>CM042410.1:35690320-36067820 GCA_023634145.1 Thymallus thymallus | reverse complement strand
GGGAAATTAACCTAAACCACTCATACTTGTCAGGTACAGTTCAATTTTATTTTATATCACTCAAATATCCAATTAATAGTGGCCAGTATTAACATATCTGAAATTACATGATCAATTTATGTTTTCTGATCATGAAAAGCATGCAGTTACTATATAACTCTGATGATAGAGCAGTTGTCAATGGTTTTAGCAGTGCTGCGGGTCGTCATAAAATGCCATAAAATGGGTTTTCCCTGTTAGGTAGTCATTTATTAAGAATTATTACAGACCTAGTTAAAATGTACTTCCTTGTTGATTTAAAAAAAACAAACACATAATATGTTTCTAAATATTTATGTTTATAAAACATTTGTAAAAATATTTTATGAAGACAGCCTGCCCTATCTGATGTTAATGAACTTTGTGAGGAGGTTGTTTGCTGACTTCAAGGTCAGTTTCTGAGAATGGCAGCACGTTTTGTTGTAAACATATTTACAGCCAAAGATGTGTAAATATTGTATACAGGTGGAGAGGCAATACTGGTAGATTTTGTAGTAATGACCTTTTCCCCCTTGATACGTGCTAGAAGGCAGCATGTGTATGTGTGTTAACTTGTGTGTGTGTTAAAGTGAGTGCAACAGCAAAACATGTAATCCCACAAAGTGTAATGATGTGCCTGCTCTCAATATGAAGCTGTGAATAGAGAGAGAGAGAGAGAGAGAGAGAGAGAGAGAGAGAGAGAGAGAACACTGAGGAATAGTTGAGAGATTAAATATGAATTCATGTAATGTTGCTCAGGCACATCTTTGGTTGTAGTGTAGTGTTGAAAAATAAGATGTTTGTTGCCAGCTACTGGCCATGAAGGTGCATTTGTATTAAGTATCCTTTAATTAGACGTGAGATATTAGCATTTCATAGGGTTTTACGCTGGGCGAGGGAACGGCCGGCCTTCATTAGCTAGCCTCTGCATGTGATGAGCGGCGTCATTAGCTGATGGAGTGGATTTCTAGCTCTACCTTGAAAGGAACATAATTTACATACTTTCAAGGAATAAGGCCTTTAATGGATTCCTCAGTGAATAAAATAAAATGCCACTTCTTTAAATTTTAAAGAGTCCGTTTCTGATAGTGTACGTCACTAGCATGCTACCTCTTTTGTTGGATGGATGGGGGAAAGCTAAAGGGGACAAAAGAGGGAAGAAATGCTGGAAAAGGGAGCTGAAATTGACTTATGTTTGAAACTTAAGGCATCGGAATTCACTTTGTGAGTCGTGTAGTGTGTCATAAATTCTGAATTAAATCAATAATGTGGGGACGTGAAAGTATAAAAGCTTTGGATCAAACAGGAGAAATATGACATGCAGACTGACTTTTGCCTCCAGACATGGGCATATAACTAAGGTGTGCATGATTTGTAAGAGGCCTGAGGAAGTACTAGGCATCACTCAGTGGGGGCGGGGCTGGAGGAGTGAGGTGTTAATATCACCATGTTTATCAGAGGGGAAGCTGGAGAGGCAATGGTTAAACTTGTGTGTGCGTGTGTGTGTGTGTGTGTGTGACTGACACACAGTGATAGTGAAGGTGCTTTTGAAAATTGAAGAGTTTTCTGTAAGCCATCAGCCACAGCCCATTCTCTGAATCAGTCGTGGAGTGATTAGTATTTTATTGATGAGCTCCTGTGGCAAGTGTGGGAAATTGCATCTTTGATCATACAGGGTTTGGGAAATGTAACCTGAGTGTGGAGCCAACCAGGTAAGACCTCCCAGCGCTACCCCTCCATCACGCCCACCCGCCCCTGCACTCCCTGCCCGACCTGTCGCCTGGGAAGGATCTTCCTCCTCTTCTCCAAAACACATATTTGTTTTGGATGTTTTCATTGAGAGTCTACACGGTGATTACAGCTGTTCATTAACAAAATTGGGTATTTGTTTTAAACTTTAACCAATCACTTTGATATGCTAATTACGGTGTAATTTCATTTGAGCCCCGTAATGATGATGCTGTTATTAAGGACATAAATGATGCAGTTAAGCTGAGAGTAATCTCATTTGCATACTGTTCGTGCCAGTAAATTAAGCCCTTTCCTGCACTGCTTCAGGTTTAATTTTCCACTCCTTTTCACAGCAGCAGCATCTCTCAGCCCTGTGCTTAATAGCAGGCTAGCCTGTTTGATGTGACGAGAGAGACGCTTCCACTAAATCTAGTCACAATATGTAACGCATAACAGAACTCATTACTGTGTGTCTTTAAGATGTTGGGATCAGTTAGAAGAGGTACTTTTTACTCTTTATAGTCATACACAAGTATAGTTGTGCCCCTTATACCCCATGTTCATGTTTTTAGCATGTTTCATCCCCCCACCTGAAAAAAACATTACCAGCATTACAAACTGTAAAGCTATAATGATGTCCCGAGAATCATCTGAGCCTCATCTATTGGTTGGCTTTCCAGTTACATGTTGATCGTAGAGTAGATCTCTTCAAAGGGTTGATTGTATTTTGATGTTCTTCCTTTGAAAGAAGATGAATGAGAAGATGACTGTATGTTCTTTTCAAACAGCCCTTTAACCTTTATCATTTGATAATGATAATAATAATAATAATAATAATAATAATAATAATAATGATAATGATAATGATAATGGTATATAATGCATTCATGGCAAATGGTAGCAGGTGTATACATACATGTTGTTCATGTCCATAAAAATGGGACATACAACTCTTTCTCTGGAGGGAAAATACCTGAAACAACCTTATTTTTCTTAAAGGTATCAATGGAGAGAGGGTTCACAGAATCACAACATAGCTAGCTGTTGATAGCGGTTCGGTATCTTCATTAGAGAAGCAGCAGCTCATGGTCTCTCATTGTGTACTGTTTGCTCTGTGAGGGTAAACATGTTTGTCACACAGAGGTGTATTTATGCTGATCAAACAGTTCAGCCAGGGGATCGTCAATGCCAAGGTCTTTTGGCTTCTTTCAGAGATGAACGCCTGTGCTGCACAACCTCCCTTACGTTTAGAAAACATCCCCTTTCCTTTTGTCTTTCCCTCAAAGCATCACGTCCGGCTCCAACACAGCAGCGCCTTTGTATTTTGAAGGCGAGGGGTGGAACATATTTTATGGAGTTAACACTGACAATACAATTGCCCTTCAGCAAGAATGCTTTTCCGTTTTGTACCATAACGAATATCATTTTTCTGCCAGCCAATTTTCTCTGTTAGTCTCTAATTGGCTACATAAATCTCTGGCGTTGAGGGTGAAGAATGTTGCGGTGTCACAGAGTGTAATCTTCACCCTTATTTACCAATTCATTAAGATTCATTGATGCAGGATCGGTGAGAGGAAATGACGACATAAATCAGACCTCCAACATAATGACCCTAATCAGTTGGGAATTGCAGAAAATGTCATGGTGAACTATGTCCTTGTATTAGTGCCACTGTACATTGTCATTGCGCTGCTTTATGAGTGGGACGCATCCTCCTGACATCGGCTGTATTTAACGAAAAAGAGTTGTTAAAACCTGATTCCATTAAAGCGCTGAGATTCATACAAGGTCTTTCAGTATTTAGCCCGTCGCCCTTTACCTTCAATTTAACTGCTTAATGGAAGGCACGTACCCCTCGTTTTTTAACCCCTCCATGTCCACTCCCTGGAAAGCTAGGGCTTTTAAAATAATGACACAACCCAGCACGGTAACGTCTAGGAGACACAGCACCTGAGGAGGCAGTGGGAAGGGTCAGGGGTCTGTCCACTCCCATGCCAGAAGCAATGAGTGGGGTGCCAACATGTATTTGATCCTTTGTCCTGATTGGTTAATGGCCACCCATTACTTATCCAATCAGTTGAAAGAAGCCATTAACGAATGTGCTTGCGTGGATGTTGTTTAGTTAATGTTAAAGATAACACTGCTTTTTTCTGCAGTTTTCCACACAATTGCATTGATTTGAACTTGAATAGAATGACGTCCTCATCAGATAGAATTTAGTAGCTGCATCTTGGCTCATTGGAGGCCATTGAGATTCATTATTTGTAATATGTTCTCTTTCTGTCTGCAGATTTGTGGTTAACGCTCTAGGCCTAAATGATCGCTCTGCTGCAATTAAACTGGTCCAACACATTACTTTCTGTATAAAACTCAAGCACTTTCAGAATGGAATTGTATTGATTATTTTATATGTGTTGATTAGAATACCTAACGAATGTTGGGCAGTAGTTAAATATTAAGTTTCTCTCATCACACAAGATAACTATTGAAACCAAATACCCATTGCATTTTCTTGCCATTAATTGTGTATAAAGGTTAATGATTGTAGCTGGCAATCAAAAGCTGAACTTTATCTCTTGTGTAACTAACTCCAAACAAAGGAACTGGGAGATAAGCACCTGTAGTGCACTGTACTCAGCAGTGACATGTTTCACACCGTTTTAATATCGAACACAGCTCAGTGTATGTGGTAAGACTAATGTAGCAGGGGTGAGACTGAACTCTTGCATTTACTGATTTACCAAAAGACAGTGTCTGTACACGACGCTGCCAGAAACCTTTTCCAACAATGATATAACTGTATAAAGACGCAAAGACTCAGAGTTGTCAATGCAGACCACCAAGTGGGTAAGTTTACCCCCCCCCTCCCCCAAGACAGTGTTTCTAATAATATGGCCCTCATATGGTTTAGGAACATAGCATCAATTAGATAAGTTCATAGGCTAACCTTCCTTTCCCTAGGAAAATGCATCTGACACATTTCCTTCTCGCAAGTCCACATTTCCACCCCCTTGGGAATGGGCCTTGCATGAATTCTAGTAAAAATGATTAAAAATATATGACACACTTTAAGTAATGTTAAACAATAAGCGCTTTTACAGGTCCCGTAGGAAGCGGAGAGATTGAAGTCTGTGTTTTTCTTTCGGCATGTGTGTTTGACAGTTCTAATTGGTAAGATGAGCTTGAGGGCAGCAAGGCCTGGTTTTCCCACGCATCGGGTCTGGTCAGAAAAGAGGCCCACGTCTCTCGATGTCTGTCCTCTCGCTGTAGTGTTAATCGGTGTGAGATTATCAAAGTCAAATGAAGGAGAGTCGATGAGGAATGTGTGGTAAACCACTCCTAAAGCAGCTCCAGCTTCACATCACACCATTACTTTTCCATTCATGTACTACTGTTTTTAAACTCATTAGATTTTTTCTATTTACTTAGTCTCAATCGGCCATTTTGTACTAAAAATACAGTGGCCTGCCTTACTTTTGCACATTCCGTCATTGTCTCTGCTCAGCAGGCCTGTACGTTTGGTGTATATGGGACGGCTTCATGCCAAGGAGACAAACTTTTTGGTGTATTTTCTGAAATGATGTATCCACTTAGCCTCCCTGCTGGAGAGTCTGCCTTCTGCTCACATCCTTATTGTTCATTTATCTGAGCTTGTAGCGTGATAATAGGTTCATATTCATATGAATCATCATCCACAGCATCAGTGGATGTCGAGCCCTTCTCTATACATAGTATAGTAATACATTTGAATCAGAATTTTACGCTTGAGGATCCCATTATATTCTTCACAATGTGTCATAAATATGTGTTTGGGCTCTTCCCTTTGCCCTCACTATATGGGGGGGAATGGGTTTGGGGCATAACTGAAATGAGTATGAGTGTTGTTTGGGAGGTGAGAGGAGACAGGAAACTGAACACTCAGGGATAGCTAGGCCTCACTGAATGGATTCACATCAGCAGATGGCAACTGGTATGCATGAAAGATTTATGCACAAGGTGACGTGCAGCTTCTAATTGCCCGCACCAATTCCTCTTTCGTGCTCGTTCTAATTGTTACTTGTTTCTGAGTAGTGTATTATTTGCTATAACGTGAATGGAGTAGATCGCACACTGTGTGTGTTTGACTCAAAGTCAAAACAATATTATTTGTAAAGAAATATAAATAGATTCTGTATTCATTTAATAACCACAGTATTCATTCCAGTAATTTATGGGTAAATTATGGGGCACCTGCAGTTGAATTATTTCTCTGTTTGTCAGATGAAAACCACATTGCTTGCATTTCCGTCGACCTCTCCTGATGTTATTGGGAACAGCTTCTGGGGCCCTCAGACATCCTTTGTTGTTTCCAACCCCTAGTTACTGAATAATTGAAGCAGGTAAATGTTTAACATGTTTTACAAGTTCCTTGCTGTGGTGTTGTTGTGTTTGGTCTGTAGTAAAAGTGTTCCTACTGCTATGTTTTCCCTCAACCCTGATGCCTCGATCAGACCGACAGCTTCATTGCGCTGCAACCTAGTCTCAGAGCATTTCATATTATTCTGTAAATAAATCTGCAACACTCCATTAAGTATGGTATGTATTAATTTGTGGATGTCCATCACCCGTTTCGTATGATATGTTATGTTTCGTATAGCCAAGTTAACAAACAGATCACTGACCACTTCGAATCCCACCGTACCTTCTCTGCTATGCAATCTGGTTTCCGAGCTGGTACTAAACGATATCATAAAGACAGTACTGTGCAGCCGTCTTCATCGACCTGGCAAAGGCTTTAGACTCTGTCAATCACCGCATTCTCTGTACGTTTGTTTATCCCATGTGTTACTCTGTGTTGTTGTTTTTTTCTCACTGCTATGCTTTATCTTGGCCAGGTTGCAGTTGTAAATGACCTACCTGGTTAAATAAAGGTGAAATAAAACATTTAAATAAATAAATCGTATATATTAGTTTGTGGATGTCCATCACCCATTTCGTATTATATGTTACGAATTTGCAAACACTTACAATATGTTACGAATTCTAGCTAGGTGCTAACATTAGCAGGCTGGCTAGCTTCTAACTCTCAACCTTTGGGTTACTAGACGTTTGTGTTATATGCTACTTTCGTTTCGTTATACACTACTTACCAAAAGTAAAATATCATACTAATTTGAGTGTCCCGGATTTAATTTGACTATGTTACACCTAGTCTATGAGACCAGGCTGTGCACCAATACTGTCTAATAAATTCTGCAGTCAAACATTTTTCATTATGTAATCCAACATTTGTACTGGATATGTGTGCAACAAAAGTTCAACATTCACCCATTTGTTACTATTTCTATCAAATCTACGCATACAATTGGATGCATATGTTGGATTTATCCAACTTATTCACCTCACAGAATGCACTGCAACTGCCTCTGCAACGGAATGCAAACGCAGCGTTTTCATTTGAAAAGAATGTTCTTCTGGTGTACCAAAACGCAATGACACTGTCGGTCCGATCGAGGAGTGCGGAGGCCCTCTTCACCAGCCCACCACACCCTCCTCACCTCCGTCCACCCCCTCCTCGTTCACATTCATGGTGGCCAGCAGCTGTAACACACCACCTTAATGCTTCTTCAAATGTCAGGAGAATGACTGTTTGTTTGTCTTGAGTTTTCCCCAGCCATTTATTCTAGCTGGCTCTGCATTTGCATCGACCTTGATTCTCTAAGCCTGGCCCCTTTCTCCTCCCAGAGCCTGTTTACATTAGGCCTGCCCTGAGTGTCACCTATGAAATCTGTTGATCATTCCACCTGGTTAATGTTAAATTGGTCCTGCAAAGAGATGTTTGTTCATAAACACAAACCCCAGTTCCCCCTGTTTACTGTAGCCATGGCAGCAATCAGTTATTAAACAAATAGCTGCTTTGTTTGCTGGTGTGAGTGGTTGGTTATGCCCTACAAGGTCTGGAAGGAACTTTTAAAAAGCTTCTGTGTCTCTGTGAAAAAGGGGTGGAGGGATAGAGGAGAAGCCCTGTTCCTACAATGTTGTAACAGTCGTCTTGAGATATGCTTTTCTTATCTGCAACTTTTGGTTGAAGTGGCTGGTGAGATTAGAGGCTTGTTTGGTCTCACTGTAAAGTCTCTGTTGGCGGAATGTCACCGGTGCCGTCGGTTTTCCTTCTCGGAGAAGAGAAGGGTGAGGGATTCTTCGTTGAATGTCAAGCTAGCCCAGATATTGTGGCAGCCACTTCTGAGTGACACGCGTGGTTCTGGATTACGGAGGCCTAGGCTACGTTTAAGGTAAAGACAAGGGAGATGAGGGAGGGAGGGCTGCTGGCTCTGCTATGACTGTGGGAAGGTTCAGGGCCCAGTTCAATTTTTTGGGGTACTATGAGATGACTGATCGTGGATCATTGAACACTTTGGGCGGCAGGTAGCCTGGAGTTATAGCGTTGGGCCAGTAACCGAAAGGTTGCTGGTTTGAATACCCGAGCCGACAAGGTGAAAAAAAACCTGCCGATGTGTTCTTGAGCAAGGCACTTAACCATAATTTGCTCCAGGGGCTGACCCTGTAGGGAGGCCGTCATTGTAAATAAGAATTTGTTCTTAACTGACTTGCCTAGTTAAATAAAGGTTACATTTAAATGTTCATTCAACTATTTGTAAACAAGGTTATCAGCACTGGCATTTCTTTTGTTATTCTCATGTTTGTCTTCAGACGTATCTTCAGAACAGAGCCAAAATAAAACTGAACACAAAACTCTCCAAACCTTGAAAACCCATCCAGGGGAAGCATTATGGTGTCACGCCACCTTGGTACAAGCTGTTTGTGTTGTCTAGTCTAGCAACCGAGCCTAACCTAAACAGGCAGCATCAAAATGCACCTCTCCTTTTGTCTTCTCCTTTGTCTGTCTTTATCTCTTCCCCAAGAATGTTGTGCTTTTGTTGTGTGCTTGGGTAAACAGGGGCTATGTGAGATCTATGCAAGCTGGAGCAGGTGGCCATGGAGGGTTTTCTGTCATGAGCATTAAAGAAAAACAGAACATGGGGAAAGGTCACGGCACAGCTGCGCAGGCCGACCCTACCTTGGATTGTTGACGGAATCAAGCTCTTGAATTCCAGACTGCCATGGTCAGGAAAAGGCGTTAGAGTTGGATACGATATGAGACTGACAGGCTTGATTAGCCCTTGGTGCCGTGCCATGCTCTGAACCTGTCTGGTCTGGTGGGAGTTGCGTGTGACTGTGTTTTTAATGTACTCCCCATATTAGAGGAACATCAACAAACAGAAACTCTGACCTTTTTTGTGGTCCACAGTTGTTTTTTTTACAAACACTTGTTGTGTTTTGCAACCAGACATCCACCACCCCCCTCCAGAAGAACAGACATCTGATGATCAACAGAGAAGCAAAGCGTCTGTTTTGTGGACCGCTGTTTGCCTCATTCTAATCTCCTGGAATACCTTATTTAGAGCTTTTATTTTTTTCTTGTTTTTCTTTTAATATTTAGGGCTGACATGCCTCATAAACAAGCAGGCCTGTTTCTCATGAACTGCCCCCTCATTTCTGTGTGTGTGTGTGTGTGTGTGTGTGTGTGTGTGTGTGTGTGTGTGTGTGTGTGGTGTGTGTGTGTGTGTGTGTGTGTGTGTGTGTGTGTTTGTTTGTGTGTGCTTGCGTATGAATGCGTATGTTCCAGCCCTGCTAAGTACAGTACGTTTAGCGAGACACATAATTACCCCCCGAATATGCATCATTGTATAAATGGATGAAGTAAAATAGCGAGCTATTTGAGTCGTCGTCACAGATAGGACTATCCCCTGAGCAAACAAAAAATAAATAAACTAGGGGTCCTGTCACGTGGTAGACTAGTTGACTGTGTCTGCTAGTCTACATGAAGCTGCTGTGCATCTGCCTCAGTGCTGCTCAGATGAACATTGTTATCACCAGACAACTCTCCAATAAGTCTCTTTCCTATCTGGTTGATATTTATGATGGATAATGCACATTTTCCATTCAGATTTTTACTCTTATTTTGTGGGGGGTTTTGCAATATTGCAGCTTTGAATAATTCTGCGGTAATATTAATGAGAAAGTAGATTTATGGGTTTCATTTGTTTGTCAATTCGAAAATTAATTGTGTGTTAATTTTAGCAGCCCCTCATCAGTGCCGGTTCCAAGCATGCGCGCATTACTTGGCATTCATTGTAGCTTCCTCTCCTTTATTGTGGGTCACTAGTTTTGCATACATTAAAATAGCCCCACGGCTCATTCTCTTGATTACTTTTGGAGATGCCATGCATTCGGAAATGCACGCCTTTCTGTTATAATTATGAAAATCTTGCATGGAATGACAGTGCATGCATAATAGCCATTACTTTCCGCCTTTTATGTAGCTTTGGAGAGAGAAAAAAAACAGACTCAGTCAAACATTTTCTATGTGTGGAAGAATATATTTTATTTGAAAAAGAAGTGGGGGTGAATAACGTCAGCATGTGGTTTATTTCAAATCACATTTCATTTGGCCTGAGAATGTGTGTTTCTAATTGGGGTTTCAGAAGGAATGGGAGTCTGTATGAGCTGAGCTGAGCAGCCAGGCCCTGCAGATGCTGTTGTGGCCGGCTCCCTCCCATCCCACAGTATTCCTCTTGCTCACTCCTTGTTTAGAAAATCCCATTATGGAGTGAGGCTGTGCCAGACTGAAGGGGTGAGCCGGGTCAACATCTGTCTGGAGAGAGAGTGGGCCGAGCTGGAGGCTTGAGGACCCAGCCCAGAGCCCAGAGCGGCCAATCCAGAGAACACAGCCCATAGCCTAAACCCAAACTGCAGACAGAGAGGCAGGGGCTCAGAATGAGATGAGTGGGTGGTGTGACATGACAAATTGGACCAATGCAGACTACAGTGTCTGATGATGAGTCACTGGGATGTTCTGCCTGGAAGAAGAGCAGAGACATCTTCTTCCTTTGTAAAGAATAGAATTATGGTGCACTATGGTGTTGATTTTTATCGTGGTAGCTACTGATTTTTCAACTTGATAATAGTACAGAAATTATTCTTTATTTTAACATTAAATATAGTAGTGCCTGTAAAGTTTTTTATTGTTATAAAGGCTCACCGTTTCGTTGTGATCTTGCTGTGGACATTTGATGTCTGTCAGACAGAGTGAGAGTGTGTCCCCGTTGTGGCCCTCTGCTTTAGGTCTGCTGTGCCTTGTTTAGATGGGGATCTCAGGAGATTAAGCCCCTCTGTTGAGCACACATTAACACGTACTGGCCTCCCTATTACACGCCTTAAACGCAGCATTATAAATCTGCATTTTGTCCCATTTTCAACTCCTTTCATGATGAGGTCCAGTGTTTAAAGGGAATTTTTTCTGCTTCATATAAATAATTAATCAGCCAAGTTAATTTACTTCTGCCTGACTTGGTCAGCTTCATTAACTGCTCTGGAATTGGGCGACTAGACGTGTCGCCCGCCGCCGCACCAGTGAGGCTTGTGACCAACACAAAATATGTAAATCTCACCACTGATTTCAGGAATACAGCCCCAGATAAACATCAGTGCCGTTCGGTTCAAAGTCATCCCAGGAGAGAGGGGAGGGAGTGGGTGTATGAGCTGGGGGCTGAAGGGTGAGAGGATGCCTGTCTGGGTTTTGTATCACCAAAATCAGAAACAGTATGGACTTGAAATATATAAAAATGATCTGTCCAGAATTTTCATGCAAGGCTTTTCAAGTAGGGCTAAATAACTGATTATTCAGGGACTTACAACAGCAAACATCCCACTTTAAATCTTCATCATACTTCTTCTTATTATTATTATTTTGAACGCTACTCCTGCTACACTGTTAAAGCTAGAAACGCAGTTCAAACTTTAAAACGTGTATACGGTTTTGGATTAAGTTGTTTGTATAAAACTTTTTGATATCTTGTAAAAGCTTGTTGTCCTTCTTTTTGTCCTCTATCCACTTTCATGGGATTTCCTCAGCATTCTAAAGTGCTCATTGTGACATGACTCCCAACATTATATTCTATTCACACACTTTTTTTGAAAGATCAGCTACTTTGGCCACTCTCCCAACAAATTAGACGTCTTAGAAATATTCTTCTACTTCTCTGCTGTTCAAATCTGAAATCGTAACAAGAATATATTCTACCGATCAAACAATACAGCTGTTTTACCAACCACATGGGGCAGCACAGGGAGCGGGAACAGACAGAGAACGTCGCCGGCATGGGTAGGGCTCACGCTAAAATGAAATACCCGTTGCAGGACTCTAGATAGAATGTAACGTTGGTCACATGTTGCTTTTGTCTGTTAGCCCATGGCTTCGGGATACACGTGTGAATCCTTAGCCCAGGGCTAAAGCTGTTAACAAATGCTTGCGTGGACATGGGATAAGCTAGCTCAGGGACAGTCCTAAGCTGTTATACAATGAGCAACAATATGCAGCATATATGAACTTAAAACTCAATTTCCCCATGTATTTATTTATCTCCTGTAGCTTGTTGTTGTTGCCTGTTGACTGCCACATATGTACTGGAATTGAATAGCTAAGAAACAAGCTATTGCCTATCAAGTCAATGACAATGCATACATAAGGTTAACTAGATTTAGCTAACTTTTTAACCTCACAATTCTAAGCTATAAAGTGTAAATGGTTTTCATCCAGCTAGCCAGCTAGTTTAACATGCAAAAATCTCTTAAACAAATCTTCCAAGAGTCCTTCATAAATGAGAAAAACAACAAAAAGCAAAGTAAAAGCAGTAAAACACAAACATTCTAGTAAAGTTAAACAAGAAAAACTGAACACACTATTAACGTTATCATGATCAAATAATGTAGTGCGGAAACATTCGTGAACGACCACCTCGATTCGGTCTTATGTAGGTTTATCGTACACTGCAGTTGAGGAACAACGGGAAAGTAATTCTGCTTTGAAAGTTGATAAACTTGTAACCCCACTTTTGAGAAAATCCCTTGAATGTTTTTGGTAAACCTACTGGAGAGCTCTTCTTTGTCTACACCTTTTCAGCTTCATTCACACCCTCTTAAGCCTTAGCCCCACCCATCTCTTTAAGGATTCACATGTGAGGCCGTGTGCTAAAACAGAGTGAGTAACATAGTGTAGTAAACAACCAAAGATTTCAAGTGAAAGTAGTAGCCTACAATAATGAAAAACACTATCTAGTCCTTGGCCTACATCATAATCTTACTTTGGTGCAGGTCATGTTGTTCTTCACATTACCGTCTCTAGTAAACACACACTATATCAAATAAAATCTATGTTTATTTGTCACATGCACAGAATACAGAAGGTGTAAACAGTACAGCGAAATGGTTACTTGCATGTTTGCATAGTAGCAATATCAAAAACATAGTGTCCAGATACAATTATTTGATGCAAATGGTTTTTCTAAGATACAAAATTGAATCGTATAATATCTGAAAATGTAGCTAGACTCTTACCCATAATCATGGATGAAAGCTTCACAGCAGACTGGAACCCCTTTAACTCTGTTTTGTTTGTACAGCTTGTTAGGCCCACGTTGTGTCAAGTCACTCCGGTTCACACTAACCGTGTGAAGAAGTAGTCCATCACAACTTTTTCCCACTGATCGCCGTCGATAGTGCCTTCTAAATGATCCGTGGCCATCGATAGTGCCTGCTAAATTATCCGTGGCCATCGATAGTGCCTGCTAAATTATCCGTGGCCATCGATAGTGCCTGCTAAATTATCCGTGGCCATCGATAGTGCCTGCTAAATGATCCGTGGCCGTCGATAGTGCCTGCTAAATGATCCGTGGCCATCGATAGTGCCTGCTAAATTATCCGTGGCCATCGATAGTGCCTGCTAAATTATCCGTGGCCATCGATAGTGCCTGCTAAATTATCCGTGGCCATCGATAGTGCCTGCTAAATTATCCGTGGCCATCGATAGTGCCTGCTAAATTATCCGTGGCCATCGATAGTGCCTGCTAAATTATCGATAGCACCTCCTGTCTTTTGACCAACTAGACTCGTAATTTACATTTTTTATTCATATTTACAGATGGCATTCAAGTTGTATTTTAAAGGCACATGAAAGTTTACATGTTCCACAAGGCATTTCTGCCAAAAAACACATTTTGATGAATAAATAAAAAATGTGTTCAAATGCGTGACGTGCGGCATATGTTTCCAAATTAATTTAGAACGGCATCCTGATCACATGACCAATATCTGCAATCTGATTGGAGGATTCCTAAAAAAATGCCCACTAGGTGGCTATGCCGATCAAATCTATATTGCAATATTGCCCAAGAAAATTATGGCCTAGCCTGGGGCTAAGCACAATGCAGTGAAAAGGCCTATTGTGACCTTTGACACAAATCAGTTACTTTGAGCACTTTCCCATTGCCAAAATACCGAAGTCCCTTTAAAAACATCTTACATTTTGACCACTTTCCCAACAAAATCTTTGTTTACTTCTGTGCTTTTCTAATCTAAAATCAGAACACTTCTTCCATTACCACAAACATTATTTTAAAGAGCTAAAGTTAGTACCTCATTTTACTTTATGTAAAATTACCATCTAGTTTATTTAAAAAAATATTCAGATTTATGCAATTATAGAGCATATACACTGAGAGTACAAAACATTATGAACTTTCGACATGCCCCAACGAATTGAGGCTGTTCTGAGGGAAAAATGTGGGGAATATGAGGGGATGGAACTCAATATTAAGAAGGTGTTCTTAAAGTTTTGTACAGTGTATAACCCTTTGTATACAGCATATTATTCTTTAAAATGAAGTAATGCAGAAAATGTTTTGGGTATAGACTCATGTTGGTGTTAATTGAGCACCACTGTAGGATTTCAGTGTTTTCACTCAGTTTAAAAAAATTATGTTTCCTTTGGCAGGCAGGCCCACCCGTTGGCCCTGTTTCCCATTAAAAAGCCATTCTGCAGTGGTTCTTCTGGGACCATGCAAGTAAATATACCCATTTCCATAGAAAGTGTTTTGTTTGTGAGGGTGAGTGTTTTCTTGGGCTCCTCTGCTTTGCCTCACTGAGGTTGGGTTCTTCTCAGATGTGTATTTCTATCCCTTGCCTTCCACACAGCCGTGAAGGAAAACACTAACAGAACCTGAGCCATGCTCCTTCCTCCAGCCCAGTATGAACAAAGTATCTGTTCCGGAAAGACACAACAAGAGACTAGTTCAGAGTCTATGAGAGTCAGAAAGACATGCATGAACCAATAGGAAAAAAAGTGTTGAAATGTACCGCGTCCCCTGCCCTGTGCCTTGTTTGAACTGCTTTTCCTCCTACTCTCTGCTCCCTCAGGTTTTTAAGTCATGATGCAAGAATCTGGGGCGGAGGCGACAAGCAACGGTCCAGCCAATCAGAACGGAGCAGCGAGCTTAGAGGGCGGAGCCAGGGACGCGAGGCCCAAGAGCGTGACGACACTGTCGGCGGTGGACATCGCGGCAGCTGACCTGACCCATCTCCAGCAGCACCAGGTAAACTAGGTTCTTCTCTTAATACCTGTCATCATTAACACATGTGAAAGCATCCCTGTCCCACCTCTAAAGTGCCTGTTAATATTTAATCCCGTCCCAAAGTACATCAAGTACACATTATTATTATTATTATTATTTATGTATATTGGAGGGCGTTTGGAATTTTTTAAGAGGGGGAAGTGCTCTCTCAGTAATTGTGTGTTTGGATGCGGGAATGTTTATTGTAGCATGCAGCATCTGCATTTTAGTGAAATATTTATCGAGGTAGGTCAACATATTTTAAGTGTGTAGGTGCAACACGATTCTCTGACAGTTTGAGTGCTGCGCTGTCCAATGGGTTGACAGGGTTTTCCCTTGGCTCTTTGTAAACACGCCTCACACTCGCAACTAATGCCACACTCCTCTGTGTCCGACCAATGAGGCCCAGAGAATGGCGGTAGCTTTATTATTAGTGAAGCCTAAAACATTTTCACCATCAGAGACTTGAGGCAAACAGACAAGCTCTTTCTGTTGGTGTCAGTGTTATGTGTGCCACACGACAGTGTGTTTAAGGAAACAGCATTGAAAAGATCACTGTGTCTCATGCTATTTTGGCATCACAGAATGACAGGGGTTGTTGTCAGGAGCAGTTTAGTCATGATGCACAGCCTGTTTTGTTGCTGCCTGTTGTTGCAGCATATCTATCAACATCTGTATACAGTAAGGTCCCATGCTAAATCATGCGTTTTGTCTCAAAGAAAATAATATAATCTTATTCATTTGAATCACTTATCAGGAAAATTTGCCTGTGAACACGTACAGCACGTTTGAAGTAATAACTCCAGAAATTACATATTTGTTGCAAGCCAGTAACATTAACACCGCAAAGTTGCAAAATGCAAGCTTTCCAGCGACTCCTGCAGCAATAATAAAAAAAAAACAGAGTAGACGAAAAAAGATGTCTGCAACGGTGCTCTACTTGCGTCTCAGTGTTAGGCCTGTAGGCCCACTACTCCACATGGCTGTTTGTCTCTCCCTCCTATCTCCCCTCCGTCACCGCTGCTGTAGCCGTCTGCCTCCCTTTTTCCAGCTAAAAATGAGTATGTCGTCAGTGAGAAAGTCACAGCCATACTGAATTCATTACTGCAGTAGTCACACAAAACCGTGGATAAAATGTCAATAACTGCAAGCCACAGTTGAGTAAACAGTTGCACTGAAACTTAATTCCTGTTGACTTTTCCTTCATTCTTTGCCAGGGGCGCATTCTGATTCGCTCTGCAAAGACAACAGGGGTTACAACTTTGATGAATGTGAGGCAGAAGAGAGGGAGCGGGAGAGCAGGGAAACGTGGCATGGATGCGCACTTGACACCAAGGAGAGAGAGAAAGAAAAAAAAATCCTTCACCCGAGAATAGAGTCAACCGTCCAGCACTGGTCTCTATTTGAAAGTAAATGGTGAAATGATGATTCTCTCAGATCAGTCATTTATGAAAATAATTTAGAAACAAAAACGTTACTGGTGAATTTAGTCCTGTATTATATTGCTCTGTGCATTTGAATAGTACTTGTTTTCTTTCTGTGTGTCCCTTTGAACAAAGCCCATGGTTAATTTCTGTGGTGTACCATACGGTTGATGATGGAGACGGAGAGAGAAAGGTGGATGGATGAATTGTTCTGTGTGATAAATGGTGCATGGTTTGGGATGAAGGACGAGATGTCTCATTCACCGCTCCTGACGCTCTCCTTTGATAGGGTACTTACCAGTGGAGGATTCTGGGGGAATGCGCCTGTCTTTTTATTCTCCCATTAGGCTAATCCAGGATTTTCACTCATGCGTCATGAACCATGTTAATTGTCTCATGGGCATTACGATCTTTGCTCAATTACTTGATAATTTTTACTTTTGTGGCATTTTGCGGTCTGTCATTTACGTTTTATTTGCTGATTGCACTAATATAGGGGGTAACCTGACAGACATGTGGTCTTCTGTGTCTTTGTTCTCTAAGAAACATCCAAGAGAACATTTCCCTTTTGGTGATGCAGAAATCAATCTAGAATTTTCTCTGACTCAAAGTGCAAATATTGTCAGGGTGAACAACAAACCTGGTGGTGGCACATCATTTATTCTTATTAGGGAACTTAACTATGAAAGACAGTGCTCATTAATAAAGATAGGAGATAAAATAATTGTAATCTGTTTGATCATCTTGATTCTGACAGGGGAATTCATCTTGTAGACCAGTCAGCTTTGGGTGAAGTGGACCATAAGCTTGGTTTAAACATTTCTATTAGTAAGTCAAATACTGGGCTGGAATACCTCCGCAGCAAGGTGCTCTCATGGCTTATCTAAAACTACAATATAAGTATTTCCCCCTTATTGGCGTTTTTTTGGAGAACAAAATCTTTATGCTTCTTCTATGGGAAAAAGCTTGAGTATTTGCTCATAATTTAACAATTTCTTTTAGCTCTGGTTGCCTTTTTCTTGCAGGCTTTTGCCATGTGCTTTTGCTGCTTTTGTGTTATAAAGTCTGGGGATCGTTCAGATGTTTTTGTTTGTGCTATGTTGATGTAGGATGAGAGATTTTAAATTAGCCCAAACAGCTAAAGCCATTCACTGTATGGACACTTACTGTTTGATCCAAAATGTCCGCATTCTGTAGATAAATATAGGGTATTGTTGTGTCAACCAAACAGAAGGTTTGCACCCTATACTTTTTGAATATGACTCCTGTCTCAGAACTTTCTTGCTGGTTGTGCAGAAGTTGTGGTTTTCAGCAAGTCCCTTTCATGAGGAAATGAAGATCATAGAAATTATCAAGACAAAATATGTAAAAAAAAAAAGGGCTGTGTTTATGCAATAGCTAGAAATGTGTGGGTTTTCAGTTTGTTTTGTTGCTATTGATTTTGCAAGAGGATGTTCTGATGTCCGAAGGAGAAGTCACATAATAGAATAGACCAGATGCAGCCAGCCACATCAACAGGCAGGCAGTTACAGTGATGACATGATTAAACATTTAGATACTGTAGGCTTTTGTGCTGCTGTCGACTCAAGCACATTCAAGTTCCCACATATACTGTTGTTGGTAGTGATTTATGGTCGATTTAGGCAGTAATCGCTTGCATGTTTAAGCAAGAAAATCGATTCCTCTGCTAGGAATTGGGTTCAGCTGATATAACTGTGGAGTATTAAATATTAATATCCTGTCTCTTTGAAGTGTCCTTTTAATCAAGTTGGAGAGATTCCTTAAATATAATCGTTCCTCAGTGATACAAAATACACTCCAACAATATTATCAGAAAAAGAACAACAGCCGGATGAATCATTACTTTTCTTTTATTGCAGAAACAGCCATCCGGGCTTCTTTGTCAGACAAATGCTCTAAAGCTTTGTTACAAATCACAAGATAAGGCAAACCATTATGGGAGTTTATTCTCCCTCTCTGATGGAGAAGGGCCATCAGTACTGTAGCGTTGCGTGTACAAAAGGGCCCTTCACATGTAACAGCAGAAAGGGCTGAGCAGGCACTGGTTAGCTGTTTGCATTATGCAAACCTTACAAGGTCCCTTATGGACACGCATGGTGGAAGAGAGAGAGAGATGCACACACACACACACGCACACACACATTCAGCTCAGCTCCGGCTGGCTGTCTGTTTGTCTGTCATCACTGTCAACTCTGCTTTGAGGTGTGCACACCGGAGGAGGAAGTGCTAAGCAGACTCACATGACTTTCTCACGTTTCCAGACTACTGTAGGACTGACAGGCCCAGTACAGTACAGTACAGCAGGGCCGGGGCTGCTGAGGACTGTCTTTGTCCTGGTCAGTAGGAGACTACATAGATGAGAGAGGTTAACAGCATCAGGTCAAAGGAGAGCTCAAAGCAGCTCTCACGCTGCTGGGAGGGCTGGCTGCTGGTTGCGTGCACTTGATTGTGGAGTTCAGCGGAAGAGAACCACAAGCAGCTTTCTCATTTGAAACACATTATAACAAGGGAAAAACACTCCTTATCGCCACACAATTGAATTGAATTGAATTGAATTCATCATCTTTGTATTTTCTCATAGTTGTATATCTGCTCAGTGCTGCATAGCTAATACGTATGATAAAGAGCAATGGTGCATTATGCTCTCAATGTGTTTCCTTGCTGAGGGTTGCAGGACGCACACACATACACACACACACACTCCCCATCTCAGAGAGGATCATGTTGAAACGATACACACTGCTTTCAGATCGGGCTAGGGACGGTAGGGGCTCCAACTTATTGTAAATCTGGGGGAAAGGATAACGTCAGTGTTATGACACTACATATTGCCCTAAATTGCTTTATTGGTAAAATTATAGTGCTCTTCCAATTTGAATAATTTTATGGAATCCCTCACCGAACAGTTTAATTATGTTATCACACAACTCACAACATCTGTCTTTATAGTGGAGGGGATGACAGTTTTATTACAGGCTGAATTTCTTTGGTGGTTTTGGCAATTGACGTGTGATCTGATTAATAATCATACTGATGGAGGTGAACATTGAACAGTAATGTGCTTGTATGTACAGGTAACTGCCAAAATAATGGAAACACTTGAGTAAATGACATATTCAAAGTATACCCAATTGAACACTTAGAGGAGATTCTGGAGCGGCGCGTGAGACAGCGTTCTCCACCTCCATCAACAAAAACACCAAATTATGGAATTTCTCATGGAAGAATGGTGTCGCATCCCTCCAATAGAGTTCCAGACACTTTTAGAATCTATACCAAGGTTTATTGAAGCAGTTCTGGCTCATGGTGGCCTATTGCCCCATTAAAACACTTTATGTTGGTGTTTCCTTTATTTTGTCAGTTACCTGTAGAAAAGAAAACTTTTTGTTGAGGCCTAAGCCTTCTGCAATTGAACCATATTGCTTTTTGAGTCAAGTTAATTGTTACATGCAATATATTTCTCTCCCGGGGAAAGAGAGATCTGTTTAGTCTAGCACTGTACGACTTCTGAAGCCTTTTGTCATGTCTTGTTGAGTTTTTTCCTTCATGAGTTTTGAAGGTAACCACAATAGCAGCACCTCGTCTCTATGGCTACATTCCAAAATGGCCAGCTCATGAACTCATCCATTTTGTTGAGTCTACCTCCAGCATGTCCTTTCAGCCCACCTGGCAGAAAGAGATGAAGTACACGTTGCATGTGTGCATGCCATGCCATACCCCCGAGTTTAAAATAGTTGACTGTTCCCTTGGTTGACATCCTGTTTACACCCCTCCCCCCCACCCCCCTGCTTCATGTGGGCAGGCGGGGTTGGGGAGGGGGGGGGGGGGGTTGTATTCTGAGGAGTAGTTTCACAATGAGGTAATCAGAGAGCCTCTTCACTTCCTCCATGCCCCAACAAGACAGCAGCACTGCAAGGTAAGTCGTTCACTACTGTACTGAAGCTCACCCCGGGCCACATGAATAGAAACATGGGGGATAATGGACTTCAGGTCAAGCAGTCATCGCCTGGAAAAATACATTAAAGTAGGAGTTGGCAGTGTGTGTAAGGGAGGGAAGGGTGTATTGTAGTGGAAGGTGTATTGTTCTGCATCCTGTATTTATCAGGATGATGTAACGGTGCCCCCCCCCCCCCCTCCTCCTTCACCCCTCCACGCCCCTCTTTAAAGAAAGCCCTCAGAAGTGTGTTATGTTGGGTCAGTGTGGCCACTGCTTCCTATGTAAATGGTGCGCCTGTATGCTGGTATCATTAGGAAGCGTGAAGTGGCTCTCATTGTGTGGCGCCCGGATGGTCTTTGATGGCGTATCTGTGTGTTAGTGCTGAAGAGGGGAACTCTAAACTACTGAGCAGGTGTCTGGAGCAGCTGGTGTGGAGAGGCAGTCAGGGAAACACGTCTGTATTGGTTCAGTATTAAATAGCTTATTGGAAGGGCTGAACCGTTGCGAGGGTTTTGACTAAATGCATAATACCCGCATACCAACAAACCCACCCCTCAGTCAAGACACCCATGTTCACAGTCAAGACACACGCACACAAACACACATGTGCTAAGGCACACACACACACACACACACACACACACACACGCACTTGTATTGGTCTGTTTTTGTTGAGCAGATTGTGTGTTTAGCATTGTAAATAAGTAACCGCTTTAACAGGGGCTCAGGAGGCTTGGGTTGGGAAAGTACAGGCCTTAACATGAAAGGTTTTAATAGCCATAGTCAAAACAATGTTTAAACAAAAGCCGTTATTCAGTGGAATGGAATGTTTACATCGAGTTGAATAATAATGCCTTTTTCGGAGAAACAAGTCTTTTAGGTTGGCCAATTTGACCCAATTTATTAAGGATCAAGTTAAAGATACACAAGTCCTCTTGGGAAAACATTTAAGCACAGGGCTTATACATTTTTAATGAGAGCTCTACTTTAAAAACTTCATAGAATGAATATGTATAAGGAAAGTATTTCCTACACAGAAAACTTCTGGGTAATTAATATTCATAGGCTGTGCTTGTTAACACCCCCAATGCAAGTGCAATGTAGATCCAATTAACATAGAATGGGCCCTAAGGAATTTGGCAGATAAGGTTTAAACGAGTTATTGAAATTGAAACTGGGACTTTCTCCCAATAAAACACTTATTTGTTTCAATAAAGCCCTAATCCTTGTAGCTCCATTCGCCTCAGATTAAGGCATCTATTGGAGCTCCAGAGGCCACAATAGTACACAGATAGAGAGGGTGTGTGTATTGGAGGCGGGGGGAGGGCATTACCAATGGAGATAGTAGCCTGCTAATGAAAAAGCAGTGTAGTGAAACTGGCTTTTTATATCTTATTCATAATCTACATGCATCACTGTGGATAACAGACGTCACTGTTCATTCACGCCGTCAGACCTCAGAGCTGAGACTGGGCAGGCTGGGCCCGGGTGACAGAGAGGGAAGAGCTGGAGACTGGGCAGGCTGGGCCCGGGTGACAGAGAGGGAAGAGCTGGAGACTGGGCAGGCTGGGCCCGGGTGACAGAGAGGGAAGAGCTGGAGACTGGGCAGGCTGGGCCCGGGTGACAGAGAGGGAAGAGCTGGAGACTGGGCAGGCTGGGCCCGGGTGACAGAGAGGGAAGAGCTGGAGACTGGGCAGGCTGGGCCCGGGTGACAGAGAGGGAAGAGCTGGAGACTGGGCAGGCTGGGCCCGGGTGACAGAGAGGGAAGAGCTGGAGACTGGAGGGGAGCAAAGTGATGGCAGCAAAACGCCTGTTTACTCCTGCCAGGCGTCTGTTAGCACGCAGGCCTGTGATATTGCTCCCCAGAGCACCTTGTGAAGAATGTGCCTGCCGCCTGATCTTAAAGGTCCAGTGCAGTCAGAATTCTGTTTTTCCTGTGTTTTGTATCATATGAATCTGTAAAAGTTTGAAACAATGTACAGTCGTGGCCAAACGTTTTGAGAATGACACAAGTATTGGTCTCCACAAAGTTTGCTGCTTCAGTGTTCTTAGATCTTTATGTCAGTAGTTACTATGGTACAAGTATTCCATAAGTGTCAAAGGCTTTCATTGACAATGACATTCAGTTTATGCAAAGAGTCAATATTTGCAGTGTTGACCCTTCTTTTTCAAGACCTCTGCAATCCGCCCTGGCATGCTGTCAATTAACTTCTGGGCCACATCCTGACTGATGGCAGGCCATTCTTGCATAATCAAGTTTGTCAGAAGTTGGTTTTTGTTTTTCCACCCGCCTCTTGAGGATCGACCACAAGTTCTCAATGGGGAGTTTGATGGCCATGGACCCAAAATGTCGATGTTTTACTCCCCGAGCCACTTTTGCCTTATGGCAAGGTGCTCCATCATGCTGGAAAAGGCATTGTTCGTCACCAAACTGTTCTTGGATGGTTGGGAGAAGTTGCTCTTGAGGATGTGTTGGTACCATTCTTTATTCATGGCTGTGTTCTTAGGCAAAATTGTGAGTGAGCCCACGTTCATCTGTACAAACAATAGTACGCAAGTATAAACTCCATGGGACCATGCAGCCGTCATACCGCTCAGGAAGGAGACGCGTTCTGTCTCCTAGGGATGAACGTACTTTGGTGCAAACAGTGCAAACCAATCCCAGAACAACAGCAAAATAACTTGTGAAGATACTGTAGGAAACAGGTACAAAAGTATCTATATCCACAGTAAAACGAGTCCTATATCGACATAACCTGAAAGGCCGCTCAGCAAGGAAGAAGCCACTGCTCCAAAACCGCCATAAAAAAGCCAGACTACAGTTTGCAACTGCACATGGGGACAAAGATATTACTTATTGGAGAAATGTCCTCCAGTCTGATGAAACAGTATGGCCAAACAAACTGTTTGGCCATAATGACCATCGTTATGTTTGGAGGAAAAAGGGGGAGTCTTGCAAGCCGAAGAACACCATCCCAACCGTGAAGCACGGGGGTTGCAGCATCATGTTGTGGGGGTGCTTTGCTGCAGGAGGGACTGGTGCACTTCATAAAATAGATGGCATCATGTAGAAGGAAAATTATGTGGATATATTGAAGCAACATCTCAAGACATCAGTCAGGAAGTTAAAGCTTGGTCGCAAATGGGTCTTCCAAATGGACAATGACCCCAAGCATACTTCTAAAGTTGGCTTAAGGACAACAAAGTCAAGGTATTGTTGGCCATCACAAAGCCCTGACCTCAATCCTAGAAAATTTGTTGGCAGAACTGAAAAAGCGTGTGCGAGCAAGGAGGCCTACAAACCTGACTCCGTTACACCAGTTCTGTCAGGAGGAATGGGCCAAAATTCACCCAACTTATTGTGGGAAACTTGTGGAAGGCTACCGGAAACGTTTGCCCCAAGTTAAACAATTTAAAGTCAATGCTACCAAATACTAATTGAGTGTATGTAAACTTTTGACCCACTGGGAATGTGATGAAAGAAATAAAAGCTGAAATAAATAATTCTCTCTACTATTATTCTGACATTTCACATTCTTAAAATAAAGTAGTGATCCTAACTGACCTAAGACAGGGAATTTTTACTAGGATTAAATGTCAGGAATTGTGAATAACTGAGTTTAAATGTATTTGGCTAAGGTGTATGTAAACCTCCGACTTCAACTGTATCTGACTTTCATTTATCTGAATGAGATAGCCCTTATATTCAGCCTCACAATGTGTTCTACCATTTTATTTTCAGGACAACCAGGGCTACAAGTAGAACACAATACTATTTCACATAAACAGTTACATTCATGAGTTTCATTGACAAATGTCAATAAAGAAAAATAAGGTACACTGAAGCAAAAACCTGATTAAAATGTATTTATATGAATGCTGAAATTGTTTGCTCACTAGTCAATGACAACTATGTGGAGTTTGGAGTTTGTGACACCAACTATGAGAGCTTATTACAGTATTATAGACACTATGTCCAGGGATTTACTATGATCTTCTATGTAGAAGAACCCCTTAACTTCTAACGACTCTTGTGTAGCTTGTGAGCGTCAATAACATGTCATATGTGCATGATCGTGAAAGTCTCAGTTTTTCATAGATAGCTTTTAGTTGTTTGTAGATCAAACCATTTGGGCCCTTGTTATAAAATTACCCGACTCCGGGCCCCTTCAGGATCCGCCCTTGTTTCACAAGCATCGTTCTAGCTCAGCCCCCATTAATCACACAGACTAATAGTTTGTATCTACGGATACAGGAGAAATAGACAAACACACAATGTTTAAAAGGGGTTAGAAGTCCAAATCTCGCTGCCGTTATGGTGGGACTCATTGGGTTAAAGGGCTCGGAATGCCTCTAAAAGGGTTATCTGCCAAATGGTGATGAAGTTGCTTGAGAAAGAAGCAGAGGGAATGTTCTACTATCTCCCCCACCTTCGTGTTTTCCTCCTCTACACATCAAGTCTCTCTGTCGAACAATAGAGCAGTGAGCACAGAGGATTTGTGACTTTTCAACCTCCTTGGTTGGTAACATTGGGAGTACAGAGGCTTTGGGACATCCTTCTTTTTTAAACCCGTTAGACCACTGGCACAGTCTCCCCAGCATCGCTAGCTATGATCCTAATGCTTATGCTGCACTCACTCGCTGGGAAATGGCCTCCGTAGGAAGGGCCATAAAAACGAGCATCACAGACGTGTGTCGGCTTCATTCAGCACAGTCACTATGCAGTGCTGTGGTGGAGATACATGGCGAACTGACCTTGGGTCTCTACACGCAGGTCATTAGGAACTCAATAAACATAGAGGACGTTAGTGGTGGTAGGGAGACCACGTTTCTCAGGGTTTTGTATGGCGGCAGGTTATGAGTAGTGGAATGGACAATGAGACATTATTAACAACAATTCTTTATTCAAAATGATTTTCTCTTGTTATCATGAAAAGGCAATATGACAAATAACTAACACCTAAAATCAATTGACTGCCTATAGAGGTAAATATATGTCTGTGTGGACCCTCACTCTGCCTCCTTTGAGAGCACATTGGATGATTTGACTTGTCTCATCTCCCATCGATGTATGTATGAGTGATTAATAATGACCTCCGATGCGTTCAGGAGTGACGAGGCCTCTATTTGAGAGAAAAATGGCGAGGGGCCTCCGCGTGCAGCTGAATGGTTGTATACCATTTAGAGAATGATATGCTGCGTCTACGATGTGATGTCTCATCATAAAGAAAAGTGATGGCACCACAGCATCCTGTGAACGACAGCTGCCATAAATACTCACCCACAGCACCACTAGTACAAATCCTCATTCGCTCTTTGTCTCTCTCTTAAAATAAAAAAATGGATATATATATATATATATATATATTATTTAAATGGACAATAAAAAAACGAATGTTTTCTCCACTTTGAGGATGCACAGGGATGCATGTTGTGTTGCTCTCTAGCTGTGGGCTTCTCTGCACTGATATTATTTGGTTGTTTACAATCTCTGACGTGATGTAATGGGATGGCTGTGAAAAGTACTAGCCAGTAAATAAGACAGGCCTTTATGCTTTTATCTCCCCCTTTTCTTTTTCGCTCTCCCCCTGTTTTCTCCCGAAATGGGAATATGTTCTGCATTTTACTAAAGGAACACGAGCCTTGAATATAAGTAACTGTTTTTTTTTTTGTTGCATTAGGTACTCCCCGGAGGTAGAGGGAAAATGATTATGTCCCTGCGTGAAATGCCAATGTGAAATCTAGCAGAAAGAAATATTTCTGACCATTTTCTGCTTGGTTAGAGCTGGACATGCATTGGCATACAGGGACTGTACAAAAGGGAGCGCTGCTTCTGGGTAAAGGTTTAAGAAAGTTGTTTAGAGTAGGTCCAACCTGTCCATCCGTCTGTCTGTCTGCTGTGGTGAAGGGAGAGCATGGGAACGGCAGAGGGGTATGTCCATGTCCAACGAGTCATCTGGGAGGGTTCCATACGGTAGGGAAGTGACAGGCTCCATCAGTACCATGCTCCAGAGAGATAGGCTGCTGTCATCTACCATAGAGGTAAACTAACTGCCTTCTACTAGTCCCATGACACATTTGTACACAGTAGAACATTAGTAGAAAGTGGGATAGATTGCTCTTTCAATATTCACTACACAAAGCAATTTTATGCCGTCGTTTAAAAAAAAAAAAAAAAGGTTTTGTAAGGATTTGTATTTCACATAAATGTTAAACTGGCATCTAAGGCCTAAAGGGCCTTCATCTGTATAATGTAGTTGTGTGGACATTTACAATGCATAAGCTATCTTGTTTTATGTAATTGTGTGTGTGCAGGTGTTGCCAATGTTCATATGCATACACATTACTGTGGCTGATATTTCTGGGAGTCTGTTAATGTGTGTGTCAGAGTGAGAGAGAGGCAGAGTAATTTCCCTAATGTCTGCACTTATCGACACAACTTCCTCCCGTATAACAATCCCCACTACACCACTTGTATAATATTTTTTATAATTATGCACACACTCAATTTTCTTTTGTCGGGCCTCAGATAAACATTTGTGTAATCATTGCCGTTTTCAACAGGCTAATCCGTCTTGTGGCATTATGGTATATCAGGATAAAATGCTAACATTATAAATAATCTGTTAATGACTATATTGATGCAATTGTCGTTTCTCCATAAGCAACATTCCCTGGCAACCATTAGATTATGTCTATAATGAGCATATGACTGGGGAAAAGGCACGGCTCTTAGAGCCATTTCCTATAGACGGGTTAGCTGACAACGTCACAAAGAAGTCTGTGTGTTTTTGTGATTCTGGATGGCCAGATAGCTAGCAACAATGACAAGAAGCTGCCATGTGGGGAAATGTAGGTGGCTTGTTTCAGATAGTTTTATTTTGTTATTTGATACCATGTCTTGTTTTGAGGTGTTTTGACCAATGTCACGTCTATGCTAATATGACAAAAATTCGCCAGCTAGCTAACTAACATCTGTAACGATGTATTTGAGAGATAACAAGTGCTCATTGTGCAAATGTATTTATGCTTTCAATAAACATTGGAGACAAAATATAGTTTACATGTTGTCAACAATCTAAGCCAACCCCGTATGTTTTGCCCCATAGTTGCGCACGTGTCGGTTTTGTTGCTAAACAACCAACCCATGTATGTATCAGAGAAAAAAAAAAATGCTTGGCTCCTTGATCTGTACAAGAAAGGCAACAGCAGTGTCACACATTGTCATTATTAGAAGACAATGTGGGTTTTACCCTTTCTCCCAGAAGAGAGGCGCTGTGCCTTTAAGAAGAAGCTAAGCCTGTGAGGAGGGGAGATCCACCTGGACTTCTCTCACTGTGCTGTCTTCATCACTTTGCTCACTCCCACATAATATAATCTTCATCTCAGATAGCTATGGCACAGGGGAACTGCATTGGTTGATCAAATTTGGCTTAGCTAACGCTGCCATCTCCTCCCCCCTGAAGTGAGGGGCTGTGCCTAGAATGCCTAGAATGCCTAGAATGCACGTCAGTGATTGATTGATTCTGCCTGTCACAGGACAAGATAACCGCATCAGTAAATACTCTGTACTCCTCAGCCTCCCGCTGCACAATCACAACTGAGGGCATCACCGGGGCTACAGCACACTGATGCATGTTGGGAATTCATTGCGCGTTTCTATTGCGTCAGGGGGATCTATGTGAGCTCCACCAGCAATGTTTGTTTAGTCCATTTCCTGCTTTACCCTTTCAAACCAGGGTTATGGTAGACATAGGAACTGCAACAGATATTTAACATACACACATACTGAACCAGTATGAGGGGATTTTGAGTTTTCTCAAATTTGATGAGAGGTCTCTAGCTGGTGCCACACCGCTATGTGCCGCAGTATCACTATGTTTGCTCATCTCCATGAGTTCACTTGAAATTGTCTTTTCGAGTTTAAGGCAGATGAAACTGGCAATTTTGTGCTGTATTTATCTATATCTTGGAGTGACTTTGTACTCTCTGCCGTCGCTCTCAAGCTCAATGAAAACAATTAAGTATTGTCGCTATCTGGGTTCAAAGGCCTGTGAGTTATTTGCGGTTGATTTGGAGAGAAAGGAAAACGAGACTGGGAAACGGACACCCATCTCTCATTACCTCTCTCGACATAGAGAGAGAGAGAGAGAGGGAATGGAGAAAAAGATTTTAATCACGAGAGGGCTGTGTTTCTAATGTAAAAGTGTCAAAGGGTGCTGTGTGAAATTGAAAAACGGCCAGTGGGATTAGAGGGTGAGGAGTCTGGGGAACCAGTGTGCCTGGCTGGCTGCTGGGTTATCCCACACCTTCCCTTCCATTTTAGTCTTTTAGCAGACACCCTTATCCAGAGCAACATACAGTTAGTTAGTGCATACATTTTCATACTTGTCCACCGTGGGAATTGAACCCACAACCCTGGCGTTGCAAGCGCCATGCTCTACCATCTGAGCTACAAGTGACTTCCCTCTGCTCTCTCCCACAGCCTGGCTCACTGCTACAGAGCCAACACTACCTGTATTGGGATAACCAACAGTGCTTGCATATCAGCTAGCTGATTCAACCAAATGTCTTATCTGTTTCAGTTACTTTCATCTACAGTGCGTGTTACATAGATCCAGCCATGAAGCACTGGTGCAGTGTAACCAGAGACACCATCTCAAGGTGTTTCTATATAATGTCTTTCCTAGCCCTACGTTTGTATATCCCATAGATGAAGGGCCTGCTCCCCCTTGCTCTGTGCAGTACATGACAGAGACTCCAGCAACAGCATGTCTTTGCTTCTCTCCCTGGGCCTGGTCTGGCTGGAGGAGAGAACAGAAAATGATCTTCTTCCTGGCAGGTGGAATGTACTGTTGGGAGCTGCAGCTTCTCCCTTTTCGCTGACTCACCACCGAACCAGAGAGAAACTGTAAACTAGAGGGAAAAAAATGTACGTTTATACACAGAAGTGTGTGTGTGTTCTATTTTAACCACCTGAGCTCTAGCCAGAACGCCGGTTTTGCCCCATATTTCAAACAGATGTTGAGGAGGTGAAGAAAGCCTTGAGAGTCCCGCAATCAAAATAATTATCTTAACAGCTGCTTGTTTACAAAGTGTTTATGCGATATTCTGCAGTCTGTCTCACTGGGGTGGCGTTCCTGTGTTAAAACACGATAAATAACCCCATCTATTAATATTTCAATACCTTTGAGGGTGCCAATTGGAGAATGTTTATGTGTAAAGCAGTATAATTTATATAGCGAACACCCTTGCAGAATAGCTCATTTATTTTGCTATGATGCATAGTCACAGGTCACAAGTTTGTGTGCCGCTCCTCACTGTCTCACCACATCCCCTCCAGTCCTGTTACTGTAAATACCCGAGTCCCCCCTGCTGTCTGTCTCACCTGCCCAGCATGAATCATAGGAGACGCCATGCACAGGCAGGCAGGCCGGCAGGGGGGTGGTTCCTCTTTGATGGGCAGGTTGAGAAGTTATAGAGGAGCTGTAGCTTTGTAGCCATGGGGCAGCTCTGCCTTAACTTGTCCTGCTGCCAAACCCCAATCACTGCTAACTGCACTGGGATGCTGATGCACTAGCTAAACAAAATGATTGACATACAGTTTTTATACAGAATTAAATATTGGCTTTTGTAGAGCATGTGTGCAGTATAGATACTGTAGTATCTGGAGGAATAGTTTCATATTACATTAAGTTCTAGTGATAGGTGCTAACATAAATTCTTCATGGTATACTATATGGTTTTATTTTGGTGTATTCATTTTCTCTGAGTTGTATTTTGAAAGACACGTTCCCCCTGGAATAGATGTTTAATTTGAATAAGTGTGTTACTTGAATAGCAGGGACATCAGTGTCCCAGGGCGGCAGATAGCATAGCGGTTAAGACAGCAGTTAAGAGCGTTGGGCCAGTAACCGAAAGGTTGCTGGTTTGAACTGCAGAGCCGAGTAGGTGAGAAATCTGTTGATGTGTCCTTAAGCAAGGCACTTAATCCTAATTGCTCCTGTAAATCACTCTGGTTAAGAGCGTCTGCTAAATGACTCACATGTACATGTAAGTAAATTAGGTAAAAATAGGTAATTATGCTAAGCCTGTAAATGAATTAACCGCTGACCTCGAATTATAATTGATTTCATGGAGGAAATTCATGTTTATCAGCCTTTTTTATATGTATTTTCTTACTTTTTATTACCTTTTTTCATTTAATTAATTGGCTATTTTCTGGGGGAAAAACTTCAGTGCTTCAAATAGAAAAGATATCTGTGTCTGCTATGTTTACGAGAAGAGCAATTATACTTGAAGTAATGATGTCATATCCTGGAATGAGAGCAAAGAGTTCACTCCCTGCGTAGTTGATTAAGTATACAAGTATCAGTTTGTTTTTCTCTATTTGCAGAAATGCATAATGCAGATGTACTTTTTGACTCTGTTATTCACACTGGGCTTTCAGACAACCAAAGTATGTAAATGAGTTGAGCTGAAACAATGTCAGCAGCTGTGTATGATTCAGAAATAGCATTGTTATGCTAGTGTCTGCACTAAGTCTGGCAATGATCCGCACAAATATTCTCAAATATGTAGCGGTCAGTGACTGCGTACTGAGTTGCCATGGACAGCTTTGTGTGCAGGCACTGCTTGGCTGATGACATGGGCTACTTTACATGTAAATTCTCTAGTGATTCACCTCTAAGTGAACCCATTGAGAGTGATTCTGGCACTGGCCTAAAGACCGAGGTGTGCTTTAATGACTAGGTAAACCATGTCCTCTCAAACGCCCCTGAATCTATATACTCTCCTTTTGAATCACTGTATCACAGACACAGTGTGTGTGTGTGTGTGTGTGTGTGTGTGTGTGTGTGTGTGTGTGTGTTTGCACAAACGGCCTTCCTGTTACTCATTTTTAAACGTAATCAGCAAAAATAAAAGCTGTTGTAAGCTGGCTCATGCTAAAGAGGTGATTATTGGTAATAAATACTTTTTCATACATACTTATTACAGAGGCAGTTTTCTCCTGGGGTTAATGAGAGTAATCTGATTTGCTTGAGAGATTACAGTTCCCAAGAATTAATGTGGCAATCCCATTCCAAGATAAAGTGAGATCTAAGATTCTTCACAGGTCGTGTGCTTCTAGATGCACCCCTCTCACATAGCAGCTAATGGAGTTGAACAGCAGTCTGTCATTTCCCGCCTGGCCCCCGCTCTATAGCCCACATGCCCTTGGTTCCTGCAGTGCTTGTTGTTTGGCTTACTTACTGTATGTATGCCAGCTTTTCACTTTGGGTTTGTTTCATTCTCACTGCACCGTGTATGTATGTTTCTCATAAGACTGGGCAAAATGGCCTAAAAATCATATATCTATTTTTTTCAAACTTATGGGCGATTCACTATATATATATATACAGTGGGGAGAACAAGTATTTGATACACTGCCGATTTTGCAGGTTTTCCTACTTACAGAGCATGTAGAGGTCTGTAATTTTTTATCATAGGTACACTTCAACTGTGAGAGACGGAATCTAAAACAAAAATCCAGAAAATCACATTGTATGATTTTTAAATAATTAATTTGCATTTTATTGCATGACATAAGTATTTGATCACCTACCAACCAGTAAGAATTCCGGCTCTCACAGAGCTGTTAGTTTTTCTTTAAGAAGCCCTCCTGTTCTCCACTCATTACCTGTATTAACTGCACCTGTTTGAACTCGTTACCTGTATAAAAGACACCTGTCAACACACTTAATCAAACAGACTCCAACCTCTCCACAATGGCCAAGACCAGAGAGCTGTGTAAGGACATCAGGGATAAAATTGTAGACCTGCACAAGGCTGGGATGGGCTACAGGACAATAGGCAAGCAGCTTGGTGAGAAGGCAACAACTGTTGGCGCAGTTATTAGAAAATGGAAGAAGTTCAAGATGACGGTCAATCTCCCTCGGTCTGGGGCACCATGCGAGATCTCACCTCGTGGGGCATCAATGATCATGAGGAAGGTGAGGGATCAGCCCAGAACTACACGGCAGGACCTGGTCAATGACCTGAAGAGAGCTGGGACCACAGTCTCAAAGAAAACCATTAGTAACACACTACGCCGTCATGGATTAAAATCCTGCAGCGCACGCAAGGTCCCCCTGCTCAAGCCAGCGCATGTCCAGGCCCATCTGAAGTTTGCCAATGACCATCTGGATGATCCAGAGGAGGAATGGGAGAAGGTCATGTGGTCTGATGAGACAAAAATAGAGCTTTTTGGTCTAAACTCCACTCGCCATGTTTGGAGGAAGAAGAAGGATGAGTACAACCCCAAGAACACCATACCAACCGTGAAGCATGGAGGTGGAAACATCATTCTTTGGGGATGCTTTTCTGCAAAGGGGACAGGACGACTGCACCGTATTGAGGGGAGGATGGATGGGGCCATGTATCGCGAGATCTTGGCCAACAACCTCCTTCCCTCAGTAAGAGCATTGAAGATGGGTCGTGGCTGGGTCTTCCAGCATGACAACGACCCGAAACACACAGCCAGGGAAACTAAGGAGTGGCTCCGTAAGAAGCATCTCAAGGTCCTGGAGTGGCCTAGCCAGTCTCCAGACCTGAACCCAATAGAAAATCTTTGGAGGGAGCTGAAAGTCCGTATTGCCCAGCGACAGCCCCGAAACCTGAAGGATCTGTATGGAGGAGTGGGCCAAAATCCCTGCTGCAGTGTGTGCAAACCTGGTCAAGAACTACAGGAAACGTATGATCTCTGTAATTACAAACAAAGGTTTCTGTACCAAATATTAAGTTCTGCTTTTCTGATGTATCAAATACTTATGTCATGCAATAAAATGCAAATGAATTACTTAAAAATCATACAATGTGATTTTCTGGATTTTTGTTTTAGATTCCGTCACTCACAGTTGAAGAGTACCTATGATAAAAATTACAGACTTCTACATGCTTTGTAAATGGGAAAACCTGCAAAATCGGCAGTGTATCAAATACTTGTTCTCCCCACTGTATATATATCTCAATTGTTTTATGTTTTCTCTAAAAAAGTTTGGTCATACAATTAAAGGACAAATACACTGCATTTCAAACAGTCAGCAATAATCGAATGAATTCAGGGCTTGTGAAATTATACCTGGGCTAAATATAAGCCTTCCTCAACAAGGCCCACTAATAATTGTATTATTTTATCAAAATAGTTTAACCAGTTTTTTAGCAATAACCACTGATCTGTCTTTCAAGTCTGTCTATGAAAAATACCTTTTTATTACACATTTAATCAGAACCATGCATAATGCAAATTCACTAATAATGACAAATGTTTTTTAGCAAGCATTACATCAAATTAAAAACTGGATGGTTTGAGCCCTGAATGCTGATTGGCTGAAAGCTGTGGAATATCAGACCGTGGGGGGTGGGGTTGTGGTATATGGCCAATATTCCATGGCTAACAGTTGTAACCAGGTTTGCGTCGCGTCGTGCCTAAGAACAGCCTTTAGCCATGGTATATTGTCCATATACCACACCCCCTCGTGCCGTATTGCTTAATTAACACAGGTCTCATAAACAATCTCTCAAGCACAAGCCCACATGCTAGTTAGTAGCCAGCTAATCTTTATACTTCAAATTTAGCCAACTTGTATTTATTTGCTAGCTAACAAGGTAGAACAGTTGAAATGTTTTGAATACACCCTTCTGTCTGAGCATTAACCTACCAGTCTACTCTGCGCGCAATTTGAGGAGTATCGACAGAAAGGTTACCTTCTCCTCACAATGGGTCAGATGGTTTAGACGCTTTCTTCTTTAAGGTTGCTGCCCCTATCATCGCTAAGCCTATTTCCGACCTTTTTAACCTGTCTCTCCGTTCTGGGGAGGTTCCCATTGCTTGGAAGGCAGCCACGGTTAGTCCTTTATTTAAAGGGGGAGATCAAGCTGATCCTCAATGATGTCACCACTGCCCTTGATTCTTAGCAATGTTGTGCTGTATTTTTATTTACTTGGCCAAAGCTTTTGATACGGTAGACCATTCCATTCTTGTGCGCCGGCTAAGGAGTATTGGTGTCTCTGAGGGGTCCTTGGTCTGGTTTGCTAACTACCTCTCTCAAAGAGTGCAGTGCATAAAAATCAGAAAATCTGCTGTCTCAGCCACTGCCTGTCACCAAGGGAGTACCCCAAGGCTCAATCCTAGGCCCCGCAATTTACATCAACAACAACATAGCTCAGGCAGCTGGAAGCTCTCTCATCCATTTATATGCAGATGATACAGTCTTATACTCAGCTGGCCCCTCCCCAGATTTTGTGTAAATGAACTCCTCCAAAACAAAGGTCATGTGGTTTGAAGAATGCCCCTCTCCCCACAGGTGTGATTACTACCTCTGAGGGTTTAGAGCTTGAGGTAGCCACTTCATACAAGTACTTGGGAGAATTGCTAGATGGTACACTGTCCTTCTCTCAGCACATATCAAAGCTGCAGGCTAAAGTTAAATCTAGACTTGGTTTCCTATATCGTAATCTCTCCTCTTTCACCCCAGCTGCCAAACTAACCCTGATTCAGATGACCATCCTACCCATGCTAGATTACGGAGACATAATTTATAGATCGGCAGGTAAGGGTGTTCTCGAGCTGCTAGATGTTCTTTACCATTCGGCCATCAGATTTGCCACCAATGCTCCTTATTGGACACATCACTACACTCTATACTCCTATGTAAACTAGTCATCTCTGTATACCCGTTGCAAGACCCATTGGTTGATGCTTATTTATAAAACCCTCTTAGGCCTCACTCCCCCATATCTGATATATCTACTGCAGCCTTCATCCTCCACATACAACATCCGTTCTGCAAGTCACATTCTGTTAAAGGTCCCCAAAGCACACACATCCCTGGGTCGCTCGTCTTTTCAGTTCGCTGCAGCTAGCGACTGGAAGGAGCTGCAACAAACACTCAAACTGGACTGTTTTATCTCAATCTCTTCATTCAAAGACTCAATCATGGACACTTACTGACAGTTGTGGCTGCTTTGTGTGATGTATTGTCATCTCTACCTTCTTGCCTTTTGTGCTGTTGTCTGTGCCCAATAATGTTTGTACCATGTTTTGTGCTGCCACAATGTTGTGTTGCTACCATGTTGTTGTCATGTTACGTTGCTACCATGCTGTGTTGTCAGGTGTTGCTGCCTTGCTATGTTGTTGTCTTAGGTATCTCTTTTGGTAGTGTTGTTTTGTCTCTCTTGTCGTGATGTGTGTTTGGTCCTATATTTATATTTTATTTATTTTTATTTATTTTTATTTTTAATCCCATCCCCCGTCCCCGCAGGAGGCCTTTTGGTAGGCCGTCATTGTAAATAAGAATTTGTTCTTAACTGACTTGCCTAGTTAAATAAAGGTTAAATAACATAAATAAATAAAATAAACAATGTGTTTTTGTACCAATATGTCTGATTCTGTTGGACCAGACCTCAAATGCAAATATCGAGTTGAAACCGCTTGTCAGAGAGGAAGACGTGATCGCTCATCTTTGTTCTTGTGATTGGCAGGGGGAGGGGCTTGGTGTGTGTAAATGGGAAGGTGCACACAAGGAGCGAAGGAGATGAGACCAAAACGACAACATGAGAACAAGCGGACATAGACGCTCATAAAAAATAAATAAAATACAACTTGATTCCAGCATCTAGATAGATGTATCACCTAATTGCATTAGTTTAAAATTCATTCAAGTTTCAAGACCGATTTCTTTTTACAGAAGCCTGTTCTTTTTTGCAACCATCGCCATTGTTCAATATTTCCATCACATGTTAATGTAAGCCCTTTAAGCTTGGCACATAACTTAATTTGCCTTGTGATCATCTTCTCCTGTGACGTTTATTGAAGCCTGCAGCTCAGGAGGTGTCTGTGCAGTGTGCTGAAGGTGGCTCAGGCTGATTGCATGCTAATTACTAAAGGATGTTATGTTTGTTAAAAGTGCTTACATACACTTACACAAGTTTCCCTATGACTTGTTGTTACTTTCCTCACAATTGTCCTCGCAAAAGTGAAGGAGAACTTGTGACTTATGAGTAGAGTTGCAAAGGGAGGGTATATTACTGAAAACTACGAATTTTGTTAACTTTCAAGTTTTGGGGGGAAATGTACAGTATATGATGACATTTATTGGCCTTTTTGGGTATTTCAGATTATCACACGTCTGTAATTATCTCTGGCCCGCTATGTGGCCTTATCACATGTAAAATATATTAAATTAATATTATTTTAAAATAAAAAATTTAATGACAAAGCTGTAAAATGTTATCCTAAATATAAACCATCAACAGTGAATATAATTGGTGTTTACTATGAGGGTTTAAGCATGAAATATCATTTATATATTTTTTTACACACTTTTATTTATTTTACTGTCAGTATTTATTCTTTTTGTCAATTTTTTGGAGTCAAACTGGTGGCAGTTGTGAAAAATGTTAATATTTGGAAGAGTTCATTGAAATAATGGCATTGTTGATTATATGCTTAAAAAAAGAAATGAATTAGGCTATTTTCTCTTAAACCATATGATCTATCCACTAGTAGAAACTCATGGACAATATGGACACAGATTTGAAAATGAATTCTATATATGAAGTTTATGTTTTTTTTTTGTTATTTTGAATTATAAATCACTTTGGTAAATGACCACTAGCTTTGCAACCCTACTTGTGAGTGTTTGAGTAACGCCTAGTGTCCATGTTAACACTAGAAAGGCAGAGAGCGTCATAATCAAACCAAAATAGTACGGCCGCCCTTTTGTCTTTGAATTGTTTCGTCAGAACACTACGATGAATCATGTCAGTCGAAGCTGACTGGTGATCTGTCCAGACTCCAGACCCAGCCAGGAGATCACTCTAGTTTATGACCAAAGCAATTAGATTTTTTTTTCTTTATTATTCCTGTCTGTCTGGGATCATATTACCCGTCTTGGAATGACTTCAACAGAGACAGTGGTATTCCCAGGGAGCTGCCTCTCCACTGCAACTCAATCCACAGCCATGGCCAATTGGGGTCGCTGTGATTTATAGAAATATTCTCACTCCAACCACACTGGGATTCCTCCACTGGCACCTCATAGACCTCATACCTTTGGGTTCCAGGTCAAGACAAAGGAAATCCGTTGAAAATGATTTACAGTGAGGTCTGAAATTATTGATACCCTTTATAAAGATGAGCAAAAATTACTGTATAATATAAATCATTAAAGTACTGTGCTATATTGTATGCTAAAAAATATTGGGAAATTATATTATGTTATACAAATTAAATTGCTAATTGAAAGATATTTTGTTTAACAACTAAAAAATATTTTATCTCAAAAAGGTAGGGGTCCAAATTATTGACACTGCTGTTTTCAATACCTCACCTTGCGGGGATAATGGCACTGAGCCTTTTTAAAAATTGTTTTATGAGTTGGAGAACATATTGAGAGGGATCTTAGACCATTCCTCCATACAAATCCTTCCAGATCCTTGATATCCTTCACCTGCGCTTATGGACTGCCCTCTGCAATTTAAACCACAGGTTTTCAATGGATTTCAAGTCGGGAGACTGAGATGGCCATTGAAAAATTTCGATTTTGTGGCCAATTAACAATTTCTTTGTGGATTTTGATGTGTGCTTGGGGTTATCTTGCTGGAAGATTCACTTGCTGCCAAGTTTCAGCCTTCCGGCAGAGGCAACCAGATTTTTGGCAGACATGTCCTGGTACTGCTGAAGTTCGTGATGCTGTTGACCTTAACAAGGGCCCCAGAACCAGTGGAAGCAAAAGACCCCCATAACAAGCTCCCAAGTGGCGCAGTGGTCTAAGACACTGCATCTCAGTGCTAGAGGTGTTACTACAGACAACCTGGTTCGATTCCAGACTGTCTCACAACCGGCCGTGATTGGGAGTCCCATAGGGATCCACCTCCATATTTTACAGTAGGTATGGGGTAATTTTCTGCTCATGCATTCTCATTTGGACACCAGACCCACCACTGGTGTGTGTGGCCAAAGAGCTCTATTTTCATGTCATCTAACAAATGTAGAACCTGGAGGTTGCTAAACAACATTGGCACTTAGATTGGAACCGGTCCTTTGGTCAGATGACATTACAATAGAGCTCTTTGGCCACGCACATGTACAATATATGAAGCTTGGCATCAGTGTAGCTATGATAGAAGACATTTTCTAACATTTAATGAGTATACCACAGATAAAGGCTCAATTGCCATAGCAACCAAGGGATGGATTCCGTGCCATATCATTTGAGCAAATTCTGTGTTTGTGAAATCAACAGCAAAGTTTGTGAAGATGTGTGTTCTCTAGGGTCAGAGCACACCATGTTATCCTGCCCTCACAGCAGTGATAGGCTCCAGGCAATGTCACTCTACCTTTTTAGGTGTTTTTGATTGGTGGCATCATATTATAGGCAGACTTTTTGTGTCTCAGACGTACTGTGGTAGAAGAGCGGAAGAACTATCAACTGATAACACAGAAGCAACTAGTGCTCCGAGCAGTCTGTAACCCCCACGCTTGTGTCAACTGGCTGATGCAGAATATCAGACTCCTCCTGAAGCACTGCTTTGTAGCAGGGCGTTGTGTGTATAATGTTACACAGGCTGACCTGTATTCATCTATATTCAGTGCAACACAAATCAGAGATTTGGGGTTTTACTGAGAGTGACTTGGGAGTTAGCTGCTCTATTGATGAACTTGAGTAATGTGCATGAGACGAAGAACAACAAGGCCTTCCCGCTCTAAACACTACGTTCTACACCGGATAATTCTCCTCAGAATCCTTGCCTACCGCTGCGCTTTGGAAGCTCCCTTTCCCAACCACTACCTGATGCAACTCCGCAGACGGAAATGCAATAACAAATGAAACAAGGAGGTTTTTCTAAGCACCGTCTAAATACCCAGCACTGTCTAAATACCCAGCACCGTCTAAACACCAACCACCGTCTAAAAACCCAGCACCGTCTAATTACCCAGTACCGTCTAAATACCCAGCACCGTCTAAAAACCCAGCACCGTCTAATTACCCAGTACCGTCTAAATACCCAGCACCGTCTAAACACCCAGCACCGTCTAATTACCCAGCACTGTCTAAATACCCAGCACCGTCTAAACACCCAGCATTGTCTAAATACCCAGCACCGTCTAAATACCCAGCACCGTCTAAACACCCAGCATCGTCTAAATACCCAGCACCGTCTAAATACCCAGCACCGTTGGCATGCCCAGGACATGTTTTATCGACTTGGGGGTGGGCATCCCCAGGCGTTGCATGTTGGGGAGGGGAAAGGGAAGTGCAGCGGGAGAGAGGAGCATACAGACTGAGGTCTGCATTGTTCCCATCTCTTTCTTTTTTCTATTCTTTATCTCTCTCTTTTTTCTTCTCCTCACTCAATATCCCTCTCTCTCTCTTTTCCCTCTCTTTCTGCCATCTAAGTTAAACCAAAGCATTGACTGCTCCCAAACTGATTTGCCTCCGTGTGACCTCCCTTCATTGGTGCCATTCACGGGCAGCGTTGAAGCAGAATGCAGCGTGGCTACCAGGGGGAGAAAGAGTGACATGCGGACGCGCTCTGATAGACTTTTCCAAGTGAAGTGGATTACATCAGCATCAGGCTAGTGGAGCTGATTACTCTGAATATGAAAATGCTGTATCTTAATGGTACATATTTTCATGAGGCAGCCCAGTTGCCTTTCATTTTGCGGCTAATATGTCTATTCTTATGAGTCATTTACTTCTTTAATTACCTTTAGCAGCAGATGCACAATGGTGTATTAATGTGAATGATTTTTACGGCCACTTTATCATACAGTGCCTGGGAAGTTGAAAGGCGTAATTGAGGTGGAAGAGCGACTCATGAGGGAAACAATATTTAGTTGATAGCTTCCCTTGTAGTCTAGGAGGGTGTTTATGAGTTTACACCGTACTAAAGCAGTGATAAACACACTATTCATTTAATAACTGCTGAATGGCAGGGATGGAAAGGCCTTCACAGAGAGGAGATTTTCATTATGTTATTGAATCATGATAGGAAGTGTTGTCCTATAATCAGACAAAACTGTGCGTGTGTGCGTGTGTGTGTGCGCGTGTGTGTGTTCTGCCTGTGTGAAGACAGTGAAGCTATTTTCTTACATTCGTCTTATTTAGTGTAGGTTTTGGCCCTGTTACTTTGTTCGTCAATGACACTTGAATGTGTGTGTCTGTGTCTGCGTGTGTGTTGTTTCTGTCTGTGTGTGTGTGTGTGTTGTGTCTACAGTATGTGTATTATTTTTATCCAGACCTCTTTGAATAGGAGCCTTCTTTTTACCATCTGTTGTTAAGATGCTGGCTAAGCAAGGCTGGAGAATCCAAACAAACACACAGCAAACGGAAGCTGTCAGGCCTGCATAGCTGAGCTGACCTCCCGGGCTGCCGGTCACACTGCCGTACCAGGCTCCGAGTAGAGCGTCTGGGCCCGCCTGGTGGGGTACTGTTTACTTTCGACTCTGCGCCTGCTCCGTGCCTCTTCCTCTCTCTTTCTCTCTCCCTCCTCCTCTCCCTCCTTTCACTCCCTGCCGTCCATCATCAGTCCCGCTCCACAACCCCCTCTTTCATCCACACTCATGTTTAATAACTTAATTTGATACCCTGATTTTTCTTTCACTGCATTTTCCCCCTGAAAACATTTGTCAAGCCATTGCATTACCTGTTATGGGGAGAACAAACAAAGTGGGGGTTTTATTGAAGTCAGCTTTGGCAACTTATATAATTGCATGCTGTGCTTTATATTGTTTAAACATGGCAATTTGAAATGTTTAGTCTTGTCATAAATATTAATAGATTAGTTGAAAAGTGCAGCAAAGGAAGGGAATATAATGGTTTGAAGTGGCTATAAAACGTTTATTTATTTATGTATTCTACATGAATTAGTTTGGAAATCTAAACATGGGTTAGAGAGTGTTTTTCAGAGGGCCTGTAAAGCGTGAGGTTTCAACATGTTTTCCATGAGGAGAGGCTTTTTGGAAATGCCATTAATTATATACTTACTGGAAATCCAGCCCTGCCTACTTTGCATTACAGATTTAAAAAAAAAAAAAAAACCTGCAATTAATATAAACAGACACAATCCTCCCATTGATTATCTGGTTAAGAATTCTGTAAAATCATATGCATTTAAATTAAAATGACATTTATAAGTTAATTCCATTACTATATGTTTGTACACTCAATGCCCTCCCCCTCCTCACCCACATCATCTTACTACTTACAATGACTGTCAGTAACTCTCCCAGCATCAATACATTCACCACCAGTCTTACAACAGCCAGCGTAATACAAATAAAATTTAAGAACAGCTTTCCTATCCGTAGGAGGGATTTCATCTACTGTGCTACCAACACACCAGGAGGAGCCAAAGAGAAGGGAGCTTATTGCACACGGCTGCAGCTGAGGTGCAAAGGGCCCCTTGTTTGGGTAGGGGTAGAGCCATAAATGTCAGGTGAGTTGAGACGTGTGCTCTCTCACTCAGAAAGTTGAGCAGAGAACCTTGACATTTAGGCCATCACCACGCAAACCCACCAAGGCCTGAAAATGGGGGGGAGAAAGGTCTGTGTCTGCTGAGCAGGACTATTAAAGAACTAACCTATTAGCTGTGTTTTTGCTGGCTGTCTGAGAGCCCTGGTCTCCTATCTAATAAAGTCCAGCCACTGAGTAAACAGCCAGCACTGGACCCTGCTCTCCTCTACTCTGCCACTCCTCTCCTCCACCACTCTCTCTCTCTCTCTCTCCCGCCAGTCTCCACAATGGCCACAGGGATCCGGTTGCACCTGCACACACAGCTTCTAACAATTAGGGGCAATTTGTTTGAAACCATTTCACATTTAAGGTCTTCCCTGACGTTGGGGTTGGAGGACATTGGTGAGTCTGATGAAATAAAGAGGGCTCTCTCCTGATGCGTCTGAGCAAACACACTAAACCAGACCCTTGTTTAATTTCTCACCGTCCCTCTCCCAGTGGAGCCACCCTGAATGGAGCCCTCTCACTTTTCACACAACCACTCTCTTTGACCTGGCTCACATTTTTCTATTATTTGTCTGTCAGTTTAAAATGGAGGTGTTGTTGGTCTCCTCTTTGGGCGTAGCGTAGCGTAGCGTAGCCTGCCGCTAGACTCTCATTATAACCAGCGCATTTGAATTCCTCTACAGTTGGGCTTAAGTTATTCGCAATTTTTTGTTTAGTTTACTCTAGACCAACAGATTATGTAGAGAGATAAAGAAGTACCCTTGGTCACATGTCCAAAATGTGCATACCATTACAACGTGGTGAAAGATGTAGGGCTGAATCAAAGGGAAGACTTGACTCTGTGGTAATTCTCTGAGCAGGGATTTGTATGACACCCAGAGCTGGCTTTAACAGCAGGAAACACAAAGCCTGTAAATAATGTGCAGACTGCATATAAAGACATCCAGTACTCAGCCATTCCCTTATCGCTGCTAGATAGCCCTGGGACACGAGAACTGCTCCTGCCTTTTTCAGAGACTCTATTCACTAATATGGTGTGAAAGTATATGCAGATAAGGCAGCCGTTGTTTATTGAGGCAGACCCCTTAACACAAAGTTCACATGTGAACTTTGAACACATTTGAAATAGAAAAATAAAAGAGGATTCCAAATGACAAGGATACCAAATTGCATCGTCTCCGTTGGCGATAAGACCTTGTCAGATCCTGGAGGGTGTTTTATAATCCAAAGTACCTGAAGGATTTTTACTCTGTGCGGGTGTGTGTCTTTAAATACTGTAGTTGTCCATGTCCTAGCTCTAGCTTAGCCTGTACTACAAACAACCATAGCATTCTAATGAACCTTCTCCAGTTGAACCTAGTCCTACATATACAGATTCTGCACGTACAAATATCTAAATCCAATTTGAGAAGCCTCATGTTACTCAAGAAATGTTTTGCCAGTTAGAAATATACACAGTTCCTTCTGCTATGCTTTTATACATTAGAATAAATCAACCTTTAGTAAGTGTATGTTATCAACCCTAGTTAATTCTAGAAACATACAGTATTTCCCCCTTAGTATTACTTCTGCTTTGCCCTATAGCAAGGCTGGATCCTGTTCCCTTTACAACTTAGTCATCTGTAACCATTATCTGTTTTGGAACTGTTTTTGTATCTGATCAGTTCCACCTAATATGTCTCTTGATTTGTGCTATTGTAGTGCCCAGACAACATGCTGTTCTCCTCATTTCTCTGCTCTTTAGATGCTCCGGCCTGTCATCCGCTGGCAGTTTATCGCAGGCGTCTGGAGCTGCTTTTAGACTTGTACGTCGATCAAGCCTCAGTACCTTTGAATGTGAGATCAAAAGGAGATGAATTCCAGGGAAAGACGGGAGAGAGAGAAGAGAGAGAGAGAGAGAAGAGGGGCTGTGTGTGAAGAGAAGAGTGGGTGCTGTGTAAACATCACAGTGACAGCTCACAATGGGTTATTTTAGCACAGCATTAGGCCTCTTCAAGGCAGTCAGCTACAGTCGCCTTGTTAAACAAGTCATTCCTCAGCCTCTAACCGGCCTCACCTCGGAAACCCACTGGTTCCCCAGCTAGGCTGTTTTAGCTCCTTATTTTTCGACAATGACAAGGTCATTTGGACTCATCCTGTGTCTTTTGCTCTTAAAACTATTTGACAGTCATTGGGTGAAACAGAATGACTAAACAGTCTGACTAATAAGTGATTATTGTTTGATTGTATTGTCTCACTTTTGTCAAATATAAAAGTATTAACAAGTTTCTATTTGATGATCAGTATCAACTTGGATGATGAGAAAATACACAGTGTTGCATTGTAGTGTCACAGTTACCGTATTTATGCTGATTGATGAGTGTGTACTATAGGCTTTTTGCCCATTTTTTTTTTGGTCAATGGTTCCCAGAAACGTATGTCTTCATCCACGAGTGTCTGGAACTCCCATCATATCCTGTTGACTCAAGTGTCCTTGTTCCAACACCCCACAACCCCCCCCTCCACCCCCCCCGTGTTAGTAAACCAGACACATTACACCAAAGCATCTGTGTGTCATAAGTTAAAGGGAGAATGTTTGAATGTTGAATGTAGTAATCCGTGGGCTTGGCTTAAACTATTCGGTGCTCTGTTGTGCCATGCTACCTCACCAGGTAAGGTCATCCTCTATTCCACTTTACAACTCTGTCATTTGTGTTCTATTGTCTAGACTTCCTGCTGCACATTTAAGTACTGTAGACAATGTGTATACAACTTTTAACCATCAACTAATACTTACCTACAACTTGAGCTTATTGTATTACATTGTTCTTGTCCTGCGTTTCTTATGTGCCAATAGAGCTGGGATGACAAACGGAAATTGATCCACACTGACCGTACCGATCACTTAACGTAGGCATTTTTGCTGATATCGTTCATTACGATATGTAGCCTATACTAGAGAAATGTGAAGCTTGAAATTAAATAAGTTTGCTAATATTTATGGTTGTTAATGGGACAATTGATGGCTACAACCATCAAACTAGTAGTATACAGTTGAAGTCGGAAGTTGACATACTCCTTAGCCAAATACATTTAAACGCAGTTTTTCACTATCCCTGACATTTAATCCTAGTAAAACTTCCCTGTCTTAGGTCAGTTAGGATCACCACTTTATTTTAAGAATGTGAAATGTGAATGATTTATTTCAGCTTTTATTTCATTCATCACATTCCCAATGGGTCAGAAGTTTACATACACTCAATTAGTATTTGGTAGCATTGCCTTTAAATTGTTTTACTTGGGTCAAACGATTTGTGTAGCCTTCCACAAGTTTCCCACAATAAGTTGGGTGAATTTTGGCCCATTCCTCCTGACAGGACTGGTGTAACTGAGTCAGGTTTGTAGGCCTCCTTGCTCTCACATGCTTTTTCAGTTCTGCCCACAAATTTCCTATAGGATTGAGGTCAGGGCTTTGTTATGGCCTTGACTTTGTTGTCCTAAGCCATTTTGCCACAACTTTGGAAGTGTACTTAAGGTCAATGTCCTTTTGGAAGACCCATTTGCGACTAAGCTTTAACTTCCTGACGGATGTCTTGAGATGTTGCTTCAATATATCCACAATATATCCACATAATTTTCCTTCCTCATGATGCCATCTATTTTGTGAAGTGCACCAGTCCCTCCTGCAGCAAAGCACCCCCACAACATGATGCTGCCACCCCCTGCTTCATTGCTGGGATGGTGTTCTTCGGCTTGCCTTTTTCCTCCAAACATAACGATGGTCATTATGGCCAAACAGTTCTATTTCTGTTTCATCAGACCAGAGGACATTTCTCCAAAAAGTACGATCTTTGTCCCCATGTGCAGTTGCAAACCATAGTCTGGCATTTTTATGGCGGTTTTGGAGCAGTGGCTTCTTCCTTGCTGAGTGGCCTTTCAGGTTATGTCGATATAGGACTCGTTTTACTGTGGATATAGATACATTTGTACCTGTTTCCTCCAGCATCTTCACAAGGTTCTTTGCTGTTGTTCTGGGTTTGATTTGCCCTTTTCGCACCAAAGTACATTCATCTGTAGGAGACAGAAGGCGTCTCCTTCCTGAGCGGTATGATGGCTGCGTGGTCCCATGGTGTATATACTTGCGTACTATTGTTTGTACAGATGAACGTGGTACCTTCAGGTGTTTGGAAATTGCTCCCAAGGATGAACCAGACTTGTGGAGGTCTACAATTCTTTTTCTGAGGTCTTGGCTGATTTCTTTCGATTGTCCCATGATGTCGAGCAAAGAGGCACTGAGTTTAAAGGTAGGCCTTGAAATACATCCACAGGTACACCTCCAATTGACTCAAATGATGTCAATTAGCCTATCAGAAGCTTCTAAAGCCATGACATCATTTTCTGGGATTTTCCAAACTGTTTAAAGGCACAGTCAACTTAGTGTATGTAAACTTCTGACCCACTAGAATTGTGATATAGTGAATTATAAGTGAAATAATCTGTCTGTAAACAATTGTTGGAAGAATGACTTGTGTCATGCACAAAGTAGATGTCCTAACCGACTTGCCAAAACTATAGTTTGTTAACATGAAATCTTGGGAGTGGTTGAAAAATTAGTTATAATGACTTCAACCTAAGTGTATGTAAATTTCCGACTTCAACTGTATATAGAATATATATATATATATATATATATTTATATATATATATTATACCCCTTTTTCTCCGCTATTCCGATCTTGTCTCATCGCTGCAACTCCCCTACGGGCTCGGGAGGTGAAGGTCGAGTCATGCGTCCTCCGAAACCTGACCCCCCACCGCTTAACCCGCACCAATGCGTCGGAGGAAACACTGTTCATCTGACGACTAAGGTCATCCTGCAGGTGCCCGGCCCGCCACAAGGAGTCGCTAGAGCGCTTGGCCAAACCATCCCCTAACCCGGACGACGCTGGGACAATTGTGCACTGCCCTATGGTTCTCCCGATCACAGCCGGTTGTGATACAGCCCGGGAACGAACCAGGGTCTGTAGTGACGCCTCTAGCACTGCGAGCCCCCTAGTAGTAGTTGTTTAATGGATAAATAAAATAAATAAAAACAAACATTAAATATATACTTCGGGATTTTGGCAGTGAGGCCCTTTATCTACTTCCCCAGAGTGGCCTCTGTAGCCTGTGGTCATATTCTTGCCTCATGATGTCATCCCACAGGCCTGTGTTAGCGAGGGGTCAACACACACACATATACACACAGACCAGCGCACAGCTGTTTGCCCCCGCGTCTGAGCTGAACTCCCCTCTCATCTGTTCCTTTTATAGAGCTTTAACAGGCCTGCAGATCAACTCGTTATCCTACCACTCTCTCTTCCTCTTTCTCTATAACTCTTTCACCATACCCTCTTCCTTTTGATATTTCACTTTGATATTTCACTTTCACATTCCTCTTACTCTTTCACACGTTTCTTTAACTTTCTCTCTTACATACTCTGAGCACCGCCTACTTTTTTCTCCTTCAACATGCCGCTTTTAATTTGACTGGCAATCAACCTAACTTATCAAATAATTGACTTGAGGGATATAACTCTGCTGTATGAGATGGGCTTGGATGTGACCCCGACTGTTTGTTTAAGTTTGTTTAATTGTGGGAGTAAGCGTCTGAGGAACATGGAAAGAATGAGCCCAGTTATTTACTCAGATGTTTTACTGGTGTAGGTGTGAGACTGGCGGCTCACTGTGGGAACACACGCTTGCTTTTCTTGGTATCAGTGTGGTTTTCATGACCACTGTTTTTCCCAGCTCCCCGGCTTTGTTTGTTCTGGATGGCATGTTTGATTATTTATCGTGAGGGAAAAGGGAGTAGCTGGAGCAATAAACATGTGACTCCACTGTATTTTGTTTTCCACTGAGAAGGCCGTGTCCTTTAACAGATATTTGGAGCAGCAATAAACCTTTTATTTACTTTCTGGATGGGGGGGGGGTCGGTGGTAGAGGTGGATCTGGATCAAAAAGCGCTGATCTGTGCCTCTGACCTTTTCTGTTTAATGCAACTTATCATCAGAAAATATTTTCACTGGCTGGTTGCTATTGATTTTTGTTTGTCAACTGTTTATTGTTCTCTGCCTGCGTTGAGAGGAAACTATGTAAATGTGTTTGAATGAGGCGTGGATGGAAAAAGTGTTTATAATATCCGGTTTGTTTTGTTGTCTATCTGCTGTCCGAGAACACACTGTCGTTTGCGTTACATCTGTTGTGTTAAAAGCAATAAGATTGGTCTCATGAAAACGGTTGAGCCCCAAGACACAATAAAATATCAGCTTTTAGTTGGAATGTTGTTCCTTTTTTAATCCACCATCATTTGAATCTGTATTTTAGGCTCTCCAAGTGGCTCGACAGATCCTTCTACAACAACAACAACAACAACAACAACAACAACAACAACAACAACAACAAAAGCTGCAGCCTCAGCCAGGCAGTGAGAAGCAGCCAAATCTACAGGTACTACAACACACAACAGTATTGTTTGCTGTTGCACCAGTCAACTGTCATATTGTTAGTTCCTGGTTGTAAACTTCCAACAGACAAACACAAGCGGTTGGACGGTTGTAAAATACACTTATTAAGTTGAACAATGGAGTGCTTCACTTTCTTGATCTTTTCTATGGTACACTGTGTGCTGTATTCTTTCTGTGGGGGGGCGGAATGTACCAGGCAACCTTCATAAACAGGAAATTAAGAGAGGCAGAGCGAGTGACGGTTGTAGGCCAACCACGCTAGTGTGTCTGTGTGTTCGTGAGTGTGGATTGCAATGGTGGTCAACAACATACATTTCAGACTGTGACACTTTAATGATATTACGATGTAGAAAAGACAGAATTGTATACAGCCTAGACTTTTTTTTATTTGTGTTGCTGGTCGAGGCCTGTTGTAGCTATGGTAATATGTGATAGAAGAATGAGTGGCCTGTTTAAAGGAAGGATAAAGAAGGACAGTGGAGAAAAGGAGGGTAAAGGATGAGAGAGGGGAAGATGAGGTGAGGGTTCCACCAACTCTCTCTCTCTCTCTCTCTCTCTCTCTCTCTCTCTCTCTCTCTCTCTTTCTCTCTCTCTCTCTCTGTCTCTAATATTGAGGATAAACTGTTTTCACCACTAGCAGTAGGGGGCACCAGGGAGCAGACAGGGTGTCCGGATGGGGTGTGGGGTAAAAATTGGAGGGTAAAGGATGCATGGAATTCATTTGGTAGAATTTGTGATGCAAGGCAAATCCAGTCTTTTATTTTTCATCTGTTCTGCTTTTGAATAGGAACAGCTATCCGTATCTGATGCAATATTTACGTTAATTTCAGATCAGTCGTTTGAGCTGCCTCAGATGCGTATCTTTGTTTGAACAAGGAGGGGTTGTTTGTTTCAGTGTGAAATTGCAAACGACTTCAGGGCATATTTGGTAATTAATACGAAGGCCTGTTCTGTATGTGTGTGTATATCTAATATTTAATACCCCCTTTCCCAGAGGAGGCCCTTTTTAATGAGCTGTTGTAGCAGCTAGGTTTAACGTCAGGTAGTGAAGGAGCCTCTTTGTTGTACAGATGTCTCAGGAATAAATATGACTGTGCTGACCTTTCAGTTGTGTGCGTATTTGTCAGGATTCAAATAAAGTTGAAAGGATCAAACTAAACAGTTTCCCTAGTCAGGCTGGGAATTGTGCAGCAGAGGTCAACAGTGGGGGCCACATGGAGGATTCCAGCGTACAGCCAGTTGTTGGTACGTAGTGAAGTACTAGACCATCTCCCGCAGACAAAGACAAAATTAAAATTCTAATTTATTAATGTATACAGAGATCTTGCCCAACCTGTCACTCAGCTATTGAAAAGAGAGCCTGGGCCTTTTTTACTGCCCTCCCCTGCCCAGTACTTGTGAAGAGCACAGGCTGGCTGGTCATACTATCTAAATAAAATGCAAAATTGCCTGCTCTGTGATGTTGTAGTCTATGTAACATTTTTTGCTAGGTTGAAACTGTCATAATAAAAAGTGTTTATTTATCTCAGAGTAACATTACTCCACTAATTAAATACAGAAATCCAATGGCTGTGTTCATACGTAACCAGAATGTGTGTGCGCATGTGTGTATGTGCGTGCACGTGTGCGTCAATATATCATATATTTGTTCTTCACTTGGAGTCTTCCTGCAGTGGAGCAGCCACTTCATTCAGACACTTGAGGGCACTTCTCTTTTAGCTATAAGGACAAACCCACATGTCGAGGAAGCACTGGAAGATCCCTTTAAAGCAACAACATTGGCATTCTCCACAGCATACTGGGGGGATAATGATTTTTGTATTGAGTTGGAACAGGTCATCAAAAGACATAATACAACAATTATGAGCTATGTAGTAAGCTGCCACCCCATAAAAGCACCTGGTGTGTAGAGCTGTGTATAGCTGTCTGGGGTGAGGGCCCATTCATCTCGGCAGTCTCCCCATTAGACAGGGAGAGATGCATGAGCTCTGTGACTCACTCCAATTCATTTTATTCAAGTAAAAAATAATGAAGCACAGAATATCAGAAAGAAATGACCTGCATGGAAGCAGGGAGAAAAATCAAACAAGCAGGAGAATCCTTGATCAGCATGAAATGGCTCTTTGGTTTTATATCTCCAAACCCCCCAATGAAACTTGTAGACTAGATGCTGCATGTCCTGCTTGTACACTGTTACCCAGGGCCTTTAATCAGACTAAATCATACAAACAGCTGTTAGCAGGCTGGAGAGCAGCCTAACATACTTGACTGGTCAAAAAGCAAGTAAATTACTGACAGAATGACACGTGTAATTAAAAGAGTCCATGCCACTTTACCTCGCGCTTCACACCTACAGTGGCGCGGGACGAGAGCGAGCAACTCCCACCTCGCTAATTAGCATTATCAGTGAATTGGTAGGGTTTGACTCATTAGTTCCATGTGCATTTAATTAGAGGCTGGCTGAAATTGGATTTAACTTATTACTTTTTCATGGATCACTTTCTTGTCATCACTTCAAATTGGATTGCAGCCCCAGGTAACTAATTATGTCAGCCGCAGGACCAGGAGTGGAGAAATGGGTCATTAGGAACAACACTGTCGGACCCTCGCTGATAGTCCACTCACACCGCGAAGGGAGAAGAGAAAAAAAATAGTCTCATTTGTGGCATTTCTTAGGAACCTGCTCAGTTAACTACACCATGCTGCAAGGCATCCTGGGTAGACACCCAGTGCCTACAGTGGATTATGTGACATGAAGCTGGGCTGAAGATGTTATGTCAACATGGTTCCTGTGCCATCAGTGTCATGCCCAGATTAGACTTGTTCTGTTCCAGGTCTGGATGGTGGCCTTGATGGGATTTCATTATTCATGATTCATGTCACTAGTACCATTAGGTACTGTTAGGTAGGCTGAAAGCCAGCCATGGTTCTCTATATGAACCCTCCATGAAGAAAGTTCACTTTTATTAGCCGGTATTGGCTGCTCAGAAAAGATAATCCTGAGAATGTGTGTTTTAGGACTGAAAACAGATCATGTTAATGATTTGACAAATGCCCAGTCTGCCTATTAGGCTTATTTTTATAATATTTTTGGTTGTAGACAGATTATTTGTAGCACAGGCAAATGCATCACATAGGGCGGCAGACTACAGAAAAAAAATCCCTTGTTGAATCTTTGCGTGTTCTCTGAAAGCAACATATAAAGATCAGTTGTTTCATATTTCTACTGAAACTGAGTCCTTGAAGCTTGTGAGAAACGGAAAACAAGAAAAGAGAATCAGCTTTTTTATGGTTTCCTGACTTCCTCTGTTCACTGAAATGATGCGTTGGCTTCCTTTTTATTTAAATTAAATGATCATGATTCATTTAATAATTCATCTTGTCAACATCCTCTGATCAATTTTGCATTGAACATTTTCATGATGTCAAGGGAGCAGTGATTGTTATTCTTCAGAAATTGGCAAAAGATGGAAAAAACATCAACCCATTCTCTATTCTACAGTAGATTTTTTCCAGGTGAATATCTTGCGCTCTCTCTCTCTCTCTCTCTCTCTGTCTCTTTCGGTCTCCCCCTCTCTGTTATACACCATTGTGTGTAGTATCACAGAGGGCATCTCCAGGTCAAAAGATAATCTTTTCAGTTTTACATGATAAAAGCCTTTTAAGTTCTGCCTCCCCTCCGCCGCTCATATCCTTCATTTGTGGTCTTTGGGGGAGCGTGTTGTGACAGAATGCAGGGGCCTAACCTCAATCTGACAGGGGATGAGAAGCCCCTGGCTTTCTCTACTTCTGTTTGTTGTAGTAGACCCATGGCATTGTCCTGACACATGCTCACCACAGCGCTCCAATCTGTAAGTCATTAGACTGCTGGGCCGGGGCCTGCCGGCTGGACCTCCGCCAGGGGTCTGAGGCGGCATTCCAAGGCTCTCCCTCCCGCAGCCCAGCCGCCCTGTGGCCCAGAGCGCTATCCGTGGTTCCGAGGCGAGGTGACAGTGAGCCCGGGCTCGGCCCACTTTGGCCCCCTGCCCAAACAGGAAGGCCAGCTGAGATAACGGGACAATGGAGGTGAGCGCATCACCTCTGTGATGAGCGCCCAAGATGTGGACCCCAAATGAGCCAGGTTTCCCGTTTTAAACAGACACATTCGGGTTCAGACGATCAAGGCCAGTGTGGATGGATACTCCTTTCAACTGTCAGTAAACAGGGACTGGGTCTACTCCTTGTTTTGAACGGGGCTTGAAATGTGAATGTTCTGACAGATACTGTGTTATTAGAGAAATCAATATTTTTCAAGTTCAACAGCACAGTTAAAGATGGTTTTTAGGTGTGTATGTAAGTGATGTCTCTGTCCTTTTGTGTTTGTGAAAGCTCTCAAGGTGATGTGGTAATGAATTCTTATTTGATGTCTTTGTTGCTTTGAGATTATTTAATTCGCCAGGAATGATCAACCCAATGCTGATCCCTGCATCCATGTGTAACCAAGGATCAGGATGTCTTTTTCACGGCTTGTTTTTCTTGTCATATTGTAAAAATGTATTATGTGTACTGTATATATTAGAAACAGGTTTGGATCATTCTGTCAGAATGAAGCCATCCCTTGTTTTTTCCGGGCAGTCTGTTCCAGCCTGTTAGTAAGCCTCAGCCATCCGATGACTGTCGGCCCGACTCCAGTCACAGGGCTTTAAGCCACTCTGCCATTTTCAGGAGATTTTTATTTTGAGGCCTGATGTTTCCCTTCAAGCTCTATCCCCCTCCCAGTCTCCCCCTCCCCCCAAATCTTGTATCTTTAAATCATTCTCCGCCACAGTATCTTGATGACAGCTATGTGTTGTTTGGAATGATTCACTCCTCCTTTAGGGGGATAATGGCTAGATGTATGGACTGTAAGGACAGAGTCATATAAAAAAACATCCACTCAAGTATCTCATGCATCTCTACATTTGTTCAACCTTTATTTAACCAGGTTAGTCTCATTGAGATAAAAGTCAATTTTTCAACGGAGACCCAGACCAAGACAGAAGCATCAACACATCAGTATCAGACAAACAGACACATGACATAAACCAGATGAAAATGACATCAATACAATATGCAGTACATCAGTAACAAACTTGTTCATGACACAAGACAGAAAAATATCAGAGTGCAGGTCATGCATCAGAGCTTCACAACTATACAAGCCTCAACAATATGTTAATATTTTTTTTTTTACTCCTCTAGGGACATCAGGTCCTAACTGATGAGAATTTTTAACTGATGAGCATAACTGACACTTAACTGACCAGCATGCTTCTCAGGATTCAAATCAGGTGTATTGTGTACACAGATAGTTTCAGTTAAGTGTTATCTACTCACCCTGTTTTACTCGTATGGTCTTTAGAGGGGGTGTACATTCCTGAAACCATGTATGAGAGATGTTTTGAACTGAATGACACAATCCGTAGATACTTATATTCGTTTTGGGAACCGAAGAGTACGTGTTTATAGTCCACGCCCTGGTAATTCATGTAGCTATGACTAGTTTCTGGATACCAAATACTTGGCACGGATGCACTTGAGTGCCCAAAATGTACTCAAACTAAGTATTTTTACCATGTTGACATAATACTGTTTGATAAAGATGTCAATTTGACTGCTCGTTTCATTTGGCATCAATTTAACTATAGGATAATTTTTTTCCTCAACAAAATGTCATAATAAGGCACTGCACTCTTAATATAGATTCAGAATAACTCTATATGAATCAATCACGAAAGAATACAGCAAAAAATTCCCCCACCCCCTGAATGTATGTTGCACATCGCTGTAGATGTTCTTGTTTTGACTAAACTTAAAACCACAGAAGATGGAACACAAAGAAACACAAACCTCGCTCTATGCTGTCTGGCATATCACCTCAGGAAATATTTAGCAAATACAGACTACAAATCTCCTGAGTTAACAATGTGTTATTCAATGCCTGAAATATCCAAACCAATAACACAATAAATCCTTGTAACACAATTTAACCGGCATAGGTTACTGGTAGCTTTCAAAGTTTACCAGTCAACTACCAGAAGTTTGGTAACCTTCTATTGTTTTGTCACACAAACATCTAGTGGCCTTTTTGGGTGTCTGTAAATATCTCTGGCCCTCTGTGCTGCCTTATCACATGTAAAATATATAAAATAAGATGATTTAAAAAAAAAAAATGTATTTTGTTAAATAGAATGACAAAGCTGTAAAACATTATCCTAAATATAAACCATCAACTTAGTGAATACCATTGGTGTTTAATATGAGGGTTTATATGAATACCATTTCAGCATTAAATATCCTTTATATGATGTCAATAATATGTCTTTGTTCTAAATGTTTTGGCACCAAACTGGTGACAGCTGTGAAAACGGAAAATATTTGGAGAGTTGCATAGTTTATGCCATTGTTGATTAGATGCTTTTTTCAATAGTCTATCCACTAAACACTCATGGACAATATGGACACATATATACAAATATTATACATTAATAAAAATGTTGTTTTTCAAGTACAGATTGCCAAAAGTTCTGCTAACTTTTTAAAATTACCAGTATTTTTTGCAACCCTGAACAGGCGTGACTAAAGGCGTCTGCATGCTTCCCATCCGAAACAGTTTGGAACAGTTCAGGCATATTATGATGACATTTTGTGACGTTTTTGTTTGTTTTGGTCTCTTTTTTGGCCGAAGACAGTAGCTGGAACACAAGCGCGAGCCCATAGCAAATTAATTGAATCAAACGGTTGCAGAGCCTATTTTGACTGGAATTATGCTTAGAATTCCATTTCGTCTAAATGGCACAACATTTTTTATCCCTTTTCATATTGCCACTACAATTTGTTCTTAGGACGAAAATGAAAAAAATAAAACTTGTGTAGAAAGTTAACATACGTACCTCGATGGTGTCAACTGCGTTTATGTCAGCATAACGAGGAAGTAGGAAACAAATTGAAACTAAGGACTATTTTTGTTCTAGCTAACATTTTCCCAGCCTAATTGCAACCAAATATCCAAACTGAGATTCAGTAAAAAATCTGACATTGATTGATTTATCAAGACTCGTCGCAACAAGATACACTGCCCAGCCGTACATAATTAGAAAGAAGAGATTATCCTGATTAAAATGGTGTCCTACTTGAAAAAATCAAAATATACACATTGAGAGATATTTGGCGAAATAGACAGACAAGTCCGTGTAGAATTTCCCCATAGGGAAACAATGGGGCATCCTCAGAGTTCCAACAGTAATGTGTAATTTCTGACATTTGAAAGGCTAGTGATTGATGACAACGAGATACACTGCCCAGCCTTACATAATTAGAAAGAAGAGATTATCCTGATTAAAATTGTGTCCTACTTGAAAAAATATAAATATACACATTGAGAGATATTTGGTGAAATATACCAGCATGCCTCTCCATAGGAAAACAATGGGGGGAGCTCAGCGTTCCAAGGGCAGAAGTATTTTGGGGCTAGCAAATGATGACAACGAGATACACTACCCAGCCTAACATAATTACAAAGAAGAGATTATCCTGATAGCAAGGACCAGAGGGCACGTCAACGGGAAGTTTCCTGCCCGGGAACGGTAGCCAATCAGATACATGCATTTGATTTGCTCGAGTCGATAGTAACCATTTTAGAAAATCATGGGACATATAGTCTTTGGTTGCAAGCTATTTTATGTCAATCAGGGTTAGGGTTTAGGGTTAGGGCTAAAATATTGTAGCGATCTGGCCGGCATACGCTAGCCATGCGTTGCGTTGTAACTGAAGGGCGTAAGGGGATTGTGGGTAGTTCGTGTTCTACGATTAAACGGTTGTGTTATGTGTTTATGTTTTAGTAGTTAAGCTAATGTTCTGTGTTTATGTTTCCTTAAGTTGTCTTAGTTCAGGTTATGGGGGCAGGGGGGAATGTTAGAGTGCCTACCGTTACCGAGCCTTGCATGGCCGGAGGTTAGGTTCGTTGCCGAAAGCTGAAAGAGGACAATAAAGTGTGACGTTCCTGTAGTCGTGCGGTGTATGGGGCACAGGAACTCTCTGTCAAATCAAATCTCTTGCCATCCTCTCCTGGCTGAGCTCGCCACAATATGTTATACCTAGTGTTAGGGCTAAAATAGGTTATACCTAGGGTTTTTAAGGCAAAAAACAGTATGGATTTATAGCTCTCTCTTTCATGACACTTGTTAGGTTCATAATTTGAGGTAGCAACTGCGTCAGATCTACAGATTATGAGCTAGACCTATCCATTTGGTTTGAAACTCAGTGAAGCTGCACAACATTCGCTCAATTTGATGCCTACGAACAAACAGATTTCGACGCATATCAAATACCCAGCAGCCATTTAGAAACAACAAATCGTTTAAAAAAAACATGCGTTTTGTTCAGGTTTACACCTTTTTCTGAAAGAAAATATGGTTAGCCATGACCAGAAAATGTTTAACGTTTGATGGCTATGCGCCAGCCATCATTAACACTGTTGGTCACAACAACGTGTACCCAGGCGAACAGTGAGCTTGCTCACCAAGTAGATGTAGCCGTAGCCGTGTTAATAATAAAGTACTTGAGGTAAGCCTTTAAGTTCAACGTGGGCAGGTCTCAGTGCCGACAATAGGAAGCGGGCAGTGTGTTGTAGAACAATGGCCTGGGAATAGAACGTTCAGAACGTTCGGAAGGGGAGTTGGTGACACGGTGCTCAATAGAACTAATAGGAGCTGGCAGGGTGAAAAATGAAATAAGGCCTGTTTTTTTGCGATTACTTCAAAATTACGGCAAGCAGCTGGGACATATGGTAATATTATGAAACTGGGCTCCACAGTGGATGCAATGAACTAGTTTTTTTATCAGAGAAAAGCGTTGTTAAAAATTGTATGTGTCCAGCCTAACTGCACAAAACACGACTAAGATCTCATTGACAAAAATGTCAAAATGAATGACAGATTTCATTAGTTCTGACTATTTTGAGGTTCCTTTAGCTTCTGTTTGGGTCTGTTTGTTTCTAGTGAATACACCCTTGGCCTTGAGAGCCCTGGGGCCAGTTGCACCAGTTGGGCGTAAAAAAGTTCTGGTGTAGCTACGTCCGACTTCGGGATAAGAATTTACACCAAAAATAAGACTAGACGTAGCTGTCGGGAGTAAACTATGCACATTAATGAGATTTGATGCTTCGTAATGATGGTTGCTAGGCAACGCCGGTTACGAGGCTGTTACCTTACTCGTGGCAATTCTAAACTTTGCGAGGCATGTTACTTTGTTCATCATTTCGCAAAGCCCAACATTATGCATGCATGTTTTCTTAACCACAACTGGATGGATCAATAAATAATTACTGTTGGAATGAATATCACTGAATTACGAAAATATTGTAATAAAGTTGGCTAATGCCATTGAAGGCATGTATAAAATTCAACCATTTTAAATCATTTAAAACAATAGGTGTGTGTTCAACTGTTTTGATTGGGACAGCGACATTGCGACGAGTCTTGATTAATCAATCAATGTCAGATTTTTTTTACTGAATCTCAGTTTGGATATTTGGTTGCAATTAGGCTGGGAAAACGTTAGCTACATATACAGTGGAGAGAACAAGTATTTGATACACTGACGATTTTGCAGGTTTTCCTACTTACAAAGCATGTAGAGGTCTGTAATTTTTATCATAGGTACACTTCAACTGTTACTCAAAAATCCAGAAAATCACATTGTATGATTTTTAAATAATGAATTTGCATTTTATTGCGTGACATAAGTATTTGATCACCTACCAACCAGTAAGAATTCCGGCTCTCACAGACCTGTTAGTGACCATCTGGATGATCCAGAGGAGGAATGGGAGAAGGTCATGTGGTCTGATGAGACAAAAATAGAGCTTTTTGGTCTAAACTCCACTCGCCGTGTTTGGAGGAAGAAGAAGGATGAGTACAGCCCCAAGAACACCATCCCAACCGTGAAGCATGGAGGTGGAAACATCATTATTTGGGGATGCTTTTCTGCAAAGGGGACAGGACGACTGCACCGTATTGAGGGGAGGATGGATGGGGCCATGTATTGCGAGATCTTGGCCAACAACCTCCTTCCCTCAGTAAGAGCATTGAAGATGGGTCGTGGCTGGGTCTTCCAGCATGACAACGACCCAAAACACACAGCCAGGGCAACTAAGGAGTGGCTCCGTAAGAAGCATCTCAAGGTCCTGGAGTGGCCTAGCCAGTCTCCAGACCTTAACCCAATAGAAAATCTTTGGAGGGAGCTGAAAGTCCGTATTGCCCAGCGACAGCCCCGAAACCTGAAGGATCTGGAGAAGGTCTGTATGGAGGAGTGGGACAAAATCCCTGCTGCAGTGTGTGCAAACCTGGTCAAGGAAACGTATGATCTCTGTAATTGCAAACAAAGGTTTCTGTATCAAATATTAAGTTCTGTTTTTCTGATGTATCAAATACTTGTCATGCAATAAAATGCAAATTAATTACTTAAAAATCATACAATGTGATTTTCTGGATTTTTGTTTTAGATTCCGTCACTCACAGTTGAAGAGTACCTATGATAAAAATTACAGACTTCTACATGCTTTGTAAGTGGGAAAACCTGCAAAATCGGCAGTGTATCAAATACTTGTTCTCCCCACTGTATAAAGGTGAGTGCTCATGATGATAGTCTTTAGTCTACCTAGTTCGCCCATATATTAGCAATGATCAGAACATTTTGCTACATGTTATGTAGCCTAGTATAACAAGTCAATTATTTTGCTCTTCACTCGCGTAGTAGCCTAGCCTATATCCAAACCAAAAGCCCTTGACTTGTCAGATAAGCAATCAATGTGGTTTTGTTTCACTGAATCTCCGTCCGTATATTTGGTTATTTGATCTCTGGCTCGGCAAATAAGTAGTGGTGGTAGCTAATCTAATAAAGTTACGACCCACTTATGACCAACTGGTGCAACCAGCCCCTGGATCTGTAAACATTTATTTACTTTCCTCAGATAAGACGGAGCCCAACAATGTTTGTTTTCTTATGATAAAAGTAAAGGTTACACCTTTTTTTTTCCAGTATAAGGAAAATGTTTTTGTATACAGTTTATATTTCTATTTGCATTAAAACGTGTTTTAGATATATCTATATACTGTATGTATTATATACCAATGTTGATATGGGAATGTATTCTCCCACGTTGTTTATTAATAGGAGCTGTGCAACGTGAACTGCGTCATCGTCTTTAACCCCAGAACAAATCCCTAGTCAGACGACCAGACATTAACTCATACTTTCACTGTTACTCAAGCAGGAAATTGAGTATTTTATTATGTAATCTCCTCACTGTGCCATAAGCATAAAACTGAAAGCTCAAGGATATTGATGATTCTCTGTGTTGATAAAAATGTGTTGGTAAAAATCGACATGTACCACATCAGTACATATGTGTAATTACTGTATACCGTGCAGGCTCAGTCAGAGGATGAGAAGAGTAGAGCGGGAGGTGGAGAGAGGGGAGGCTTGAACTGTATATCTGCTAAATTTATCATGAGGCCTTTGGGAGCATTGAAATGAGAACAGTGACCTATTACTGCTAAGAAGGTGTTTTATTGAAAATATGCCGACATGCCACCCCAGGGAGATACTGGGGAGAAGAGTGTGGCCAGAGCCGACACCACTGTCAGCGCCTGTGTGTGTGTGTGTGTGTGTGTCAGAAAGAAAAATAAAGAGCCTTTTTTTTCTTCTAATTAAATTTTAACTACGATATGTATTGGAATTGTCACTTTTGACTCTTGAGGTCTCCCAGTCAATAATTTATATAGGTCACCCATTTTAGCTTGTTGTTAGTTATTAGCAGATGAGGGCAGTGGCTTGTTAAGTATGGTCTGTGTTTAGTTTACCAGGGTATTTGTGGACTAGAATGTATTCCATGAGCATTCATGCTTAGACAAACATTTATAGACATTGATATGAGCAGTTTTTTTTTATGGCCATGTTTTTCTTTTTTGTATTTATTTACATGGTAATTTGCTGAGTAAGGTGTAAATCACGATTTAAAGGTTTATTTTCATGTCTGAAAGTATTCCGTAGTTATGGCTCACCTGAAACAGGCTTGAATTCATTAGTGTATTATCAGACAATACAGTCATATTTATCACGGTTGAAATATAGTTATTTAAAAACCAGGAAAAATACATGGAAACATGTTTTAAAATGATATTATCTCTCGCCTGTGCAGTTCATTCCTATCCAGTAGGGGGCAGAGTCCTGTTTTCACCTTGTTTCTCTTTTATATACTAGGTGCACATGGGTGTTTAACCATGTGGTGATATTATGACAGCTAATTCCTCTTATCGGGATTGAGTAGTAGTGATATCACCAAGGTAGTACTATCTGTTGTGTAGTGAAGTATTAGGACAGGTGGTTTTAGTAGTTAGAGGCAAATCATGTATTTTGTTAGATGTAGTGTCATTATAGAGTACATGGAGTTTATTGCTTATGTTTACAATTTAGGGACAAAGGACAAAAAATGTTAACGATACACTGGAAAAAGATAGTGGTGATATAGTTAATGGGAAAGCAGTTTCCTACTAAGTACACACAAACTTAAAAAAACAAAACAAAACAATCAACAAACAACCCGTTTATAATAAAACACATTTATTTTAGACTTAATTAATAAAAAAAAAACAAAAAAACAACAACAACAAAGCATCTCAATTGTTTGTTGGTTGTCTGCTGTTATCAGAATATAAAATGAGTTTGGCTCTTTGTCCTGACGCTGTAAACAATCCCATTTACCAGAACAATAACGTGTCTGATAGCAGGCTAGTTTCTTTTTTTCAGCTGGATAGCTGTGTTTACTTATCTGTTGTTTAATTAAAGGGCCTCTTTTCTTTAGGCTCCCATTGTTTCAATAGCGCAACCGGAGTTTCAGCATGGGTCAAAGGGTTAACAGCCGTCAACTGTGGCTTTTTTTTTTTTTTAAAGGGGCCCCACACAAAGGCATGGTTTCACCTGCAGCTCGGCCTGAGGCTCCCTATTGTGTAGGCCATTTGAATTGATTATGTTTAGGGGGCTGGTTGTGATTGGTGGAGAAGGGCGTGGTTGATTGGATAGTTTTTTATCTTGTCAGCCAGGGAGCAACCTTGTGCGTGCAATCTGTCTGTATCCCGAGGAAGGCTGGAGACGCCACAGAACAGCAGTGTCCGCCTGCCTCTTTGCCTGCCTTCCTGCCTCTCATTCTCTCTCTCTCTCTCTCTCTCTCGTGCTCCTCTCCGCTCCGCTCCACAGATCTCTGTTTACCCTGCCAGCTAAATGGAGTTTGTCAGGTTTGTCAATATGATTGATTCTGCAATTTTGCCAGCTTTCTTGTGTAAAACTTGACAATTTAATTTGTCCAGGGAAAAGAAAAGAGGGCTTTTGTCTATCTGTTGTTGATGTTCTATCATTGTAATTGGTACATTTTATCATGCAGTTTGTTTAAGGGGAGAATAGATCCAGGTTTTAGTGTGTTCTGTAGATAGTGACAGAGTACAGGCTTGCCCTGAAGGCTGTTGCTCTACAAGCTTGTGTGATTTGTGGGTTAATGCTGCGTTTTTTAAAGATATGTGTTTACCTGCTGTTAGTTGCTGATGCCATTCAGAGATAGAGTTTTCCTTTTCTGAAATGTGCTTCAACAAATGAAACAAAGTGTTTTGTTTATTTGTTTGTGTATTTAGATGAAGGAAACACTTTACATTAACTTTCACTTTACATGAAGTTGCTCCTATGCCAGTTTAGATATACTGTTGTAACTATTATAATTGTGTTGGTTTTATTTACAGTACTGACGCTGTACCAACCTGATAATCAGGATCTGGTACTTCAGTATGTGTTGTTGAAATATTGAAATTTCTAGGAAAAGCAGTGGGGCGTGTTTCTATTTTAGCATTGCAGTTGTTTATCACATATTAGTATTTAGTATATTAGTGTTTAGTATATTAGTATTTAGTATATTAGTGTTTAGTATATTATACATTCCAGTGTGTAGTAGTAACAAACACATGTAGCCCTCAGCTTCAGTAGCGCATGCTGTTGTTTAGTGTAAAAGTGTTACATGAGATATTCACCGTTTGTGTGTGTGGGTGTTTGAGAGCTGTGTTTGTGTGTGTGTGTGTGTGTGTGTGTGTGCGCCGCGCAGACTTGGCTCCCACTCAAGGCTATATCGACAGTGTTCCTGTCAAGTGAGGGAGGCAGTGAGGTGATGGGGGGGGGGTTGATCCTCTCCTCACTCTGTCACTAGAAGTTAACGGAGAGGGAGGCACAACTGTACTTTTGACGTCGTCACTGCGTAACCGTTTTAGCCAGACTCAATCATTCTAAATGTCAGCACTGAAATTTTTCCTGAAAAGTTTGTTTGTGTGCGTGTGCCCACGCGTGTGTGTGGTAAAGTGGGTGTGGAATGGAAATGAGTGGTGAAGTTGAACCTCTCTACACAAACTTCCCCCTATTTCCCTGGTGGTACATTTGAACCCCACAAAACACCCCTTAGGTATTAGACTGAAGACAGTTATTGACTTTGTGGTGCTGGTTTAACTTTTAATGATGTGAGAGCCTCCAGAGTCTTCCAAACCGACATTTTCAATTAATATATTAATGCACGCTTTGAAAAGACCCACATTTTTCCACACTTTTAGGGCTAGTGTTTTCACCCTCTACCCCCTCTGTCATGTTTGTACTGAGCACCAGACTGTGTCTGAGGAGCCCTGGCGTTGGGAGGGAGTTTTCAACAGCAGCGTGTCGTGGTGGTAGAGTGCGGAGTGGCTGAAGGTGTCTGGCAGAGAGGGGCCGGTGGAGGTACACATTAGATGTGAGGAAAGTGAAGTCTAAACAGCCAGTGAGCACCGTAATGCTGCGCAGCTGCACCGGTCGGGCTGGGGTTGCATTCTGGGAGAGCTGGAGTGCGAGCTGATTGGGTTGACAGTTTGTAATCAAAGTTGATTTATTGTTCATTAGTAGTACATTAGACCTTTCGGGCAGGGCCGTTATTTGTGCAGTGGCCTGTCAAGGCGAGAGGCTGCCAGCACCTGTCATTTTTAAACCATGACATAGGCAACCAGAAATTACCCTGTACCCAGAGAAGGGGGGCACGGGGACAGCGAGATCCCACAGCGCTCTGGGATATCCTTTACAGGACTGGCCACTGCTTTGCGGTGTGGAGTGAGTTAGGGGGTGTAGTTTTCTATATCACTGATGATATAGAAAACCACCAGCTGCTCTCTACTGTTGCTCCTGGATTCAGGAACGCTGGATCCAGGAACGTTTTGACTTGAAAAGAGCTTTTGTTCAGTTTCGAGGTGCATTGCTACTCAGTGCTCTTGTTCAAAGCGTGCCTCTATTTCAGATAGGCGACACCAAAGATGTTATGTATTTCAACGGGTAGAGATAGTGAATTAACGGGATGATTACATGGTGTATGGACAGTGATAGCCGTAACGGAATAATAACTAGCCTATTTTTGCCACTTGTCCTGCTCTGCTAGAACACATTATGTGATACTGTGTTGATTGCTGCCGGGCTCCTCAAAGAAAAAATGTTTTATTTGTCAAAGTATTTGTGGAATAATTCAATAGGCTGTACCCAGATATAAGCACAGGCATATGTGTTGGATCTCGATTTATCTCTGGAAGGCTTTCACACACACTGTAAACCAGCTGCTGACTTCTCCTTTTTATTATTAATTGGCCTCATGGTTTTTCTGACTCACAAAAGACAACAACACAAGTCGGCGTAAAAAAAGCAACACAATTTGTGGCCCCTTGTCTGCCGTCATGGAAACAAGGATTAGGTTTGCGTTACTGGTGTGCAGAGAATGGAAACAATCTGCATGAGGATGTGTCAGGCATTGTCTTTAGGTTCATTTTCATTTCAAGGGGATTTTAAAGGCTGTGATCTTAATTAAATCTCAACTGACTCAAATAATGCATCTGAAGGCATGCAGTGTTGCGTAACGGTGCTGAGCTGGTAAACCATAAATCACGCACACAGAGGGACGCAGGAAGAGAACAGAAGATGGGGTTCAGGAGTTGTGTGGGGAAGCACAAGCCAGGTCTATGACAAGGTGAATGGGCTGGTGAATGGTGCTATTGTAGGCTGTAGAGTTGTCATCACATCTTTTATTTCTGTAAATTGTCTCAAACTTGGCTGGTAAGTGCCTTGAAATCTACATATGGGGGTGTGGCTTGTAATGTCAGAACGTGTGAGATGTTATCAGTGAAAATGGAAACTTGAACCCTCATTTAAAAAATGAATAATTTGTGTTAGAAACTTTGCTGGATTTCAGCGTTTTGACTTTTTTAAGAAGTCGTTTTTGTCACTAATTTTAAAACATAACTTGCATAATTGTATATACAGTTGTAATGTCATCATTTTTATTATATCACATAATTTTAGTGCAATACAGACGTATCTCTATCAGTGAATACAGTGGAACATAAATACACTGAAATATAATAATAATATACTCTTACTACAGCCAACTACAGGAGATGGCCCCCAGTGATAATATTTAGCTGTGTGATGACTGTTTGAATAGCAGAGACGTTCCTCTCAATTCCTGAGACAGTGTTTAGTGTGTGTGTCAGGGTGGGGACTGTGCCCTCTGCTCTGTGCTCAGCAGTCGCCACCTGCAGTGGCGGCCTCCCCGAGTGTGGGAAAGAGCCGACACCACGCAGCTCAGCTGTTATAGTTAGGGTGAGAGGCTCACTCACTTCTCTGTGTAGTTTGTTTGTTTTACGGAACGCTGGGCCAGCTTTGCTGAAAACTTGTTTGTTTGTGGTTTAAAAGTTAATTAAAATGCAATCTTGAGTTTTGTTTTTACAGTTGCTGCGTATCGTTTCGATCCCCTCGCGGAATAGAAATAGCAAATGGGGAGAATATGGGACTGTGATTATCCTGTTTATCTGAACTGTAAACGTTTTTTAAAACAGCTTGAATTTGGACGACAGAGAGGAATTACTGAGGGCTTAACTGAACCAGGATGGGTAGCTCTGTCACCGTGTGTTCATTGTCATGCATGTTGTATCCTGGGACTTCATACATTGGTTATTGTTTATTAATAATAATATATGAGAGAGAGAGAGAGAGAGAGAGAGAGAGAGAGAGAGAGAGAGAGAGGAGAGAGGAGAGAGAGAGAGAGAGAGAGAGAGAGAGAGAGAGAGAGAGAGAGAGAGAGAGAGAGAGAGAGAGAGAGAGAGAGAGAGAGAGAGAGAGAGAGAGAGAGAGAGAGAGAGAGAGAGAGAGAGAGAGAGAGAGAGAGAGAGAGAGAGAGAGAGAGAGAGAGAGAGAGAGAGAGAGAGAGAGAGAGAGAGAGAGAGAGAGAGAGAGAGATTCTCCAAACCGCTATCCACCTTCAGTATTTCAATAAACCTAAATGGGACATGAAAAAAATGTGTCATTCCAATCTTGTCGAGGACTAATTATGTTCATGCATCACTTCAATGCAATGAAATCCTCATTTCGGAGACATTTTCAGATTATATGCTATTCAAGACGGAGCGCCATTACTATTCCAATGTCTCAGGCCAAGGTAAACCAACAGCATCAAACAGGCTGGTTTCTATGATTTCTCAAGGGCTTGTTATTTTCTACTTCTACATTCTATTTGATGTCCTTACGAAACAAGATGACACCAGGGAGCAAGATATAGAAGTTAGATTTATTTTTCTCCTTTTCATCTAACCTGTTCCTTCATGGCCAGTTTAATATCAGCCATGGTCTCATTGAAGTTGACCTCTTTTTCCTCTTTCTATTCTCCTTAATTGCCCCTGTATCAACAGGAGGGGGAGGGAGGCTAGCCTTATGCCTGGATTTGCTTCTCTCTCTCTGTCTCTCTCTCACCACACTTTGACCTTTGCCTTCTGGGGGAACGCCGGTTGGAGAGCGTCTTCATTAAGTGTGAACCAGTGAATTTCCGACATTGTCAGATGTGTGGCCAATGTTTCCTCGTTAGAATATAATTTCCGTGCTTGTTCTCGGTGGTGGCTCACAAAGAGAAGTTGGCTTAGTGTCCTTTGAAGGCAGCAGTCCTAACCAGAGCAGAGGCTCCCATCACTCGGTGCTGTGTCTTCCCTTTAATCTGAACATGCTCCCCCTCTGTTCTCCAGCACGCTGCCTGCTACACTAACCTCCTCTCTTAGACAACAATTTTTTTTTATTGTTTCAGAAACATTTTAGTAAATAGATCATATTTTAGATATGTGGCTATCCTTTTGTAAGTTACTGTCATGATAATAATGGCAGATCCGTAAGGGAGTGTTATTACTGCTGTATTTGCATTGGACAGTGACATATGTGACAATTTAAACTGTCACAGTTTGCATCTTTGAAAGCAGGAAAAAATTATTATTATTATTTTTTTTTTTTCAGATTAAAAATAGTCTCAGTATTTTTTTATTAATATCATTGTAGTTACATATTGTATAAAGTGATGCTCCAGAACTTTTGTATAATTTCAGCCATTCAATTTAAAGGTGGTGCTCATGATGGGTCCCCGTGTACTACGCCTTTCAAATCAAATCAAATGTTACACATAGCGAAATGCTTCAATTGTGTACTATGTCATCCATTTCGTATGATATGTTACGTCCTGCCTGTTTTTTGAGGGGGCAATTCATATAATATGTTATGAATCCAATTAGTTTAATATGTTACGACATTTTTGTGTTAAATATTCCGGACTGCATGTTTAACTATAACTATATGTGTGAGTTCACATGCTGTATGTGTGTGCATGTTGTGAGTTTTTGCATGCTTATGTGTGTGTGTGTGTGTGTGTGTGTGTGCTTGTGTGTGTTGGCCAACAGGCCTGCACTGGTATTGCCTACAGTCACACTGCAGCTGTGTGAGAATGTTCCAGGCTTGAATGTTTATGTACGCGAGGCACCTGGAGAGCGCCACACCTTACTGAAATCCATAAATGTAACCTATTTCTGGCATGCCCAGAATGTCCTCTTTTTCACACCCAATTATTGGTGTACAAGTAGCTGCTCAAAGAAACTCTCCTAGAAACACATACATATCCTTTTTGAATTAACCAGACAGAGAGAATTCTCCCTCAGACTCTCTTTATGTGTACATATATTTCTTTGACTCATCTGGAGTCATGATGTTAACCAGAGATAAAGGGGGTGTGCCATATGGACAGCGTTCTAAATGGAGGCTGGCGTTCTGTGTTTGCGTTAAATAGGCATGATACACCAGCCAGGTCCAGATTTTTCACTTAAAGTGCTCCCAATAGCCCCCTGTCTTAGGCAGATTTTCACTCATTCAACACACTGGATTAAGTGGTAGTAGTTACTATGATCAATAGGTTAAGAACCGTACAATCCCTCTCCCTGCTAATGACCTCAGTAGTAATGGGTAATAAAATATTGGCTGTAATAGCCTCTTGCCAGGGCTCTGCCTGCTGTCTCTGGGTGTCTAGCAGTAGTTACAGTGGACCAGACCCCGCAATCATGACAGGGAGAGGTGTGAAGCTTCCTGAACCAGAGGATGTGCTGCTGTAAAAAAAAGAAAAAAAAGAAGAAAAAAAAAAGGATATTCATTTAAGGAAATTCCAATGCAATTTGTAATGAAATTGCCAGTTATTGAGAAATGTGAAAGTGTTTAAAATATTGTGTTAATTCTATTTCTCTACACTCAATCTCTATGTTAGACTCTATAAAACATGTACTTTTGAAGATGCATAATAAAAACGGTTAAATCCATGTGAAAATAATCCTGGCTACGTTTACTGCCCGTAAAAGTAGAGCATGTCAAATCTAAAGTAGATCGTTTCCCTCATGTAATTTAATATAAAACATCAAAGATCCATTATTATTTATCCTTGGCGTGTGAGGTAATTGTCAGTGGTGCTGAGGCGTTTTTTAACGGCAGGTCTATATCTATTGCATCACGTAGAGGGCTTATACTGTAGCAAGACACGCTGCCTGGTTGACCTTCAAAATAGTTCATCAAAATTAGTGATGCTGAGAAAAAAGGACGTCAGTGTATAATGACTGTGAAATTAGGAACGGGAGCCTTGGCTATGTAAATGACAGGACAAGCCATATGAAAAAGTCAAGATGGACTGCATATTAAGATGTAAAACGGGAGGAATTAATATTGCATTTTCGTCCTCTCGCCGTCTCGCACTGAAAATGAGAAATGTTAAGTGCGTTGGGTCTTGGGTGGAGCAAAACCTCGAGTTTCCCCTACAGGAGGACAAAACGACTCTTAATCGCGTAACGCAGCACGGAGCACCTCTCAATGAAGTTTACAGAGAGCGTCAGCGTCAGCGTCAGCGCCACAGCGTCCTGTTTAACACGACTGCCCTTTCCGGCGCTGTGAGAGTACAAGCTGCTCATTATGACCCGTGTTGGTTTTGTTTTATGTTCCAGTGTGGGAAATGAATAAGGTGATATGCATGCAGCAGGTGTCAGAGAACACCCCACCTGCTAGATACATTCTAAACAGCTACATTACATTCAGAGACGCATGAAAAATTCAAAGGGCCGTCATTAGCTATGAGGACGTGGTACAATTTGGGTAACCTTGGCGTAGACAGACTGTCACCCCTAATGTCCGCTCTATCAGCCGGGCAACATTAGTCTCAGAGACGCAGAGCACAGTTTTATCCCACACACACACACACACACACACACACACACACACACACACACACACACACACACACACACACACACACACACACACACCGCGACATGTTAACGGTTGCAAATGTGAGACGCTATCAAGTATATCTCAGTAGCTGTTTGTCACTAAAATGTCAGCGAAAGGGGCTTTTAATGGTATCGCACATCATACTGTAGCAATGAGTGGCAGCATCCAGACACTCTGGGAAGCCACAATGCCGCCGGAGCAATTAAGGCAGCCTGACAACTGTGGGGCTCTCTCAGTGTCATAACAAATCACTTGTTTTGAAGAGTCATCCAGTCACACCTTTTTGTTGGAGTTAGTTAAGGGCCTGTGTCAGTGTGTGCCCTCCTCGAGGCACGGCGCCGGAATTTTATTTGTACGTTAAATAAATTACCGTTGACAATATTCTAATGAAATGCTCGCATATGACATGGCTCATGTACAAAGAGATGTATTGTAGCCTACAGTGTTTGGCCTGTGTTTTGCATTTTCTGCTGTTTGCAGATCACCTCAAAATGATCAGCTTAAGAAAGCATCAAAACAGAAGCAATCAAACCTGGGACAGCCTTGTGCTAGGTGTGTGTGTGTGTGTGTGTGTGTGTGTGTGTGTGTGTGTGTGTGTGTGTGTGTGTGTGTGTGTGTGTGTGTGTGTGTGTGTGTTTGTGTCTGGAGAGGGCTGTTGTGTTGAAGGTCAGAGCCTTTAGTAGATTCTCCACAGGTTTATTGCATTGTCATTACAGCTCAGGGGGTGTAGCATCTCTGGCTTTGATGACACTTGGTGATTTCTCCACCACAGACCAGAGGGGTTGGGCTATCCTTAGCTGTCTCTTTTGAGTAGCTGTCGCAGTGTGTGTAGCCTCTGATAATTAGTCTGCTTGACCTGCTCTAGTCTTTACCGTCTCTGCTTGTTGTTCGATTGTCTCTAGTTACCATAGCCAAAAAGTCAAAATGGCTATATCGTAAAAATTTATGAAAACAAAATGTCCTTTATGGTCTTAATTTACAGTTACATAAGGACTATCTGTAAAAGGATTGCAGTGCTTACGAATAGAAATTGTAGTAATAGGCAGGGTTTAGACATAAGTATGACTTTGTGGCTGTGTTAACTAGTGACAAGCTTGTTGACCTCTGGTTCTCGTTCTTTGCTGTTGTCACCTAATCCTGTAAAGTGTCCTGTCTCTCTCATAGACCAGGTTAGTGACTGATCTGTCCTTAATGTCTCCTCTGTGTATCTTTTTTCTAGGTTCCAGTCTCAGTGGCTATGATGACACCCCAGGTTATAACTCCCCAGCAGATGCAGCAGATCCTCCAGCAGCAGGTCCTGAGCCCTCAGCAGCTCCAGGTGCTCCTGCAACAACAGCAGGCCCTCATGTTACAACAGGTAAACGCATTGGGACACACATACAGTACACGGAACACGTCAACATCCCCACACCAACTCCCATATGAATGTTTTTTTAAAAGGGAAAGATCTTCAGTGCACTAGCGTTCCTTCTGAACACGAGACCGTATCAAATAGAGAACAGCCAGAGTGTTGAAAGTATCCCTCGGCCCACTGCTGATTTTAGCCTGGCCCTGATGGATTGATTGGTTGGTGAGCTCTCGCTCAGACTTAGCTCCCATGTCTTTTGCAGCAGCAACTCCAAGAGTTCTACAAGAAGCAGCAGGAACATCTCCACCTCCAGCTCCTCCAGCAGCAGCATGCCGGCAAGCCAAGTAAAGGGGTAGGCTCACTGCGCTGACATCATCACCATCAGCACCGCTGCACGCCACCACCTTACTTAACTCACATGTTGCCCCGGCAGTAAGAGCCTCAGCCAAGCTCAGAGCAGAGCATGGAAGGCATTTGTTCTCTCCCTCTCGCCATCTGTTCAGAGGCTGTGGGGTTTTTTTTTTAACAAGAAAATAAACAGAGAGCGAAAGAATCAAGTGCACTCATGCTTCTGATTAGCATGTCAGGCTCTCTGGGTAAATACCAGTAATAACTTTATAAACTAAGAATACTGATGATTCCTCTTCTTCCAAGGACTGGGGCTCGTACTGCTGCTCAGGCAATGAAAGTAATGTTTGTGCTGTTATAATTATATATATTTTTTATAATAATCTCAAGTAATCAAGTGTCCTACAACAAAGTCTGCCCTTCGTATGAGCCCCCTTGTAGCCAATAATCAAAGGAACGGGGAAATAAAGGGCGAAACGTCTAGCGTATAAATCTAAGAAGCTTCCTCGATAATTAGCATGGAAACGGCAATAGGAGAGAATGCATGTAATTGTGAGATATCAGTGCAGGCAACCGCTCCCAGCCTTCTTGCCCACACTCTCCTTTTACCCCTGGCTCATCAGCGGCAGCTCAATGCGTGTTAATGACTCGCGGATACAGGCATCACTCTGGACAAAGGAATGATTATTGTGCGTTCAAAAGAAATTCAAACACAATCAAGGAATTTTCTCTCCTTTCCCTCGGAGAGCCACGTTTGGGGAGGGTGAGGAAAAAAGGATCTAAATTAAGCCAAATGTTAAAAACACACTCACAGACGCGCACGCACGCACTCTCACGCACAAACGTGAGCGAACTAACACACACGCTCACACACACTGTCGGAGCTACCGACTCAGCTCTCTAATTAATGAACTGCAGGCTTCAGTTTGGACAAGTTGTGGTGTGATGCTCCCATAAATCAACGTGACAGCAGAGCTCCTCGGCCTCAGATAGGGCCTGTCACCAAGTCGCATCTGATGTAAACTCGACTCGAACTGGGGGGAGGGTGGAGAGGGAGGGGGTGCTAGTCAGAAGGAAGTGCAATTGATCAGCTGAACGGAGTGTAAAAAAACAACTTTTGAAGTGTATTATGTATGATCACAGGAAATGGATGCAGCCTCGAGAGGCTCTCCTTCTACTCTCCCCCCATTTCAATCGCATTTCTAGCTGCCGCAGCCATCAAAAGACAGAATAAGAATTGCGCCGTGACTCCCCCGTGGCTGGCAGACAATAACCCCCTGTTGTTGCTTTGTGCCTCTTTTATTTTAAAGACATCAAAATTTAGTTTTTCAAAGATCTTTAACTTTATATTTGAAGCTTGACAATAAAGGGCTGCCACTGCCACTCTGTATCAATTGTCAGGGACTGTATTTTTCTCTCCCTCGTGCCACTTCTTGTTAACCTCTTATTTGGTCTATTGAGCTAGGGGTTTTAATGTGTCTGCACGCTGGGAGAGCACGGGAGCTGCTGTCAGCTGATGAGACCATAAGAAAGAAATCTGATGGGGAGAGAGTTAAATTCATTTAATTTCTCCGTTTTTAAAAGCCACCCTATATTTATTTAGGGCATTGATGAAAGACATTGTTCCCTGTGAACTCCCGCCCCCGTAGTACCATCAGCATCTTTGTCTTATGCTGTCAGACAGACGGGAGCTACAGTACAGAGAAAAGTCCTGTTGAAGACACAAGAAACTTCTTACACTAGTGAAAAAGGAAAACCATATATAGATGGAACGAATCACACGCCAGCTGAATCACTAATTAATTACACTGTAACCTCAGTGAGCTCTTCATCAAATATGCTCCATATAGTTTAGAACATAAACCATAGAAATAGGTGTTCATGAATACACCCTCTCACTTGCTTAAATGCTAGTCCATCAGTATGACACGACATAATCCAAATCAGACTAGCGTAATGAGAAGGCCTCTCCACATCAGACCAGTCTAGTGTACAGTACTCTGTGTGTTCAGGCCTTTATTTTACTGAGCTGTGGAGCAGAGGCTGGGCGTGGGCAGACGAGGGGAAAGGAAGCCCGGCAGACCTTTGACAGGCAGACCAGGACGGGCGGAGGGGGGAACATTTTATCTGGCTATTTCAGCGGTTTCTGAGCTGCCGGCCGGTGACCTGACAGCAGCATTGCACCGAGACCTTTTTTGTACGCTCTCAATAGTGAGACGTAAACAAAGTAGTGTATCCTGTGTTTGGTAACAGGGTGCGGTGCACAGCTTGGCAGCCTGGGTTGCTTTCAATGCCCCCCTCCCCCCCTTGCAAATTGGCCTTGTATACTCATATACAGCCTAATATCCTGCCCTCCCAGTCTTCTTTTTTTTTAGAGAAAAAATAATAAGGTGAGCTTTGTCTTGATTGATTGCTATCTCCAGTTGTTGTTTAAGTAATAATAATCCATATTTTGATGGTGAAGCTGAGACTGGGGTTAATGGAAGGGTTAAATGGCCAGTCTCTCCACTCCTCTGTTATCTAAACATCTCCCCATTTGTTTTGATTTGAAGAAGATTAGGGATATTACATAATTTCCTTTTGTTTATTGTTCTACACCACACTACACCACACATCTCTCTTTCTCTCTCTCACGCTCTCTCTCTCTCTTTACTCCCTCACTTTATACCTTTTCACTTTCTAGACCGAAGAAAATAGTCTCTAGCTTCCCCAGAATGTTAGAGTCACAGTACTGTAAGATGAACAAGAAGTCTGTTCTTCAGTCTCTCTGTGAAACACCTCCCCAAGCTCAGTGCCGCGCCTGAGAGAGTTGTGAGAATAGCTGGTATGTCTATTAAACACTTTGATTTAGTCACACGTTGTTTGCTGAATTATGAATGGGTGTAATTAAAATCCCGTGGCTCTTATTATGAATGATTAACTATGTTGTTTCATTGTTTGTCATTTGCCTCTTGACTCCTCGTTAATTACGAGAGAGAGGGATGTACACTGTACCTGTCTTAAGTGTGCACAGACAAACCCACATAGTGTGTTGAGTGTGTGTGTGGTGTGTGGTTAGATTGCGTGTGTGTGCGTTTGTGTGTGAGAGAATGTGTGTGTTTTTCGTGTGAGCAAACATACTGTATCCTGTTTGAGAGAAGATAACGTGTGCAAAAGCACACAAATGTTCAGACATACATGATGCCCTGTATGATCTTCATGTGTTTGTCCACGGGGTCATATGATCTTCATGTGTTTGTCCACGGGGTCATATGATCTTCATGTGTTTGTCCACGGGGTCATATGATCTTCATGTGTTTGTCCACGGGGTCATATGCATACCGTATATTTACACACTCGAATTTGCCTGTTTCTGTGTTCAATCAATATGTACAGTCTTAAACAGTATGAAAATAATGTTCTTTTTGTTTGCTCTGGGTCACACATGTCCTGTTTGTGTGTTTGCTCATGGTGTGTCTCTCTCTCTGTGTGTGTGTGTGTGTGTGTGTGTGTGTGTGTGTGTGTGTGTGTGTGTGTGTGTGTGTGTGTGTGTGTGTGTGTGTGTGTGTGTGTGTGTGTGTGTGTGTGCGTGTGTGTGTCATCCTCAGCAGCAGCAGCAGCAGCAGGCCCAGCAGTTGGCCTTCCAGCAGCAGCTCATGCAGGTCCAACAGCTCCAGCAGCAGCACCTGCTCAACCTCCAGAGACAAGGCCTGCTCACCATCCAGCCTGGACAGACCACCTTGCCCCTGCACTCGCTCACTCAGGGTCAGTGCTCTACTCTACTGTACAACACACCTCCACACAGGGACTATAGTGTTTCCTACTTTAATCCCTTGTAGTGTGTTCCTCCCCTGTGACTATCATGGTGTATACTGTAGATTCTCCCTCTCCTTCAGCCTCCTTCAGCCTCTGTCTCTGGACTCTCCATTCATACCTTTCTCTTAGAATGGCATCCTACTGAGTGTTGACCTAGTGGCAATCCCTCCTCAGCCCAGAGGAAGACTGGAACCATGGTTACTAAACTGCCACTATTGTGAAATCTCCCATGAGGGTATGGTGGTGTGAGTCAATACTTGTTGTTAAGCCAGGAAGTTTATTTCTTAATTTGTTTATTAATATTTTCTCAAGGAGCAGCCCTATGACAAAGACTCATTCATAGCATTTTGGAACATGACATAGACTATTCATCCCATACAAACAAACAGTTTTGAAATAACAAGATAAGGCGATAAAAAGGGGTAGGGTGGGGAGCTTAGGTAATAAGCAAACCAAAACAGGGTTTGTTCAGTCATGTTATTGTTTGGACTGTATGGAATCACTCATTTACTAGCAGATGATTGCCATAGGCACAGGCGGGGACCACCAATGTGCTGTTAGTGTACGTTTATGAATTACCTTGTGTCGGATATCTTGCAAACACACGCCCTGTGAGTAAAGTATTGCCCTAGCGATATGGCAGCTTGCTGTTTTTTATGGAATTGCACAACAGTTACTGGACATCCTGTTGACTCTTTGCTTTTGCTTAGTGTCATCAAATACCTCTAAGGCCATCTCAAACAGGATACAGTAACCATACACTCTTTGTTTGTTCAGCCTATTTTGTCAGGTGACAGTTTAAGATACAAATCAGGTGTTGTTTCTCGTTGTTATTATTTATACAAACTGAAATGAGGAAGTGAATCTTACCGCACAGTATGTTGGTTGGTTTCAGTATTTTACTGAGTGGAACATGGTTAGGCTGCCCTTGGAAACCATTGGTGGTTAACCTTATTTATGTCAGCTGTTAAAACACTTATCATCAGGCTGAGTTCCCCTTCCTATTCTACATGTGTTCTGCTAGACTGTTTGAAGTTATTGATGACCTTTCGGTTTTTCACATCACTGAACTCTTTCATGCATCAGCAGCCAAGACCTACGGAGCTGAGATCTAATCTACAATATTCAGCAAGTAGTTAAGCAGCACTACCAGTTTTGCTGCTCTGTTTGGGCCGTGGTGATTATACGTTTGGACTAAGGCGATGAACTAGGATGACTTTTATACACTGAGGCGACGCTCAGACAGATCAGACTTATTACCCTTTATTCAAAAATTCAGATGTCAAAATCAAATGATTTTGAAAAAATTAAATCTCTCATGACATTATAATTGTGTTGTTCCTTTCCCATGCATTCATGGTGTTCAGAGATAATACACTTCACAAAACTGATTTTAACAGCCCATGTACATGTATAACATGCTTTATTTTATTTGTGTTGTTTTGTCTCATGCTTACTGGAATTGTTGATAGAGACAGTATAAGACTTTTATTTCATTACAAATTGACATGAAGAAGATGAAGCCCGAAGAGTGTTATTTGGATGACAACCAGTTGTTCTCTTTATCTGAACCTTAATTTGTTTCTCTCGCTGTAAATTCTTTTGACATTAATGTTCAAAGTCTTGGAAGCGGTCAGACAGTATCTGTTATAAATTACAATAATGTGTTCGGTGAGGATATAACTCCCATAAATATAAATTTGATCCATCCACTCCTTCCCCCAAAAGCCTCTCCTCTTGACCTGTGGAGCATGAGTGAGACGCCAATGTTCACTCCGCTCTTTTCTCCCAGGTGTAGCTGCCAGGTGTGTGTGTGTGTATATGTGTCGCTGCTTGCCCCTCTCTGCGCCTGCCCTGATTGGCTAAAGTATATTTTGTGGCCCTGTGGGCTCCTAGGCGGCGATGTAACAGACTGAACGCTCATCGCTGGAGAACATCAGTTAAGTTGTCCAAGAGAGGGCAATGGGACAGTGACGGGACAAATTTGTTGCTAATATGAAGCAAAGAATGTGGCGAAGCATGAAGCTGTTCTCAGTGCAGCAGTGGCACATCAGGGACAGTGGTAGGTAATACGCTCCCCCAGTCAGTGATTGATTTGGGCAGCAGCGCGACACTGATAATAGTTCCTACAACGTTAGGAGGGAGCATATTTTTGGCCTAAGGGGTGCATATCGCAAGGCCAGTGATTACAGGAACATAAACAGGGGTGCACCAGAGGTCTCCGCCTCATGGAGCAATAAACTAATAGTGGTGTCACCGTCCGTCCCCCCCATGGTATTGGCTCTGTGTTGAAAGAAACAGTAGAGTTGAAAGAGCCCGGAGGATAGGGGCTATTTTTTATTCTGTGGATGATAGCCTGCAACTGATGCCATTATGAACCTTAAATCAACTTTCTGCTTGCTTGGACATGGTCACCTGGGTACGGAGGTACAAGGACAGGAAAAGGTTGAAGAGCTCGGCCTGTCTGGGTGCCAGAGCTACCTGCAGAGGTAAAATTGAGTTGCCAGGCCGGTGATCAATCAAGTGTCCCAACAACATACATTTTTTAAAGCGCTTGTCTGTGTTTCCAACCTATAATGAGTGCAATAGCGTTGTTGAAAAATGAAAAAAGGGGAGGATAAACCAATCCCGCGTTTAAAAAATAGACGGACTGGGGATACAAAAAAGGATTTAGAGATCAGTGTTCTATGTCTACCATAGAAATCAAATGCTGCCTTCTCGGGGAGAAATAGAACGCTGTTTGTCCAAACACAGAATACAATACCGTTTGAGATTTTCATAGCATTACATTTGATTGAAATGTAATGCGTTACCCTGAACAACCCTCGCTTTCAAGATATCCAATGAGGACAAGGTAGTTTAATAGCAGAAGGACACAGGAGCAGGGGGTAGAGTGGGAGAGAAAGAAGGGGGCACGTTAGGAAGGAGACAGCTTGGTCCCAGTCCGTTACCCCTCTCATCAGAGGAGTCTATGGGACCGGTTTCATCTGAGTAAACAGTGGTGTCGGGGTCACCAGGACTGGCTGGTAATTGAGGGAGACTGGGCCACCCTGTCAGCCACACAGGCTAAAAATACATCGCCCACTGTCACTGAGCACCAAGTGGGGGGAGAATGATTGTTCCCACTGTTGAAGCACAGGACACTCACTCCACCAGTGACCTTCCCCATCCAGACAAACCATCATCATGGAAAACTTTCCCTTCATGGATCATTCACACCATCAAAACAACAATGGGACTTTAATAAGACAAGTGAGAAGCAACAACCGAAGGATTAGCATGCTTTTGTGCAAACAGGAACATTTGGCATGTTTTCTGTCAGTGTCCTTTCATTAAGGTACATCCAAGAATGAGAGAGAGAGAGAGAGAAGAGAGAGAAGAGAGAAGAGAGAGAAGAGAGGAGAGAGAGAGAGAGAGAGAGAGAGAGAGAGAGAGAGAGAGAGAGAGAGAGAGAGAGAGAGAGAGAGAGAGAGAGAGAGAGAGAGAGAGAGAGAGAGAGAGAGAGAGAGAGAGAGAGAGAGAGAGAGAGAATACAGGCCAGGCAGAATATAGGAGAGTGTGTTAGAATATGAGAATGAGGAAAGACACTCCTTGGAACGTGGAAAGGTTATTGATTTGTCCTGCAATCATTTCCTGTTCTTTGATATGCAAACGATCTAGTGTGAATTTACAGCAATCCTATCAGACTCATTTCACAGTTCTTAAGCCCCTGCGTCTCTCCAGAGGCCTTCGCCTCATTAGGCCAATGTTCTCCATTACGAGCATAATTAAAATCTTCAGTAGCTTATCAAATTAAAAATATTTTTGCTGATCGTATTGAGATCTTCACTTCACGGTTATTTTCCACAACAGGAATAAATTAAGACTAAGCATTTTGTATTACGATCTGGCGCTTGAAAGGGCCACTTCTGGTATCTATAGAGGGAGTGATTAAAAAGGGGGGAAATCCGGAGAATAAAAAACCCCACCAGAGATAAGCATGTGCAAATCATCTTTCATTTGCCATTGCTCATTTTGAGAATGGATTTAATTAATTGTAATGTTAAACGAGTGGTCTTGCACATCCAGTTGAATTCACAGCATATCCGAAGGGTCTTTCATGTTTTAAACATGTGCCTCATTTAAGGACAGATCTGAATGCCCAATACAAATGTGCACACATTCCCATAGTGGAACTTTCAATATGCTATTAAAAATATGAGCTAAACAAATACATTTTTGAATGACAGTACAAACGGCTAGAGAACATACCCTCACGGGGGGGGGGGGGGGGGATTTTTATTTTAATCTCATTTTATCAGCTTTTGCCTCATTTATGTCAAATAAAATCAGGCTTCTCCGGCTCGGTGGTAACAGACACAGTACATACGGACACATACACTGTGTGCAAACAATGGCTGGGTTCTCTTAGAGATGGTATACAGACACGGCATTATCCTTCCTCCTCCCCAATCTGAGGGTGTCAGGATCGCTGTCAGTAAGCAGGAGAGACAACATGCTCTCTCAGTGTATGTGTTCCAACACAAGAAAATGTCTTGTCTTCAAGGGATGATTTTTTATTTTCTCTCTAAGGCTGCTGGGTGAGATGCAGTGTGCTTGACTCGTTAAATGAGGTTTAAGTCTTCTGTGTCAATTGGAGGCGGTGCAGAGCTTTCACTATTTTGCACATTAATGTGCTTTTGAGAATATTACCCCAGGGTCTTGTTTCTGTAGAAGGTGGGGTGGTATGGGCTGTTTTGGTTGTAACGTTGCTATTGTAAACTTTTAGTGTGTGTTCTGCCTCTCCTCTTGTTGGGGAAATGATGGTGATTATTCAGATTTCATGCCTTGTCTGGATGTTAATTATTTACTGTGGGCATGAAATGCGTGTGAATGCCAGGGATTTGTGTATACGAACACGCTTCAGATCACATGGAGAGAGCAGGGGGGAGCAAACGCTCTCAGTGCATTACCCTGTAGTGGAATATTTTCTAATTAATACTTGGCTTTGTTTACAAACCCTTTGATTTAATTATGTGACGAAGAGAGTTAGATTAGCTGTTAATTGATTTAGTTATCCAATTTGTTTGTTTCAGGCATGATTCCAGCGGAGCTTCAGCAGCTGTGGAAGGAGGTGACGAACGTGAAGGATGAGAACATCAGCAGCAACAATGGCCGCCGCGGCCTGGACCTGTCCTCGCCACAACCCCCCAAGAACCCCCTCCTCAACCAACACGCCTCCACCAACGGACAGTACATGAGCCACTCTCTGAAGAGAGAAGGGTGAGTCTCTCTCTCTCTCTCTCTCTCTCTCTCTCTCTCTCTCTGTCTGGTTTCCTCTTCTGCCAGAGCCAACAGTCTCTGTGTAACATGCTGGGCACAATATGGTTTATGTTTCCAGGGAATGGGTTGTGACTGAATGTTGTACTAATGAAGTTGTGCTCATTGATTTATCATTAAAGATACCACAGATTATGATATTCGCCACAATCTGACCTCTTTCTAAACTGGGGTGCAACTAGGCATAAATCTGTCTTTTGTACTTTATGAAAAAAAATCTTAACTGGAACTCATTATGTGTGACATTCTCTTTACTGTCATCTTTGACTAAAGAAAACAGGAGGCCTACATAGTCCCCATTTAAAAACTGCAATTCCTTGAAGGGGCCTAAGTTGATGGACATGTTCCCATAGGGCTTTGCCCAAAGATGAATATTAATTTATAGTTTGTAAGTACCTTCCTATTTTCATTAAGACGCAGGCTTGTTCTCTGTTTCTGAATCCAGCTGGGGATTGCAGTGAAACACCTGGGAGCGAGGGAGTGGTTTGGAGTTTAGATTGCAGTAATGGAAATGGTATCAGCACACTATTAATTACAGGGTCAAGGGTGCTTTTATTTCAGTTGCACTTAGGAAACTGCAGCTGTGACTTGCAGGGCTCCGTTTGGTTAAATAAAATTCAAATTACCAACGTCCTCTCAACAACAGAAAAACACACACCCTGCAACCTTCACTTCCCTCCGGGTAGTGACGTTTCTGACATTGGTGAAGACATATTGCAGTTTCACAATACAACACAAGAGACAACTAGCCTTCTATAGGTGTGGCTCTCAGAACATATTGAAGCCGAACAATTCAGACTCTACAGTTAACCTTCTTTAGTTAAATAATAATGATCATAATTTATATTATAGAACTAAATAAAAGACACATTCTAACTTTAATTGGAATATGTGTCAAACAGAGGACGTTTTCTTATTACATGATGTAAAAAATACACTATCAATATTTGAAAACGATGTTGATCTGATGTAATCTCTAAGTCAGACAACCCCTCTTTATGTTGGAGACTTGACGTGATATTTGTAGGTTCTCCAAAATATTTCCCTGAGCCTCTGTGTCTTTAAGGAAGAAATTAATTTGGCATCCAACACGTTGAGTTGTTTTCTTGCACTGAGGCGCTTATCTCTGAAATGCTGGTGAGGAGCCTCCAGGCGCCATGAGCTCACTGCACAACATCTGACTTGTGTTTCACTGATCAAAACCTATGTGTCATTATGAAAGCAATGCAGATGAAAACACGTTTAGCACTCTAAACCATCCGGCCTTGGGAGGTGGAGAGGGGTTCAATCACAGACAGGCAGATAGATAGTCCTCTATGGTAGTAGTGGGGAGATACAGGCCTGCATGGAGAACATGGCTGACTAACTGACTATCTCACACAGCTATAGCTTAATGGGGGAACTTGGAATGCCTTATTTGGAAAGGAAATAAATGCTATATGCTTTACTGATTACGGGATACTAGTTCATCACATGCATTTGTTTCAATATGATGTGAGACATTTTAGGCAAAGTGGTGTGACATCAGTATTCTGACACTCCTTTCGTTTATTTTGACTATGAGGTCTTACAGAATGTCTACATTTCACTGAGACATTACATGGAGACACAGAAAGATCCACCTCTATACTTTTCACACACTGTCCCAGCCACACACAGCACACACACACACACACACACACACACACACACACACACACACACACACAACAAGCTCCAGACACCTCTCCTAGCTCAGTGCAGACAGTATCCTCAGGCCCTGGTGCATTCAGTCTGCTCAGTTAGTCAGTCTGCGCTCTAGCCTCTGTGGCTGAAGATTAATCAAAGGGGAGGATATTGACACACTCCCTTCATCACCTGCTTCAGATGTGACCAAACAACAAGTCCCAGGTGAAACATTGGAGAAGACGTGTATGAGAGGCTGCCTCCGATGCCTTGCGCTCCCTGTCAGAGATTAAAGAAGACGTCAACAGCAGTTTAACACACGCTCCAGTGAAGAAGGCAATCTGGGGTTGAATATTCACAGAGTATCTTAGATCTGTCAGAAACCAAAGCAGGTGATTTCTCACCCGTCTCTCTGTTCTGTGCCGGTGCTGTGGATGGCAACACAACGTTTCCAAATGCAGCTTTAAAATATAGACGACTGCTATAAATGCGAATTTAAAAAATCCCTATTAAACACTGTATAATGCCAATTTAGATTCATACAACCAATAATCATTGCTTGTGTTCATTTCCACGTGCTTAAATCATACAACTATCAAGAGCATTATTCCATTCATCTTTTGATGATGCAGACTTCATTCTAAAAATTCTGAAATATTATTAGGCATGATTATTCCATACAAAGCTATAAGAGCTGTCTGTGTTATAATCCAGGGATTTGAATAATCAGGTCTTAGAAAATGTCCTGGGCTGGGTGTAAATAGAGAGCATCCACTCATCCTCCCAGTGCTGAACGTAATGAACTTTTAATTGATGTGGTTTTGCAACTCTTTTTGTCATGCAACAGAAACAAGCCACTCTGCTGATGGACCTGTTTTCCCGGCCGGGCTCAGATTGGTTTACAGCAAGCCCTAAGTACCATGTAGTTAGTTTCATGTGTCATATAAAATCTGCCCAGGCACAGCGACGTCTGCAACTAAAACCTTAAGTGCATCCACAGGCATCATTCACAGCCTTTCACTTCCGTCTTAAGGAAGGAGGAGAAATGTAATCACTGCCGAGACGAGACGTTGTTCCCACTTTTAGCAGCTCAGAGCAGGACAGACTGACAGGGATCCTGACTGAATACGCCCCAACATGGACAGACAGGGATCCTGACAGAATACGCCCCAACATGGACAGACAGGGATCCTGACTGAATACGCCCCAACATGGACAGAAAGGGATCCTGACTGAATACGCCCCAACATGGACAGACAGGGATCCTGACTGAATACGTCCCAACATGGACAGACAGGGATCCTGACTGAATATGCCCCAACATGGACAGACAGGGATCCTGACTGAATACGCCCCAACATGGTGAAGGCCCTCTCCCTGTCAGTTAGTAATTCGTACTGGTCCGAGCTTTGGGATGTGAGGAGAGAAATACCCCTGTGAGCCAGGTCTCTTTGTTCAATGATTTGCTTATTTAAATGCAATGTATCCTATCTTTACCTGACATCAATTCTCCATCCCTGTACTGCATTCATTTTGTGCAAGAGAGCGAGATAGATATGGAGGGAGAGAGAGAGAGGGAGTGCGAAAGAGAGAGAGCATCCTCCTTACAAAGCATTTGGCCCACTTACTTCCCAGCAACCATCAGTAACCACAGCTCAGGGACTTCAGCTCAGCAATCTGTTAAGGAGATAAATAATCTGATTTGGCACGACACTCCCCTCTCTCGCCTTTAATTTCCTTACACCCGGAAAATGATAATTAAATCATTTAGGGGTAAACCCTTGAGTGGCAGGAGAGACGAGAGAATGGAGTTGGGGCAGTCATTGATACTCACTCTGAGAGATGATAGACCTTATTGTGACTGTCTGTATAGACAGACCATATCCAGACTCTGACCCAGCTTGGTAGACACATCAATCCTTTCTCTGTTTGGTAGCAATAGACTTAGACTGACTTCCCCAGTGTACTGGATGATCTCTAGGATCCTACCTTGTTGATGACCTAAAGCACCGATTGTGTACATTGTGCTCTGGTTGTGTGTTTGCCTGCAGTATGGTAGGCCTATGTGTTGTTGGTGTTTAGAAAGTGCAACACCTGGAAGATTGGGCCACATTCTGTCTTGATAGAGGAGCTTTTTGTTCCTATTCTATGCAGGAAGCAGATGACACGGTTTCCCTCATTGCTGTTACAAGATCATTAGAGTTCTCTTCCCCCAGGCAGCAAGGCAGCCTGACAATAATAGCATCCTAACAGACCTGCCCAGGGTGCGAGTCACATTTAACTCCACCACAGAGAGAGCGGGAGAGCTGAGGAGAGGAGCTGTTTTATCTCTTCTAGTGCTGAATGAGAATGAGGTCACAATAGAAAGAAACCCCACCGAATCCCAGGCACTTCTCCTATTACACTAATGTAGCTCATTTGTTGTAAATTCTGCGTTTTTACCACTGTTTAGTCATTTGCCGTTTAAAAGGGCACTTCTGCCGCCAGCTCCTTCCAAGCTCTGTGTTCACCGACAACCATCACACACTCCACAATTCAATATCTTATTCATACAGATTTAACCAACATGCCTCCTTGTAAAGAATTTTAAAAGGATCTCTTTAAACTAAAAACCAGCATTACATTCAACAGTCCACACATTTCCTTGTTAAAAAGTCGTTATAATAGATTCAACCATCTATTTATTGGCTGTATCAAAACAGAGGTCTTAATGTGTATGCATAATTCATCATTTCATTTTTTTTTTTTTTGAATATGTCTAACTTTTGAGGGGAAAAAACTGTTAACCACATTCATGAATGCTTCACTGCTCCCTAATTGTAACGCAATTATCACGTTTTGAACAATGTGAACTCTTAAGCAAGTAATTATAACGCAAGAAAAACCTGTGACGACCCTTAAAATGTCCTTCTTGAGGCAAAGCTTTACTAACGTCTATACAAATGAGATTTTAATCTGAACAACGGCGTAATTTAATCCTGCAAAATTGGCACTCCCCGATTTAGATTTTTGTGTGTATATATATATATATTGTCTGATATATATATATATATATATATATATATATATATATATATATATATATATGTGTATAATGAAAGATTGTTTCTGTAATTGTATGTGTTAGGATTGGTTAAATTGTGCAGAGGGCTTAGGAGAGCACATTTACACACAGCATATCCATATGAATCAGACAATAGTGGTTAGACTGAATGCCTAACGACGGTACTGTGGGGATTTGGACCTAATGAATCTTCCTTTGCCTTCTCTCCCTTCTCAGCCTCCTGCAGAATGGGTCGTTACATAAGCAGTAGTATTGTGCTAGACTAGAAACCCACTAGCAGCACAGGTGGTAGCAATATAGGACAGTCCCCCAGACTCTTGTAGCTGACACTTGTTCAGTGCCTGTGTCCATATGGCAGACTGTCTTGCTTTCTAACACACCGTCTACATGCGCAGGCCTCTGCGTTGTACTGTTTCTGGTTATACTCTGTGTCCACTTCACTTGCCATATGGAAGATGTTGTGTACTTTGTTTTCCAGGACCATCCTGGTATTTACAGCTGATGTTGTGAAGCCGTAAGCCTCTCTTCAGCTGGGGGTTTGGTGTTTACTATTTGTGCTCGACCGGAGGCTGGTAGATAGATTGTTGTTGTGTATTCTGGGAAAGGGTTCAGCGTCGGGGCGTCTCAGTGAACCCCTGGCTGCCTGGATCAAAGTGTGCTGCTACTCGGATCACTGACTCTAAATAATTACACATTGGGTTTCTCTCACAAGGGCTGCCCATTCGAGGGCCGCCACGGCCAGCCGGATGAGGAAGCAGAGATCATAAGGCTCATACTGCCCACAGTTCAAAGGTCACACTGCCCACAGTTCAAAGGTCACACTGCCCACAGTTCAAAGGTCACACTGCTCACAGTTCAAAGGTCACACTGCCCACAGTTCAAAGGTCAACACAAAGACAGACTTTTGTGTTGAGACACCACAAGGGGAATTCTCTCCAAACTCATCAGCATCCTCCGCTTCAAATGGTGTAGTTCTGTATCATCAGCCATTAAAACATCTTCCGCACAGAGACTGTTAATAGGCGGGAATTAATTTACATCTGGCTTTCTCTTCCAGATCTACGCTAGACGACCACCACCACCACTCTCACCATAGTCACCCACTCTATGGGCACGGGGTGTGCAAGTGGCCTGGATGCGAGGCGGTGTTCGAGGACTTCCAGTCATTCCTGAAGTAAGTGTAACCCTCTCACCAGGCTCGAATTTGACTCTCACGATATTACATTACTTAGAATATCTTAACAGCATGGGCTAGTAGGTGGGAAGGCCATCTCCAATAAGAGTCCCTATTGTAAACTCACTAGGGTGATGACAACTAGGGTATTAACTTCAGATTATAGATGTTTGTTATTATATCAGGATGTGCTTTCCCATGCGTTAAATGAAACTGAAACAGTAAATGACTGAAACAGTAAATGTTGAATGTACAACATCAAAAGTTATCACATTTTCAATGTACCACATCAAAATAAATAGTGATTTGTTTCCCCAACCCATGTCCAAATTACTTGCAAGCTTGCTTAAACCCGTTGGTTTAAATGACGACACATATAGAGTCCCGAAGCAGCCCTCAGTTGTAATTACTCACTACTGGTATATATTTCCTCAGCGAAGTGTAGAAGTTCTGTGCACGTGTCCTCACAAGATCCACAGCAAGCACAGCTATCAATGCAGACAGTACTCCGTAGCAACGGATATCCCATGGAAACATGAACTTGTTAATCTTCCACAAGCAATTCTCTCCCGGTCTCGCACGATGCTAGGCTAACCTCGATTCTGTCAAATACCTCCACGATGCGACGGTAGCTTCAGTCTCTACTAAGGTTTTAACAACTAATAATAATCTCTTCTAAAATAAAATCTGTAGATATGGGTTTTGTTCTGTTGTTATAGTCTCCTTTCGTCATTTTTCTTCACCAACACTGATAATGTCTCTCCATTTTTAATAACTTTTCAACCACTCCATCTTTTCTTCAACGTCTCCCTCTACTTTTTTCCCCAAGGCCTCCTGTTAACCAGTCAACTCTCCTATTGGCCACAACTTAACAAGAACCCTCATTGGTCAAAACCAATGATTAAGATTCATGGGAAACTTAATCTTAAAAGCAACCTATTCACTTGTACATTAAATACAGAAATATGACATGAATTGATGACATTACAATTCAGGAGCAATTCGATCACCTTTTAAATCTAATACCAATTAATTATAACAAATAAACTCTATACTTGGTTTTAAGGGTATTACATACATTTCATTGCTTTTAGGCTGCATCTCTCTGCAGTATGTTACGTTTGCTTGCTCAGACTCCAGTGTCTTGTTCCTGTGGGCGTTTGGCCCTCTTCTTGGGCCGATTAAGGTTTCCCCTGGGACTCAGTGGCACTACAGGTGCAACGGGTTGTTATGTGTGTGTTTGTACATTTGTGAGCATGGGCATGTACGTGTGCGTGCGTATATGTTTGTATACATGTGTGAGTGGGTGTTGTTGTGTTGTTGTGCCTCTATGAGGGTGTTGGGGTGTCGTCTCCATTGGGCTCTGCAGGGGCCTCTAATTCCGGTGATAAGTACCGTCCCCATGGTGATTCTGGCAGTTTTTCCCAAACAAACAACGGGAGGATGTTTATCTGGGGCACCCGACACTCAGGGCGCTCCGCATGTTTGCCCTTGTCACTGGACAGGGATTGGTGTGTGTGCCATCACTTCCCTCACTCAGCTCTTTCTGTCTCTCTGTTGCTTTCTTTCTGTCTCTCTCTGTTTGCTTTTCTTCTGCTCTCTTTGTTTTTGTCCCTCCACTGCCTCTGTCACCAAACTTGCCTAACAAGCTGTGTCTTTAGATCACGCCTTAATAACGGCACCAGAACTAACTTATTGTCACGTCTCAGATTCAGTAGTTTCACTAATGAACCACATCAATTATAACCATGCCCGATGGACCCTCTAAAACATGTTAGTCATTTAGCAGACGCTCTCATCCAGAGGGACTTAGAGTAGTGAGTGCGTACATTTTCATACTTTTTCTCATACTGGTCCCCCGTGCGAATCGAACCCACAATCCTAGGGTTGCGAGTGCCATGCTCTACCAACTGAGCCACACGGGAATCAGTCTCAGGGCCTTTTGGCTTCTTATCCTAATTCCTATCCACTCTGACCTGAGCCAGTGATGTAATGTATCGTCCCCTGTCCAGGCCCGACCCTGGTTTACTAATCAACATGTGTGTGCAGTGTTCTGTGGGTAATCCAACGCATGACACCATCATGGCTACAGAGACAAGAGGACGAAAATGTCTGTGCTGTGGCAGCAGATCAATGGGTGTCTGGGCACACAGAGATCCCTCACAATATACAGTAGGTGGAGACTTAACAGTCACTACAGTTCTGCTGTTTCTACTCTGTGTTTGGCTTCTCATTTCATACTATGCAGCTGGTCACTTTGAGAGAAGTTTGTTTTGGAAAGTGTCCTAAAGTGTTTACAGCACCGCAAAACACTTTGAGATCATTTTTTATGATAATAATGTAAGCTACCCTGGATTTATGTGTACTGAGAGAAAGCACAGAAGGTTTTAGTAGTTTTTTTAGAACTCTGTTTATAACACATTTCCACTAAGTTGTTCGACTTAACATTACAAATTTGCAAAAATATGTCTTTTGGGAGTGTCACCTTCAAACACATCACTATTTATCGTATTCTGACATTGCCTCACGCTTTGTTTATAGAAGTAAGAGGAATTACAATGTGTGCCCGGTAAAACGCTCTCCTTAGAAAAAAGCCTTTTAGTGCACTCTGCAATGTTTTTACAAGTGTTTTTATCATGGCAACATCTTGTTTACTTTAGTTGCCTGCCTAAACCGCTCGGAACATGTTAAGAAAACCTTTGGAGAGAGTCTCCACAAAGCCGCCTTTGTGTAACAACAGGAAAGAGAGCACAAGCAGCTCACCAAGGTGTTAACTCTCAAAAAGCACTTCCACATGAAACCCAGAGACTGATACCCCACGTCTCCCAAAAAACACACACAAAAAAAAACAACAACGAATAAATCAGGCATATGCTAACAATACCTTAATAAATTACTGTTCAGGCGGATAGATATGTTGGAAGTGAACTAGAGGAGACAGCAGAGACAGTGTGTGTGAGAGACCGCAGAACACTGAGTACTGTAAAGGAGATTGGGAAAGGTGAGGAGTACTTTAACGTCATCCAGATTTCGGCTCGGCATGCCAACAGTAACAACTAACACTGGACTGAAATGTTGTTTTAAACTGTGTGCGTATTTATTCTGTATTTGAAAGAAAACATGACATACCTACATGCACTATCTCGTTAAATAAAAAGGGCCAAATCCTATTCCTGTTTTCAGTTCAGTGCTTTGAGAGGTGGGGTCCGGTTCGTAGCAGAGCTCAGTGTTTTTATGAGGGTCAAGACCACCTCTTTAGTGGCCGTTCAAAGGTCACAGCCAGTGAAACACTGCACTGCCCTCTAGTGCTGCACCCTTCTGCCTCTCTCTCACTCTCATATAACAAACTGACTCTCATACCTCAACACTCTCTGAGAATTGCTTGAAAAGAATAGGCTATTTGGTGGATATCTCTTTTGTAGACAATGATGTTCTTCATATTTCTCAACAGATGTCTCCTAAAAGATGTTTCTTAAAATCATTGAACAATATTCTTGAATATCTTACATTTAAAATGCAGTTCCTACCCTATGTGCAAACGGTTTTATTGAAACAACGATAATAGAAATTAAAATGTACACAATGATCAGCTACAGAGTTTATAGACATGTGCCATAGGGCTGGTCCAGAGTAGTGAGTCCAGTGTATATAATTAAACCCAGTAAAAAAAGAAAGGCACCTTAAATGATATGTAAAAAGCTGACTGTTTAAGGAATGTCTATTTATCTTGTTTTATTGTGGCAATTTACATTAGGGACTGTCATCCTGCCAGAAAGCTTTTAAAATCTGCTTCATTTCAAGTCCAGAAAGTGACACATGCCAACGTTCATAGTCTCTCTCGATGTCAATTCCCCGTATCCCCAGCTAGCTCCACATGTCCAGACGCTCTTCGCAGGGCTGCATTAGGGGCCATTTGAATATTTCATTTCCTATTAATTATGCACTGTGACTCTCCATGTCATTAGAAGAAAAAAAATCTCATGTAACAAAGGATGAAAAGGCGCATGGTTTCCGTGAACAGAGAAATTCCAAAGCGTATCACGTAGGGCCTCCTTCATTGAAAATGCGGTCTATGCCGGTTAAATAAATTGAAGTTGAAACATCTTTACCTATTCATTTTTTTTTGGTGTGTGTAAGATGTACTGAAATGTTTACCAGTTTCAACCTACTTAATTAAATGACCTTTTATTTAATTCAGATAAATGTGAAGCTGAGAGTGGACGGAATTGATTTCAGCAGCCAGGGTTATCGTTCACGCTTTCTTCCGATATGCCTTAATTTCTGTCTTTTTGTCAAAATAATTAAATTTAAATTACTGAATATATATTACAGACTATATATATATATATATATATATACATATATATACATACAACAGGGCCATCTGAAAAGCAGTGTGTTTTCCATAAAGATTTAAATCACTGCCCAAGGTTGGAAATAGCCCACAAAAAGAGAAACCTTCACATTCAAGCAGAATGCCATCAATTTCCCCTCCCTTCACGTTATGTCAGTTTTGTGTGTGTCTGTCTTTTTAATGCACAAATGTGTTGTCGGTATGTTAAGCAATCGGCCCACAACAAAACTGCCAGGGTGGCCTTTAGATTTATTGGGCCATCATATCAGCCCGGCCTGCCATTGCTGCAGCACCAGTCAGGTCTGGCTACTTTTGATTTGCAATAAATGACAGAAAAAGTGTATTTGAGAAGGCAGGCACGTCGCACACCACTCCTCCCTCCGCCCGGCGCCACTGTGAGCGCGTAGAGGCATGCCTAGTGACAGTGACCTACATGGTCACTGAAGATGTGATATAATTTATGATATATATAATATATTGGATCCATTAGCGAGCATAATGAAGTAGTGAAATGAAAGGGTATTTGTGAAATCAGTTCAAACATCCTGCTCGGATTATGATTAAATGATTAATGAAATGCCTCTGCATAAGCATTTTCAAACAGTAATTCATGCGGAGGCTGATAAAAATCCTCCAATCATATTTCCTTCACTCGTGAACCTTATCTCCACCATTTTATATAAATCACGGGAAAAAATCCTGTCTGCTGCCGGGCAAGCTACTTATTTAGATTAGTAAAAACGTGCAGGAAAAGGGAACATCTTCGCAGTATAAAATAATCATGCATAATTATATTCATAATTCAAGTTTGTGACAGATTCCATCTATCTTCTTCTTGTTATTCTTTTTCCTTTGACTTCTCTTCATCTTCATAAATAACTAAAAAAAAAAAAAAGCCACCAAAATAAGGAGAATGTGCCGACCAGAAAGGGACCGTGCCATCTTTGAAAAGAGAGGTTGCTCAGTGAAGCGCTGCAGAATTTACTAAATTAATCCAACCTGAAATTCTTAAGTTATTTTTCTTATCTATGAAGTTAAGTTTGAGCAGATATAGCCACTTCATGAAATATGGATTCCATTCTTCTTTGCTTAAGGAATTTATTTTCAGGTTATGGAGATATTGTTATATAACTCCTGGTAATATTAAGGTAGTTTTATATTTCTGTAGTATTTACTCATTATTATCTGTATGTGTGTTCACCATCCCTACTTTATTCCCACAGTACCAACACAGAGGAATTACTAGATCACGGAATCACATAAAACATTATAGGATTCGTTTCAAATTGTATACAAGGCTGCATTAAAACCATGTGAAGACACACTGAGCTGAGAATCTTAGTTTTCTCTTTTCTCTCAGGCATCTCAACAATGAGCACGCCCTGGACGACAGGAGCACAGCCCAGTGTCGGGTGCAAATGCAGGTCGTACAGCAGCTGGAACTACAGGTATTGTCTCTCGTTTTCGGCCTAATATGTGTGGCTCCTTTCCTGACAACACCCCGAACCCCACCCCCTGCGCGTGTCCCCCGTCTCGCAGATATGAACCATGGGTCATATTGAGGGGGGTGGAAGAATGAAATTATTTTGTAAATTTGTGAGTAACTAGTCATCAAAAATGTGTTATGTATGCATGACAGCCAGGCAAAGATATATGAAGGGCTCCGGGGCTAAGTAGAGAAGATAATTACATTTAGAATTTTACTAGGTTTTAAGGTTATTTATGACTTTAAACTGTTTGGCACCAACAATAAAACACTTCTTGAAATGCTCAGGCAGCAGCCAACGATGGGCTTCCTCAGTGTCGACTAGGTTTATTGGAACAGAAAGATACGATACAATATTTCTCACAAATAACAGTGATCAGGAATATTAATGTAGTCCTCCCTATGAGTGGCCTGACAGGCACTTCGTCCATACGAGAGCCTGGAAAATATGCATATGTACATTAAGTATGCGCTAATGGAAAAAGGGATGGCACAATTTTGGTCCATTAGTGTGCGTAAGTAAGGGCTGTGGAGAGGTGGGTCTGAACACTCTCTAACTGGTCACAATGCCCTCTAGGCTGGAACCAGGTGTCTTTGGTGAGGGTTTGCACATGTTTTATTACAACTGAAAGGTAGAGCTAACAAATCATGCCGTTAACTATTTTATTTTTTGTATTTTGTTGTTGTTGCTAAGCAGCCATTGTAATCAATGGCATTTTTATGTGTAACAGATTCGATGCTGTATATACTTCCATTTGTCAAGGGTTCAAAGCAATGACGATTAACCGAATTTGAACCTTGAACGACGAGGTCACAAGTTCAGTTAAACATTTCACAACACTACCATCTTACTTATTATTTCCGCTCTGGTTGTGTGTCGTTGAGAGCGACTCAAAGTGTGCGAGTTTATCAAACACATCCTGATTCCTCCCCCTTAAGCCAGCATATTTCTATAATGTGACCTGGCAGCTACTGTAAGACAGAGTGGACAGTTTAGGACAGGTAGATAGATCCAGGGTGTGTTATTGGCAATGGGACCTAGAGTATAGTTTAACCTTGAAGAAGGCATGAACATTAAGGTATCAAAATACACAAAAGTTTATAATCACATCAGAACAGCATATTAAAAAACAACTTCCTACTGGATATATATAACAATATAATGTATTGAATTGTACTACAGAGAATTAGATTTTTTGTTCATAAAGGATTTAATGGTAGTTTTTTTTTCTCTTTCTCATTACAGCTAGCGAAAGACAAAGAACGTCTTCAAGCCATGATGACGCATCTCCACGTCAAATCCACGGAGCCCAAACCCACCCCACAGCCAGTGAGTAAAAGCTCTATCATATGCCTGTTTTCCTTTCTCATTCGTCTAATCGCCACACATATATTTATTAATGTATTCCCTACTCTCTTTATTTATTTGCTAAACAAAAGGTGCTGCTCACTCGAGAGGAGCACTTAATATTGTTTTGATCACATATTTTGACATCCCAGATTACATTTTGTTACGATGATTAACTCAGAGCACATGGTAACAGCATAGTGACTGAATACCGACACCACAGGCCTCTGTAGCATGGTAAAATGTAGACATTTCTTTGAAATGGAAAAATCTCCTCAACGTCTTCAATTGTGAAGATGGTATACTGGGGATTCCACCAAATAAGCTTCAGAAATACAACATGTTTCTCAAATTAAGAGCAGTTGTGATGGCTGTTCAATTCCTTATCTTGCCACATTTTTCGGACCATAACACCATGTCTAATTTGTCATCATGCCGTGATATAACTTACTGTTAAATCCTTGTCTTATAGGGGTACCACTTAACATTCAGCATACTGCTATTTTGTCATGTTTAAGAAGGAGCGCCATTACCATAGTTCCGTCATTGTGACAGTTCATCCATAGTGCCGAAGGCATGAGGGCCATTACACTGAGACTTCTGAGTAGTAAGTAGTAGGAAGTACTCTACCCCTGAGAAGTCCTACCATTACACTGAGACTTCTGAGTAGTAAGTAGTAGGAAGTACTCTACCCCTGAGAAGTCCTACCATTACACTGAGACTTCTGAGTAGTAAGTAGTAGGAAGTACTCTACCCCTGAGAAGTCCTACCATTACACTGAGACTTCTGAGTAGTAAGTAGTAGGAAGTACTCTACCCCTGAGAAGTCCTACCATTACACTGAGACTTCTGAGTAGTAAGTAGTAGGAAGTACTCTACCCCTGAGAAGTCCTACCATTACACTGCTGGGCTGAACACAGAGGCACACACACACACACACACACACACACACACACACACACACACACACACTTACACAGAGAGAAGCTATCCTCTGACGAGTTCCTTTCAATGCCTCAATCATTTATTTTCAGTCTGGAGCTATTGACGGGCAGAGTCTCTGTACGGCACGCCACACAGCGCAGGAAGGCAGGCAGTCAACATAAAGTGCCTGGAGATGTGACAATAGGCTGCTTGTTGGAGCTTTGCCTCTGTCACACACACACTGATTGTGTAGATTGTGCTTCAGAACGAGTGCCTGCCACAGGGACATTTGTATATGAAATGTGGCTGGGGCAGCAGATAGCATCTTGACTTCTTTACCTCTCCTCTCCCCAGGGCCAGTGGGAATGGCTGTGTCAGGGCTCTGTGTTAAAGCTCTGGGGGGTGGGTACCAGACCAGTGCTGCTTTTATTCAAATAGATATATTTCCTGCATTCCCCGCAGTGCTGCAGTGCATGCTGGTAGCTGCAATGATATGCTATGATAAATGTGTCTAGCCGTGATGTGGCTCGGTGGCTGGATCAGTCGGGGGAGTCCCACAGGTCAGGGCCTGAGTCCCAGCTGGAGATGACCTCTGAGTTAGACCGGGCTTTAGACTATAGACTGTTCAGGAAGTAGGTGTTGATGGGAGAAAAAACATGAATTCACAACAAATAACAGCAATTGCCTGCTTTTTACAGTTACTATTTTACAGTTAGTCCTAATTAAATACATAACACATACATACACAGTGTCAACTGAATATAATTGAATTTATTCCTATGAGGTTTATAAAAAATAAATTAAAAAAAGATGGAGACATAAACAGTTTGTGTGTGTGTGTGTGTTGTGTTTGTCTTTGTGTGGGCCGCGGGGGTGGGTGTCTGTAGTTGGTGTCACTAAGCATTCTTGTCAGAAGTCTGACCTTTTCGCAGTACATAATTAAGGAGGGACTTTTTGTTTATTTTCTTTAGCAGCTTGGCAAGTCAAAGCCAGTATAATTCGATCACCAATTACCATTTCATTAATTTCTGTCTGAAGTCTCATTTTGTCTCTGTACTGGAGTGAGCCCAAATGCTGAGGGAAACAAAGGCCAGGCTATTACCAGGCTGTCTGGCCTATTGTTGAGGGCCACTCACTGTTTTTGGCTGGGGAATATGGATGAAACATGAAACAAAGACTGCTAATCCACAGGAAAATATGTCTATTGATAGTATTGTGTCAGAAAACAACCAACCCAAGTGTGATTTATTTGGCCTTTGATTTAGAATAACACACTCGTACAGTAGTGAATGTACCGTATACATTTATGTGCTTACAGTAATTGTGTAACACATTATTTGTGTAAAACTGCCAAAAGGCATATTCTGGCTTCAGAATTCTTAATAAACATTCAATGCTGTATTTATACCTCTATTGATGCAGAAAAAAAACAGACACAATTCCCATGTTTTAGCAAGTGTAATGCAAATTAATACAAATACGCAGACTACAATTAATTCAAAAAATCACACTAGCCGTAACCTGGTTAAGTCAATGTCATGTCAAGGATGAATATAGCAGTGGTGCCAGCCGTGCAGGCAGCTCCAGATTTCTTTATTATATACCTGTCTATCATGTGGGGCCATCTCGGTGGTAATGACTGCTAATAGGGTTGTGGTAATTGGGTGGCCGTGGAGGATCCATGCGGGGGTGGGGGGGGTGGCTGTGAGATGTTAAACACTGTCTGTTCACTTTCACCTGCAAGCCCTGCGTCTCCACTGTCACCTACAACCATTCTTAGCTAAAATTAGACATCTGATACCTCCAAAGCAATTGACAGCCTTGGCATTTCATTCATTTGCTAGCACAATCCACAAATTATTGTCAAATATGAGACGCCTCCTGCCCTCTCTCTCTCTCTCTCTCTCTCTTTTTTCCTCCCCTCTTTCCTTGCAGACTGAAGTCATGTTTAATTTGGAAACTGGCCTCCTTCGGCAAATGAGCAATTAGAACAATTTTGTGGGAATATGTATATGTGTCATTAGCTTTCCTGCAAATTAATAGCTGGAGCAATGGGTCAGACTAGAATTTTCCACTTGACTGCTGCTCCACTGTGGAGGCTTGGCAGTGTTTGGAAGCAGCCACAGCTGCTGGAAGCCATGGTATACGTTCGGAGCACTTGGCTTAATTCGTTTACCTTGTAGCCATTATTACTAATATCCCTCCCCACACCCCCACCCTTGACAGAAAAGCAACCCCTCTCACTCTCCTTCTCTACCAAATGTTTGGGATCCATCTTGCGACAGCCAGCGTGATGGGGTCATTCAGATACAGCGTTTAATCATCAGATCACCTCCATAAGCATCTCCTAATTAGAGTCCTTACAATACAATTTCAGCTTGTAATTAGCCCAGATTGGCCGCTTCCTTTCCGTGGCTTATTAGTAGCTGCTCAGCGGTAGGTAAGAATCACATTGTCATTTGTCAGGGCTGTTAGGGCCGCCCACCTCCCCTCGCCAGTCGCCAGCAGATCAAACAAAGGGAAGGGAACAGAGAGCAAGGGCGCTGAACCGTTAGAGGATGAGCAGGACTCCTTGGTTGTTTTCTAAGCGTTTAGCGAACGTTCACGGATCATCCTCAGGGTTGCCCGTAATTAGAGCTGTGATCAGCCTAGCCAATGAGGCGTCTGAGACGCTGTGTAATTAACGAGCTCTTGTCTGTCTGTCTGTGGTTTTCTTTTGTTTACTCTCCCTCACAGCTCAACCTGGTGTCCAACGTCACCCTGTCCAAAACAGCTCCCCCTGAGGCCTCGCCCCCTCTGAGCCTGCCCCAGACCCCTACCACCCCCACGGCCCCCCTGACGCCCCTGTCCCAGGCCCACTCTGTCATCACCCCCAACAGCCTCCACCACAGCGTGGGCCCCATGCGCCGGCGCTACTCTGACAAGTACAACATGCCCATATCCCCAGGTACTGGACGGATATACCGCGCACACACACACACACACACACACACACACACACACACACACACACACACACACACACACACACACACACACACACACACACGTACATACAATTTCAAATCTATCAGACTGCAAATGTATCTATAATAGCTACTGACGATGGCCTCTCTCTAAGCTTGTCTGTATGTTGTGGTTGCTCCCTTTCTACAGATATTGTCCAGAACAAAGAGTTCTACATGAACGCTGAAGTCAGACCTCCCTTCACATATGCCTCGCTTATACGCCAGGTAAGGATCCTCTGGTTGGATGCCTCCGCTGTGCTCTTCTCTGGGCTGGTAACTTGCAATGTGTTTAATCTGTCACTTAAAGGAATAGGGCCTTTAATCTGCTTCATTGGCTTCTGTCGTTAACAGAACACGCAGTAGATAAATATTCAGCCAAGACACAGACTGCTTATTTTCCACTTTTTCGCTCTCCCTTCCTTGTTAAATTTCAAATACAATTTAGACGCGCAACAGAAGATTAACCATCTGCAAATGAGTGCAAGAATGCACTCGGGACTCTAAAAACGGCCATATACAGTATAACATTTGCTTTTGATTAAGCGTTACAGTGGATGTGACTATTATGAAATTCATTTCATACAACAGTAGGGATGAACCTGTTTTAAGATGGCCAGTCAATTATCGTCCGGCCTGCAGTAATCTGTGATCTCAGGAGTTAATCTGAGCCTGGCATAATTGCTGGCCTGTAATTTGCCTGAGAAATGTTTTTGCTTCCCTCCATTTACACTGACAAAATAGATTTATTCAAATTGTGAGATTTGAATGGGAACCAGACAGTGTTCCATAAACAAAGCGAGAGGGTACACATCGTCCACATCATCACACGGACAGACGATGCACTGTAGTCTGTGTTCTTTCAGGAGAGCACACACAACCTGCATGCCACTTGTGAATAATAGATTGTTTTTCCGAGGGAACAAAATGTTAAATGTTGTTTCTGTCTCTTTTTTCCAGGCTATCCTCGAATCACCGGAAAAGCAACTAACACTAAATGAAATTTACAACTGGTTCACACGAATGTTTGCATATTTCAGGCGCAACGCCGCAACATGGAAGGTAAAATCACTCTTCACTTAGACTTCCTTCGACTAATATAAAGAGCAGGGACTGTTGTGTTGATCTTGTGGAATTAAATTGATAGTCAAATATATCAAGTTCAAATGCAATGAATGGGCTTTACCACCCCTAACACAAACACTATCTGTAACCTCGCAGAAAAATTATGAGGGAAATTCTTGTAAAAGAAAATCCCCAGTTAATATTTTGAGATGTTTTTGGTAGTGGGTGGCATGGGTTTAATGCACTACTGTGCTGCCAGGGACTCCTGGCCGAGACCATCCCACAGAATTTGAACTGAGAACACTTTTCCACTGGGCCACACACACACACGGGCAAACACACACCAGAGAAACAGAGAGAGAAAAAGAGTGTTAGAAAGAGAGGGGTGACAAAAACCAAAAGGAGAAGCAGAGGAGTAGGAGAAAAGAGAGTGGTGAAGCATTGAAGGCTACCCTCATAAGGCAGGGAGGGCCTGTAATGTAGCGTATCCACAGTGCAGCTGCCCCACCAGCCCCCCTCCACAGCTCACTATCATCTTTCTTTAACTGCTGGCTCGCAGGCCACTGACAGTCCTACCATAGGGGCACATTGGAGTTATAAAAACCAAATCCCACACTGTGAAACACTCCTGCATAGAGGCACACATGCACATACAGTTGAAGTCGGAAGTTTACATACACCGTAGCCAAATACATTTAACGTTTTTCACAATTCCTGACATTTAATCCCAGTAAAAATTCCCTGTCTTAGGTCAGTTAGGATCACCACTTTATTTTAAGAATAAGGGGCTGTGTTGTCAGAATAATAGTAGAGAGAATTATTTATTTCAGCTTTTGTTTCTTTCATCACATTCCCAGTGGGTCAGAAGTTTACATACACTCAATTAGTATTTGGTAGCATTGCCTTTAAATTGTTTAACTTGGGTCAAACGTTTCGGGTAGCCTTCCACAAGCTTCCCACAATAAGTTGGTTGAATTTTGGCCCATTCCTCCTGACAGAACTGGTGTAACTAAGTCAGGTTTGTAGGCCTCCTTGCTCACACACGCTTTTTCAGTTCTGCTCTCAAATTTTCTATAGGATTGAGGTCAGGGCTTTGTGATGGCCACTCCAATACCTTGACTTTGTTGTCCTTAAGCCATTTTGCCACTACTTTGGAAGTATGCTTGAGGTCATTGTCCATTTGGAAGACTCATTTACAACCAAGCGTTAACTTCCTGACTGATGTCTTGAGATGTTGCTTCAATATATCCACATAATTTTCCTTCCTCATGATGCCATCTATTTTGTGAAGTGCACCAGTTCCTCCTGCAGCAAAGCAGCCCCACAACATGATGCTGCCACCCCCGTGCTTCACGGTTGGGATGTTGTTGTTCGGCTTGCAAGCCTACCCCCTTTCCTCCAAACATAACGATGGTCATTATGGCCAAACAGTTCTATTATTGCTTCATCAGACCAGAGGACATTTCTCCAAAAAGTACGGTCCCATGTGCAGTTGCAAACCGTAGTCTAGCTTTTTTATGGCGGTTTTGGAGCAGTGGCTTCTTCCTTGCTTAGCGGCCTTTCAGGTTATGTCAATATAGGACTCGTTATACTGTGGATATAGATAGTTTTGTACCTGCATCTTCACAAGGTCCTTTGCTGTTGTTCTGGGATTGATTTGCACTTTTCACTTTTCGCTCCAAAGTACGTTCATCTCTAGGAGACAGAACGCGTCTCCTTCCTGAGCAGTATGACGCTGTGTGGTCCCCTGGTGTTTATACTTGCATACTATTGTTTGTACAGATGAACGTGGTACCTTCAGGCATTTGGAAATTGCTCCCAATGATGAACCAGATTTGTGGAGGTCTACAACTTTTTTTTCTGGGCTCTTGGCTGATTTCTTTTGATTTTCCCATGATGTTGAGCAAAGAGGCACCGAGTTTGAAGGTAGGCCTTGAAATACATCCACAGGTACACCTCCAATTGACTCAAATGATGTCAATTAGCCTATCAGAAGCTTCTAAAGCCATTACATAATTTTCTGAAATTTTCCAAGCTGTTTAAAGGCACAGTCAACTTAGTGTATGTAAACTTCTGACCCACAGGAATTGTGATATAGTGAATTATAAGTGAAATAATCTGTCTGTAAACAATTGTTGGAAGAATGACTTGTGTCATGCACAAAGTAGATGTCCTAACCAACTTGCCAAAACTATAGTTTGTTAACATGAAATCTGTGGAGAATTTGTTTTAATGACTTCAACCTAAGTGTATGTGAACTTCCGACTTCAATTGTACATGCATGCATGCATGCAGACACACACACACACACACACACACACTCAATAAAGCCCTCAGATGACAAAGGGCCAATAAGTATACAGAGTTCCACTCTTATATGTCAGTGATGGGTTTATTTAAAGGTTTAATCTGCAGTTGCTACATCCATTTTTTTTTTTTGTATTAATTAATTATTTATACCCATTGATTCTTAAATGACATAACTTATAAATGCCTTAGTTTAACTTTCGTACCCCATCAGAACCCAAAATATAAAGTTTTTTTTTTACGCATATTTTAAACTAAGTAAATGTTAACAAACACTATAGCCTCAAAACATGGATAAAATGATACTTTTCATAGCATGGATGGTCACCGTTTGCATCCATAGCTCTGTCTTTGAATTCTCCAGCCTCATCCCTCAGCTTTTTACCGAAACAGTGGCGGGGAGTGCGCTTTGTTACTGATTCAACTGCTGATTGCCACATTAAGAAAAGTAACCTGCATACTCTGCAAATGGTCTTATGAAAAATCTTATCATATAACCCAAAAGTTAAAGCTTTTGGAAATGTGTCTTTTCCATTATTGTTCAATTGTAGGTAAGGTCATAACTGAAACTGACAAACCAAACATACTGGTTTATTTGATCAAGGTCTTTGTTCAGTCTGGGTTTTTGTTATCAAGGTCTTACAGTAGGGTCTTCTCAAATGGCAGATCATAAATGAAAGCTCTATGAATGATGTATTGCCATAGGAACTGGAAAATATTTCCACAATGTTTTTGTCATTTGAAACTTTTAAGCAGTCTACTGCCAATAGATCACTGATACTTGAAAGAATGTACTGTATTATGTCCAGGCTCTGTCATGTGCCTGTCTAAACGTTTCTTCTCTGAAATGACATGGTTCATTATTAGACATTTTCTTATGTTGATAGAATTTTTCTCTCCCTTCTCTTTTTTACACCAACTGCAGAACGCAGTCCGGCATAATCTTAGTCTTCACAAGTGTTTTGTGCGAGTAGAAAACGTTAAAGGGGCTGTGTGGACAGTGGATGAACTAGAGTTCCAAAAGAGAAGGCCACAAAAGATCAGTGGGTAGGTCTGCCATCTCTGGCCGACTCTGGCGTTTTGTCTGGTTGTGGATCAATGGGAAGAGGCTGCTCCATGTCATTGTCTGCGTGCCACGATGTCCCCCAAAGTCACTGTTTGCTTTAGTGTGCAGCATTCCCCCATGCTTTCAGTGTTCTACCCCTGGTGGTGTACCATAACCCACATTGGCTTGTGCTTATTTTCATTTTGATCATCTCCCTCTCCTCCGTTGTCCCTCTGTCTGTGACTGGTGTTGGTCTGTCTGTCCCTCTGTCTGTCCCTGTGTTGTTGTGTTCTGGTCACTGCATCTGCATCTGGCTGCCCTGCTGCTTGTCTCCTGCTCAGGGTGCCATTCGCACCAACCTTTCCCTGCATAAGTGCTTTGTGAGAGTAGAGGATGAGTTTGGGTCCTTTTGGACTGTTGATGATGAGGAGTTTAAACGCGGCCGCCACGTACAGCGAGGCCGCCCTCGGAAATACACCGCTGATGAGAACTTTGATGAGCTGCTCGTACAGTAAGCACTTCCGCCTGACCCACCCTGCCTGCTGACCCCCAACTCCCACCAGACCCTATCCCTCTCCCCACCTCCTGCATGCTCCAACTCTGTGTTCCCATCATGCCTCTGTGTTCAGCTCTTCCTTCATACAGCATGATTTTACACAACTTGCTTCCACCAACCTGTTTTGTCTTCCTTACAATGAATAGAAATTATTCTGTGTGCTTTTGGTGATTGATACAATTGCATGAATTGTATTAAATGAATGATGAGAATTTTCTAAACTAAAGTTGTTGTCTGCAGAAGTCCAGCCTTAGTGAAGAACATCCAGACCAGCTTGGGTTATGGGCCAGCTCTCTCTGCAGCCTTCCAGGTAAATGTGAATACTGACTCAGTCTCAAGCTCTCTGAGCGTTCACAACTTTACCTTTTACCCTTTTACTGTGAGGGAAAGGTAAGAAATAATAAACATAACACTGTGTCCACCATCCCTGGTGGGATGGCAGGCTGAAAAATGCTGTCAGTTTTCTTCCTTTTCACTGTTTTAACACTGTCATGCTTTTCAGGCTTCAATGGCAGAAAACAACATACCTCTATACACTACTGCTTCCATTGGAAGTCCCACCCTTAACTCCCTAGCGAATGCCATCCGAGAGGAGATGAACGGAGCGATGGACCATGGAAACAGCAACGGCAGTGACAGCAGTCCAGGACGCTCTCCCTTGCCAGCTATGTGAGTGGCTCCTTACTTTCTATCTACGGTATTTGTTTAAGACTGGAGGGAAGGAAAGAGTTTCAGCTGGTCTCCACCGATTCAAATAGATCCCAAATATAATAGATTTTGATAGAACATTTAAATATCCACCCAAATGCTTTAGAATGTGATATTAAATGTAAATGTTTTACTAAATGAACAGTGCTAAAAGGGATTATAAATAAAGAGAGGATGATATTGGCGCGGTTGAATGAAGGGTCAGGGCCAGGACTGTGGCTTCAGCCCTCCCTGAAAATGGAAACCACCTTCTGGAAGGTTTCAAAGCCAGGCAAGGCTGGGATGAAAAGACCGGAGCCCTCTGTTATTTCAACACAAAGTTTATAAACTCTCCTTTATTACGGTTCAAAAATGTGTCCTGCCGTCTGCTGAGTCCCGCCTTAATCACCTCTTCAATTTGTTAAAATATTCACAAGATGCCAGAAAGTAAAGTGACAAAGCTGCTGAAACATGAGCTTCAACACGTTCAAAACCCTCTGAGCCGTCGAAAGAAAAACAACAAAAAAACATAATTAGCCTCGAAGAAATAGTCCAAGATTCACATGTAGGAAAGCTGTGGTCGGCCTGGAAACCGCAGTTCCCTATTCACTTGTTGTATAGGAGGGTCTGCTAAGTTGTTTGAAGCCTAAAATAATATGGGGCAGGCAGCATCGTTTCCAGATGTGGGGCAGACCACCGATGTGCAGCTCTGCTAGATTTAGGGATGGCCCCTTAAAACATCAGAGCTAGAGGGAAATTGTGCCGGAAAACAAAAGGCTACAGTATTGAGCTTGTGGCGAAATGGAGGAAAGTGCCATCCCTAATCACTGAGAACATAGCTTTGGGCATCGCTCTGGAACAGGAAAGGCAGAGACAGGATGGGTGTGCTGGCCCAAAGGCTGCCTGTGTTTCTCTCCCTCTCTTTATCTTGAGGCTGATAAAGCCCATATTCTGAGCTTTTTCACAATAACTGTATGTGGATAAGCTTTATATGAGTACAAAATACGTCAGAGCGTTCAACTTCAGTGCGTTCGCGCAAAGACACATTTCTTCTATCTTCTATGAAGCAGCACGCTTTCAAACAAAGGTTTACTAGCTAGCACCCTCTATCGCTCTAAAGCCGGCTCCCTCTCTCCTCTCTATACTCCAAGAGATGCACCTCACAAAAGCTACAGAATCGCAACATCCTCGTACCAACCCGAACCAAACCTGACTCACAGACCCGATTTCTCACAGCTCTTCACCTGGTGTACAGACAACAGGCTGGCTATGGAGTGGCCAAGGCCTTACATGTGTTTCTCTCCCAGCGCTGTTAGTCAGAGTTAGGCTTTTAACAGAGAGGAAATCAGAGCTGTTCTATTTTACAGGAAGACTATAATCAGGTATCCAGCCTCAGCCAGCTAATTAAAAGCGGAGTGTGGAATCAGCATGCAGTTCAATAGCATAATAATAACAACTTCGTGTTTGCCCTGCAGCTAGGGATTGAGACCTGAGGCGATGTGACTTGTGGAGTTACTTTGATCTGAAACCAATAGAAAAGCTGACTTTACTTTTCCCCATGTTTTTATAACGCCAAACGTTGTCAGCTCGTTTGCATTGAAAACTTGTCCATCAAAGTTTTCAATTTTGTGGGTAAATAAATCTAATTTGTGTAACATTTGTGGGTAAATAAATCTAATGAGGCTGGGGTGGAACATGCATGTCCCTGGTCGCTGGTCAAAATGGGTTTAGTGTCTCATACTGACATCTAGTGATGGGGGAACTAAATGTACACAGTTACATATCGCTATATTATTTTTGGAAGATATTATATCGATATTTGACTCCATGTATCGATTTCAAAAAATACAAAATATATGGTTAGAATGGAAAATATCCTGCACCTGCTCATAATGTATTACCTTTTTCCCTCCTCTCTGCGCCAGTCGGGCTTCCTTCCCGTGCGCTTTATTCTTGCAGTGTTTCTGTAATGAGAATTTGGCAGATCTCATCTCTTTCGCGCCTGCTTTGCCCAGGCAGTGGGCTGGGTTCATGTTTTGCCTTGTTTACAACTGACAGCGTTATTATTCTCATAAGGGCTCTGTTTCTTATCACAATGTTGTGTTGAGTGGGCCTTTCTGCTCTGCTCTCGCGCCTTCCTGCCAGAGCTTTTCTTCTCGTATTGACACTTGGTGAAAATATGCATTCATTTTGGAGTTTAAAGCATGTATGGCGGTGTCTGGTCGCTGTGTTTGCTTGAAGTTGATTAATGATAGAAGCCGGCTCGGGGTCATCCTCTGGAGACCCGCCTCGCAGGTTGTGCATGTTAACGAGTAGGAAGGGGAACACACAGCACGCCACTGATCCACCGCCACCAGGAGGCTGCCACTGATCCACCGCCACCAGGAGGCTGACAACAGCCCCCTCGCTCCCTCTGCAGAGTCCATTCTTCTCTCTCTCCGTCGCACGTTGTTAATCTTCCTCATTTATCAATTCTAAGTGAATACCCAGTTGTCAGCTGCTATGAAAATAAAGCCTGCAGGTTTCCTGGGATTGGAATACCTCAAAAGAAGGTGAAATTATCATCAACACCAGCCCAACCCAGTGGAGGCCCCTCTCAGAGATTCATTAGAGCCATTCATTTGTTTTTGTTCCTAATTTCTGAATCAATACATGTCTGTGATTCTCTTTTTGAGAGAGAATGAAAGGTTCAACAAGGGTTTAACCAGCTAAAGATAAACTAACTGGAACATCCCCTGTCTGTTTGTGTTCTGGATCCAAGCAGGCATCACATTAAAGAGGAACCACTGGACCCGGAGGACCACGAAGGCCCCCTCTCCCTGGTGACGACAGCCAACCACAGTCCAGATTTTGATCACCACAGAGATTACGATGACGACCAGGGCCACGATGACATGCTGTAAGGCCAGGCCCCCAGGGGCCCCTCACAGAGGCAGAACTAACCTTAGTCATCTGTGAGACGCCACAACGTCACAGATAACACAGATACAAGACTGCAGTCTCAGCCCTCTGATGACAGCTAACAAATGTTTCCAATTGACGTTTAGTGCCATTAAACACATAGTGAAAAACACAAGAACGAGAATACATCCCACTTGGGAGTATTTTTGATTTATATCTACTTTTTGGTTTAAGTGAATGAAAATATGAAAAAAAAAAAGTGATTTCTACTCAACATGCGTTGGATGGACATGTTTGGTACTGGGGACTTCTTCTTGGTCAGTGTGGTGGTTTCAAATCCAGGATGGACTTGGATCTGCACTATGCAGCCAGTATGGACTGCATGCAGCCCACTCAACCACACCGAGCACTGACTGCAGAGGGGTTCTCTCTCTTTTTCTCTCTCTCTCTCTCACACACACACACACACACACACACACACACACACACATGCCCATAAACTCAAGAGATATTGACTGACATTTAATTTACACTGTGTGTATGTGTGTGTGTGTGTGTGTGTGTGTGTGTGTGTGTGTGTGTGTGTGTGTGTGTGTGTGTGTGTGTGTGTGTGTGTGTGTGTGTGTGTGTGTGTAGATTTTATTCATTGTCATTGCCTTCAAAACTTCATTGGTTTGCTTCCATCTAGGGTGGGAGGGATGTTTTTTGGTGTGTTTTGAGGGTGAGGGTTTTAAAATATAAATGTATGTCTTTTTCATTGTACATTGCTGTTATTGCATTTGATTTCTTTAACTGATCAGACCTCATGCCCATGCTGTGTAGATTCTGTATGTTCAGCACTTGATGAATGTTTATATGATTTCCTTTCATGTTGTCTCCATGTCGTTTTTTTTTTACATGAAGCAGAATGTCAAATACCAAGTAGTATTTTTCTGTCATTTATTCCACATGCTTCAGAATGCCACCTCCCTGACATGTAGCCCATCCCCACCCCATCCCCCTCAAGCTCATGAAGTCCATCTGCAATGCACTACTCGTAATGAAGGCTCTCTCCACGCATCAATGAAGTTTAATTTAAGATGGGAATGAATGACAGAGAAATCATGCAGGTTATGATTTATCCTCGTGAAATTATATTTGAGAACAGCCCTTCACGGCAGTGCGTTAGCTGCAACCAAATTTCGGATCATTCGCAAGCTCCCAGTTTTGGAAAGAAAATGAAATGTCAGGTGTGCAGGACAAAGATCATATTTTAGACCACCTAATTGTGATTCCTGAACACAACTGTCATAGTAGATCAAACATGTCTAGTTTTCCACACTGTAATTTAAATCATGGAGGGATTGTTTGGCCATGCTTGAATATATCAAAGTGCATTCCCTGTAGTTGTAATGTTTTTTTTAACCATATGCATGACCAGTTGGCTCTCTCAGTTTTTTGTGATTATTAATAATTACACACATCAGATGAAATATTAATGTCCTTCATTTAGGGATAATCCCAAGACAGGCAATAAGACCTGATCATTGCTTCATTCCAGTATTTGGCAGCCATGTTACGGCCCCAGACGCCCACCCACACCACAAGAGAACTGATGATCTGGTACAGTCAGAGGTCAACGTCAGTAGAACCCAATGACCAGGTCAGAGTAGTGATGTAGGCCCTGCAATAGAATGGATGGGATTGATGCAGGGACTGTGGCCCTGTGAGGCTGAACACAAATGGGTTTGATCCTAGGTTTGGTATATGATATGAAACGGAATATGCTCGTACAGAGACTCACAAAAAATGACTTTTTAAAGACTGCAACCACTTTGCATTTTTTTATTTATTATTGTTTCAGTTTTTAGTTTACTTTTGTATTTAGTTGTTGATGTGTCGGATATCTTGTTCTGTGACTACCAAAGATAAACTACAAAGTCAAAACTTATGTTCTCTGTTTCATGCAATAACAGATAAGGCCAAATATCCTCCATTCTCTCCCATTGGATGTGAAATTATCTAAAGATGCGGTCTCAGCTGTGTCAAGCCAATGGCACATTGATTAGAGAGGATGCTCCACAGGCAGTTGGACTGTCATTACCTTTTCTTAAAGCCAAAGGGATCTCTTGATGACTGCAGTAGCTGCAGGACTTTGCAGTGACCAAAACTGAACGGGAGATGTAGTCAGACAAACATGACCAAATTAGGGGAGCATGGTCTTCGGACCAATGACAGGAAAAGGGATCACTCTGTCCATCTATCAGCTGCAGATTACTGTGCAACATAATGGGAGATTAAGATAATAATAATTATGATTCTCCAGTAGACTGGAGAGCTTTGCAGAGAGCAATGTGAAAAGGATTCTATACTTCAACTGGACCACACAATGATTAAATATTTTGTTTATTTTTTATTCTTAATAATTTGTACCCTTTCCAACGATTGTATGCCACTCTTTAGTGAGTCCTGCTATGTTGACGGGATTCTACTGTTCTTTGTTAACATTGGCTTTATGATTGTGTTTAGTTTCTGTCAACGTATTACTTTTTATATTAAAAAAACACTCCTGTCAACTAATAAGCTGGGTACAAGGTACTTTATGGCAGTTATTTTTAACATTTCACCATGCATTTACTATTACTAATGAAAAGGGCAATCTGGGGTTTTCAGAAAATGTATTTAATATCCAATAGCAGGCAGCTGTGGTATGTGTCAGTAGCAGCCGGACTAGGATCGTGAGAACAACTCGAGCTCATCCAAAGCCAGTCTTTTGCTGGTTTGCTTGGTATTCTAAAGGGGGGAAAGCTGGTAGATTAGAACGTGCTCAGCATGTGTAGCTTGACATCACTAAAGATAACAGCATGAGAAAACTGTCAGTACACAGACCTCAGTTCAAACCTATAGGGAATGATTAAATTAAAAGAGATTAGTTACACTTAGTTGTGTGTCTTGCATGTGTAGTCTAAAACTGTAGAGAGTGAAACAAATATTTTTTAAAAGGCAAAAAAATGATAAGAATACAAAATTTGACCTTGTTTATCTTGAGGGTCTCACATCCTTTTTGCAAAACCAATCCAAACCTCAGGCCTTTTTTCATGAAGAATGCACCCAACTTTGTTTGATCCCATTTTTCACAATCTATTGTCAGTCGTTTGGTCATGGGCTTTACAACAGAATGTTGTTAGTACAGCCTTGGGTCCTTTTCTTGTCGTTTTCTTTGCTTGTTTCTTTCAAAGATCAAAAATACATTGTGTTATTATTTTTGCTTTATCACAACTGCTTTGTGTTAACTATAAAATAGCTTTGAAAAAATTCTGTATGTATTGAAATAACAAACTGTATTGCAAATGTATTTTACTTAGTAATCCTTGCTTTAAAAAGTCATACATGCAGACATCTGTGCGAGATGGGCGGGGTCAGGGTGGGGGATTATCCCAGATTTTGGATTTTAAACTGTAAAATAGAAAACAGACTTTTCTCTGTTATCATTGACCTAAGCATTTTGTACAGATTTAGTTCTTCCTTGTATTAAAGCTGTTTTTGATACTTCCTTTCGATGGTCCAACCACTGCCTTCTGTGGCTATATGTTAAAGATTACTGCTCAGAGAAAGGGCAGACAGGTATATTTCCTCTACAAGACTGAGGTATCTTGCATGACTAATTCCAGGGTCACAGAGATGAGAAATAATAGTTAAGTGGTCAGTAATAATATAAGGGTGTAATGATATTTTATATGAAACTAATAGGAAAAAGAAGAAAATATGCAGTGCCAAGATGTAGAGAATATTTGTTAAATGCTTTGTTTTTATTCCAGAGGAATAAATTAATTCATACATACATTATCAGAGATGTGTCATCATCATCAGTCCATCCTCATTAGGTGAAATACATCTCGCTTTTTTATTACATTTAGTATCTCAACTGTTTGGAAATGTGTTTATTTTTTGTTAAAGGTTAGGTTTGATGTGAATGAGACTCTGTACTCATCCTTGATATATGTTGATTTTTGAACAACAAATATCAACCCAAGTCGAGGAACCTTTTGACTTTGCTGTGCTCTGTGTAGGTGGCATCAGATTCCCCCTCAAGACACTTGCGGCCATGCTAATTTGCCACGTTTCCATCAATCATGATCCACCCCACTGTCATTCACCACTGTGTTGTACCATCGTCCTCTCAACTCGTGCTTCTGGTGGAGGGAGGGAGGGAGGGAGGGAGGGAGGGAGGGAGGGAGGGAGGGGGGTACAGCAGTGCTGCTGTCACGGTGCTTTAATGTTTCAGCAGTTAGGTTAGTTTTCTGTTGAAGCTGTAGTCTGTAGTTTTCTGTTTATTAACTAAAGATTCTGCTCATCACCTCCATCAGTCTGTAATCTCCTCATCATTCCTGGTCTGTCTGATGAAGACTATTCTGTTGTACAGTCAGTCTCGATAACTGACGTAAGCATTATAAAAATGCAATAAAATGCTGGTTGTTCACGTTTGTTTCCTGAAGTCATTTCTTACTTGGTTTAAATGGTAGGGACAAAAACAGCCAAGAAACACTTGATTTATTCATGTTATCTTGCCATAGCAAGTAGGTACTTTATACTCCAAAAATCTCCTCACAGCGATTTCACCTGCAGTATATAATGATATTGTCCTTTAAAAAAATTTTTGTGCAGGTTAGATTGTCACAGATACAGGCCTGTTTGTCATCTTCTGCAGGACTTCTGAGTCTGTCATGATGACCACCACTATCATATCAGCCTCAACATTAAATTATCTTGTAATTAAAAAGAGACAGTTAAACTGTACTAACGTCAATTTAGGTAACAGCATTTGGTAACCTATAAATTGTAACTGCATTAAAATTCCAGAAATATTAGCGATATGGATTTCTTGATGGGAATTAATGCTGATGACCAAGACTGGCTTTTTTATGACGGAAGCACAGGTCATGTTGGCCACAAAACAGGAGACAGAGATCAAGTCTAAGCACTTTTAATCTTGTGAAACAAGCAATTACAAATAGTTGCATTGATTCGTTAAAAAGCTTTAGGTGACATAAATTGTTTCTCGCTTAGCTTATTGCTCCTATACATAAATGTCACAAGTATATTATTAATTAAATCCATCGAATGACAAGATTTAATAGAAACAATATTAAAATCACGACCAATCTTTTTGCAGGCAATATTTTAGCAAGCATTTGGGGTCCTGAATATTCATGTTGTATCTCCAGTAATATACAGTATAGTGGGTTCCGGAATGATTGGATTCCTTGATAAAGATGAGCAGAAAATAACTGTATAAAATAAATAATCCAAATACTGAGCTATATTGTATGCTCAACAAAATGGAACATTCGAATTGTTTTATAATAATACAATTGCTCAGAGAAAGAGATTTTGTTTAACATTCTCAAAAAGATACATGTCTATTATTGGATCCCCTGTTCTCAATACACCAGCACCCTCCCCTTGCAAGGATAACGACTTTTTCTCAAATGTTTTATAAGATTGGAGAACTTATTGAGAGTGATCTTAGGTCATTCCTCCATTAAGAATATTTCCAAATCTGATATCCTTTGTCTGCGCTTATGGAATGCCCAGGTTTTCAATGGGGTTCTGTGGTTGATTTTGTGGTCAATTAACCATTTCTCTATGGATTTGATGTGTGCTTGGGGTTATCTTGCTGGAAGATTCACTTGTGGACAAGTTTCAGCCTCCTGGAAGAGGCAACCAGGTTTCTGGCTTAATGTCCTGGTACTTGGTAAAGTTAATGATGCCATTGACCATAACCGGCCCCAGAAAAGGTGGAAACAAAACAGCCCCATAACATTAAAGATCCACCATCTCTTTCTCTAAGCAATTGTATTAGTATAAATACAATCACAAGCTGCTATTATAATAATATACCACAATGTAAACAGAACACAAAACAACCCAACTTTCGTTATTCCAATCGCAAATCAGTGTCAATTGTATGTTAATAAACTGTACACTGAGTGTACAAAACATCTTTCCATGACATAGACTGACCAGGTGAATCAAGGTGAAAGCTATGATCCCTTATTGATGTCACCTGTAAAATCCACTTCCATCAGTGTAGAAGGGGAGGAGACTGGTTAAAGAAGGACTTTTAAACCTTGACACAATTAAGACATGGATTGTGTATATGTGCCTTTCAGAGGGTGAATGGGCAAGACTAAATATTTAAGTGTCTTTGAAGAGGATATGGTAGTAGGTGCCAGGCGCACCGGTTTGAGTGTGTCAAGAACTACAATGCTGCTGGGTTTTTCACGCTCAACAGTTTCCCTTTTGTATCGAGAATGGTCCACCAACCAAAGGACATCCAGCCAACTTGACACAACTGGGAGTAAACATGGGCCACTATCCCTGTTGAACACTTTCGACACCTTGTAGTAGTGTCCATGCCCTGACGAATTGAGGCTGTTCTGAGGGCAGAAAAATGGGGTCAACTCAATATTAGGAAGTGTTCCTATTGTTTTGTACACTCAGTGTATTTATTAAAATTGTATTTTATTTCACCTTTATTTAACCAGGTAGGACAGTTGAGAACAAGTTCTCATTTACAACTGCGACCTGGCCAAGACAAAGCAAAGCAGTGCGACAAAAACAACAACAACACAGAGTTACACAATGAATAAACAAACGTACAGTCAATAACACAATAGAAAATCTATGTACAGTGTGTGCAAATGTAGTAAGATTAGGAAGGTAGGACAATAAATAGGCCAAATTAGCAATAACACTGCAGATGATGATGTGCAAATAGAGATACTGGGGTGCAAATGAGGTAGTAGGGTGGGCTATTTACAGATGGGCTGTATACAGGTGCAGTGATCGGAAAGCTGCTCTGACAGCTGATGATTAAAGTTATTGAGGGAGATGGTAGTCTCCAGCTTCAATGATTTTTGCAATTCGTTCCAGTTAGTGGCAGCAGAGAACTGGAAGGAATGGCGGCCAAAGGAGGTGTTGGCTTTGGGGGTGACCAGTGAGATATACCTGCTGGAGCGCATGCTACGGGTGGGTGTTGCTATGGTGACCAGCGAGCTGAGATAAGGCGGGAATTTACCTAGCAAAGACTTATAGATGACCTGGAGCCAGTGGGTTTGGCGACGAATATGTAGTGAGGGCCAGCCAATGAGAGAATACAGGTCGCAGTGGTGGGTAGTATATGGGGCTTTGGTAACAAAACGGATGGCACTGTGATAGACTACATCCAATTTGCTGAGTAGAGTGTTGGAGGCTATTTTGTAAATGACATCGCTGAAGTCAAGGATCGGTAGGATAGTCAGTTTTACGAGGGCATGTCTGGCAGCATGAGTGAAGGAGGCTTTGTTGCGAAATAGGAAGGTATGTGTAGTAAGCATGAATATAAATCAATAATTTAGTGTGCATCTGCATCAAATTGCATGATTGTCTTACATTGATTACATCAAAGGTTGAGTGGCACGCCGTTGAAATATAGCCTAACTGAGTGAGAGAAAATCTTTTTAGCCCAACAATGTTGTGGTGCTCATCCATCAACATGCATCTGCCGTGGTGAGAAAACACCATATTAAATCAAACCACTAATCATTCATTTCACTGTTTCAAAATAATGAATCAGATTATGGGCTTTGATGTGTTGTGATACTGTAGTCTCCAGCGCTCCTTGTAAAACAGTAGGCTCCATTCATCAATCAGCAAGACAAATTAAGCAATCATTTATATTGTAAGACATTATGACCTTTGTATGAATATGATTGTTTAAAACAACTGATATTGGATGAAACCCTACAGTACATTTTATTTTATCTAGTCATCGTTGATGTATTCTCACATTTCAGTCATTGTAGTCTAAAGCCAAGTTTTTTTGCATATCAAATTCCAATGTGTTATTTTTCCTGCAGTCTGAACAGCGAAAAAGCGACATCGAATCGGATATTTCAAGCCACATTTCAAACCACATTTGTAGGGGGTTTGAAATCAAATACAAATCTGATTCTTGACAATATGACTTGTGTCTGAACAGTCAAATCTGATTTATTTGCCCACAAGTGGTTTTTAGACTGTCAAGTGTTTTTTAGACTGTCAAGTGTTTTTTAGACTGTCAAGTGTTTTTTAGACTGTCAAGTGGTTTTTAGACAGTCAAGTGGTTTTTAGACAGTCAAGTGGTTTTTAGACTGTCAAGTGGTTTTTAGACAGTCAATTAAGTACTTCAAAATGGAGATGGCCTCAATGGCGCTGCCCGTAATGGGACAGATACAAAGAGGAATCCTCTATAATTCTCTATGGTCTTAACACACACAAATCTGATTTGGTCACACAACTTGCTGTTTGGACAGTCAGTAATCCAAAACGAATTGGAAAAAGGCCTGCAGTGTGAACAAAACTTACTAGAGTTGCATAGAGATATTCTATGACTAGAACCAAACCAACCTCAGAGAAACCCAATGGGCCGATTAGCCAGTCATCCTATTTACTTCTATTGGATTTCACTAACACAACTTGATTCCTGCTCTTCATTTCATTCTAATTAAAGCATGGCAGAGCAACAGCAATCCACACAAGAGCTTTACTTAAATAGCCGAAGCTGGCACATTCCCAATATTGCAGTGTGTGGCAATTAGCAGACCTGCAGTATTTGCTATTCATGGTTTGATGTAAAAACTTGTTTATTAAGATGGGCTGGAGGCGCTAGTGTGCCATAGACCTGCCTGTAATTAGATTCCAATTATTTGTCTGTTTCTGATATTGTAAACTGGCACTTACAACATCAGTTAAATTGACACACTGTGCTGCTTGGTTTACTCACTAATTAAAACATGTTCTGTTAATTAGATGATGACCACTTTATTCCAGGGCTCTTATGTTTGGGCTTTTCTGTAGCGGCACTGTTTGGATCATGAGTTGCCAGACGCTTTGCTAATCAGCCCTTGTTTTGTTTCAATTACCACCTGCTGTTCAAAAGGCATGCCTGGATGCCCCCTCCTCCAATCTAAACAAGGCTGGGCCTGCGTGGCTCCCAGCTCCCAGCCCCAGCTCCAACTGTATACATATTAATTCTCGCCTGGCTTTCTTCTTCATTATGAGCCACATCTATGTTTCAAAGAGAGTCCAAGCAATTAAAAGGACTGTTAGGAAGTGTAGGGCTGATTAAAGAATAAAGGTACTTATCACATCAGTTATAGCTCTCCTCTGTGTGTAGCCAACACTAATGACTCCTGTTGGGTAAATAGCAAAGTGCCTTGGATGTCTCCTTGTATTCTATGCACCATTAGAGAGGAGGGGGAATTGTTGTGCGTTGTTATACTGACATGAAAAAAATAACATGAATACTGGAGTGTAACCTTGTGTGATAGTGAATGATGGGGTGTGCTTTTGTACATGTTTATCAAGTAGTTTGCCAAATACGTACGTTATCTCAGATGGTTTGTGGTCTCCTAGCATTAGCATGAATCAGCCAGGTAAAGCAAGCCTACCTCACCCATTACCTTATTGTGTTCCATGACCTCTTAACACAGGAACTGCAAATAATACAAGTATCTTTAAAGTCAGGCCTAATTTGCATAGATGTACCCAACAACTGCATGGAGAGATTGTAGATAGGATAAATGTATGTATGGAACTTTTGTATAATATTGTTCCTAAACCATCATACATGCATACTGTTAAGTCATCTGTACCAGTGTTTCCCAACCACGGTGGTGGAAAAATGACTCAATTCTCATACTTGAGTAGAAGTAAAAAGTGTCATTAAAAAACCTTAATAGAAAATGACTTAAGTGAAAGTCACCCAGTAAAATACTACTTGAGTAAAAGTCTAAACGTATTTGGTTTGACTATACTTAAGTATCAAAAGTAAATGTAAAAGTATGAAGAATTTCAAATTCCTTATATTAAGCAAATCAGACGGCACCATTTTTTATTTATTTTTATTTACGGACAGCCAGAGGAACACTCCAACACTCAGACATAATTTACAAACACAACCTTTGTGTTTAGTGAGTCCGCCAGATCAGAGGCAGTAGGGTTGACCAGGGATGTTTTGACGATAATTGTGTCAATTGGACCGTTTTCTGGGAAAATGTATGGAGTAAAAAAGTACATATTTTCTTTAGGAATGTAGTGAAGTAAAAGTAAAAGTAGTCAAAAATATAAATAGTAAAGTACAGATACCCAACAAAACTACTTAAGTAGTACTTTAAAGTATTTTTACTTAAGTACTTTACACCACTGCCCAACCAGGGGTACTGGTACTTAGCCTATCCTCAGGGGATACTTGAGAAGACTCTTGAGACACATGGCTTACTGGTACAATACACATGATGGGGTACTTCAGGGGTACTTCAGGGGTACTTCAGGCAGAGCAAAATGTACTTAGTTGTACAGTTACCGAAAAAAGTTGGGAACCACTTGTCTATAGTACTATCTATCGATCGACCTGTATAGTATAGTTAACCATCCAACATCCACCAATGTATAGTGTACATATTCAGCCAACCACTCATACTATGCAATGTCCTTTTATAGCTTTTTTTTGCACTCCAGATATCTTGTATTTCTATACTTTTTCATACTGCCGCTCTATGTATCATGTACCGTGTATCTGCCTTTTGTGTACTTTCGTTGTGGCATTTTGCACCTGCCCTGTGTTTTTGTTGTAGCTGCTTGACAATGAAGTTTCCCCCCCGGGGGATAAATAAAGTACCTATCTATCTATCTATCTATCTATCTATCTATCTATCTATCTATCTATCTATCTATCTATCTATCTATCTATCTATCTATCTATCTATCTATCTATCTATCTATCTATCTATCTATCTATCTATCTATCTATCTATCTATCTATCTATCTATCTATCTATCTATCTATCTATCTACAGGCAGGTCAATAAGACAGTGTTTCCCAAACTCGGTCCTGGGGATTCCAAGGGGTGCACATTCTGTTTTTTACCCTAGCACTACACAGCTGATTAAAATAATCAAAGCTTGATTATGAGTTGATTATCAGAGTCAGCTGTCTAGTGCTAGGGCAAAAACCAAAACGTGCAGCCCTTGGAATCCCCAGGACCGAGTTTGGGAAACACTGCATAAGACTTAAGTAAGAAGTAGGTGGGCATCTGAAAATTGCTTCATTATATGTGACTGTGGTAATTACAGGTATCTGTATTCTTCCCTTTGTCTAAACTCCATGACCAAATAAGAAGAGAAAGGAAACCAAACCAGCAGCCAAACTCTATTAAGATGCATTTTTATCATGTTCCAAGATTCAACATTAAGCAGTGTTCTTGAGTTTGAATAATTGAAGAGATGCAAAACAACATGAATAATTACAATTCACTTTCCCGCTTTTATGTCACAATGAATTAATAGATGAAACCAAGTTGTTGTTTGAATTTGGATGTCAAAAATTCTCGAGACTTATATGATGTGACAATTCCATGGAGAGACATACAGTGTCATTAAAAACAACAACAGTTGGCTGACACATGAACATTTAGTTCATCCAACCCATAACCAAACTAACCAACAACAACTCCCACATTACTACTAGATTATTACATCATTATCATTAGAGCTGTGATTGAATGAATACTCCTGATTTATCCCACCTAAACCCTGGCAAAGCGTATTATTCCAAACGGAAACGAGATTTGATGTTCGTGTGAACACTCAATGTCTCTCTGTCTCCCTCTCTCATTTCCCTCTAAATGTAATACTTTCGCTTTCCCAAAAGCTATCATTTAAACATGTCATGGCCAGTGTTTACCTGCAGTGAACCTTGATTGAGGCAGTCTGTGACTTTACACTGATGCCTCCCTAATCTGTATGACTGGCATGCTAATTTCCCTGACGCTGCCATTCAAAACACAAACATGAAATGTTGGTTTTAGAACTGGGAGACCTGGTAGAGTGAATTTCAAGTACTTATTCAAATATTTCATTAAAATGTAAATTTTACAATGGTGTACGTCTAGCTGTGCACAAGGCATGACTTAAGAAGTTATGAAGTTATAACTGCATGTTTCTTTCTTATACCAATTAACTAGGACTATAATGTCCTCACCTTGTTTTATCTCCAATAACAGCATGCCAACAAATGCATAAAATGCAACAGGAGTTTGAGGGAGCCGTATTGACTACTAAGATACGCAACATGAAGCCTACTGAAGACTGGTAGCTAATCAATTCTCTTATCGCCACAAAGTGCAATTCATTGATTAAAAGTGAGGCTATGCAACAACAACAAAAAACTATACTGAAACAGAATTGTAAATGAGAAAAATGCCTCCGTATGCAGACGTATAGTCTAAAGCATTTGCAACAATCTTTAGGGAACTTGCTTAATAATGTCTGCCTGCTGTCAGTCAGGTCAGCTTCAGTACCATTACTCATAGGCAGGATTACAGTGGATATGTGCACACCTAGAGGCATTGTCAATACATTTATCAGCCATAAGGAATTTAACAGACATCCTAATTATTGACACAGCTTGTAAATAAACACAGATATTTGAATATAGATCCTGATAAAATAGACATGATGTGTATACAGAATCTACTCCAATATCTTCTCCATGTCATGTCTACATACGTTACTAACTACCCATGTCTAAGTCTGGCTCCTATTCATGACAGGAATCAATGAATACAGACGCAGTCGTGATGATGGCAAACTGATTCAATTTGTTAGACAGAAATAATACACTTTTTGGTTTTCCACAAAGGACAAATGCTTAAACTTAAAGAGTCTGAGAAGCATTGAAAAGCCACCTCCGGGTTTAGATTGCTTGTGGTATTCTTACTTTTATTTCATTGTTAACTTGCAAGGGGAAGACAAAACGGTTGCTGGTGGTGATGAAAATAAAAGCCATCCATCATTATTTATTAGGAATGAAAAAGATACACAATAATGTAATTTATTCTCTCAGCAGACAATTATTTTCATATATTGATAATGCAATGGGAAAAGTGCCATGAATCCTAATATGATGTTTTCTTTCATTGGTGTATAATAATACAACCAGAACAAATAATGTAATTGTATCAGGAAGAAAATGTGATTATTTTGACATGCTAACATTATAATACCAATCTGGCGGAGACAATGGTATCATATCATTTTGCTGTGCTTAACTAGTTACAATTTGCATTAAGTTATTATGTCTGGGTAGTGATAAAGACAGATTATTCATTGTGGCCTCTGACTCTTCTTCTCAGTGTTCTATTTAGCTACAATTCCAATCCAACAGAGTCGGTACAACTTTTCCTTTAGTGGGTCAAACTTTCTGACAGAGTGTCCTTAATAAAACATGATAATTACAAAATCAATGATATATTTGTTCATCTATAACTTTTAGTTCTACAACTCAGCATGTCAGCATGAAGTTCATGAAAAGCAAAGACAATCTGAGGGGAGAAGTACCAAGACGAGAGACAACTGATGAATGACGAATCCAGAAACGTTTTTTTTTTTTACATAAAAAATGAAGTGCTTTCGAAAATGTGCATATAGGTGAACTGATTTGATACTGATTTGATTATTTTCTATTCCGCGCTGATTAACATTAATGAAGGACCAGCGTGATGCACCAACTGTCAGGCCATATCAGGCACCCCGGACACCCCTTCATTGTTTGCATAGAGGGTATTCACGCCATACTGAACTAATTACCAAGTGAGTCCATGTAAAAGCAGATCAAAGATCTAGAATAGTGTCTTCCCTGACATTATGAACATATTTTATTAATGACTAATTATAGGCAGTCCGGCATAATGGTAAGTTCGATCCGCCCAGTTTAAAGATGCAAAGTGTAATATTAATAATTCCTGCTAAATAATAGATATCAAAATCAAATCCATTTCAGCACAGGATATGTACATATTTTAGTGTCTCATTTGCATACTCAGAGCAAACACCACAAAACCATTAGACAATCATAGTAATGAGTTGTTTGAGTGAGTGGCTTTTAAGAGATAAGACAGGGAATCACAACTTCTTATGTGTTCAGGTGTCACTTTGGGCTGTGGCCTCTCTTCTTCCTCCCACCAAAATGTTGGATCTCATTGAGTCTCTGCCGAATGGCGAACGCATAGCCTACTGTGTAGAGTCATCATCTTCCACCAGAGGCTAGAGGAGTGTTTGCAAGTCATTAGTGATTTGTAAATGATATTTGCTCCCTCGTGACATATCATTTGAAATGGTTTTCTAATAATAACACCCACTGATATTAAAATAAAAGGCCCTCATGTTGTGATTATGAGTTTCACAAATTTGGTCTTGAAAAATTGCAGAGACGAGAGACATGTCTATATGAATTGTGCTCCTAAATCTAATGGATATTAAAGATTCCCTAAGGTTTCTCATAAAGACTCTCGAACAACTATACAATGATATTGCAAGATGAAAACAGACTTGCAAGACAAAACTTTTCATTTAATGTCCTGGAAATGCCACAGAGGACCTCTCTCTTTCAATACAGACTCTATGAGAAATCATAGTCAAACGTCTCTCCTGTATATTCTCTTCTACCTTCTTTAATGACTCCTGACAAATTCCCTGGCTTCATGTGGTGCGTTTCCTGTATACCTTGCCACAAAGGGGAGAGGAGTTGGCACGCGGCTCACTATACCCCGTGTATGGAGACCCACACCATTGCTCTAACACCATTTGCCATGTATTTTATGAAATGAACAACCAGCTCAGAGATCAATAGGCCCCTATGGTGAATACGAACAACGAGAGTGAGCCCTTATCTGAGCCCTGCTGCCAATCTGTGGCAAGCGAAGCCTGCACCTTCCCTGGATACACCATTGGTCTTTGAAATTAAAGTCGGAGTCTGTAATCCACGGAAATGGCCCCTCTACTCTCGCTTAGAACCGGTTTAGTTTCACTTCAGCTGATGATAAAGCATGACAGAAATACAGAGCACTATCTTCTTGCAGGGGTTGATGGCTTCTGCCAGCTTATCAGGAAACAGGCAGCTAACCTTCTTGTGCCTGGCCCGTGGACAGAATTGAGGAGTCAATTAACAAAAGATGCCGTACAGGGTGGCTTGTAAATATAACCTTTTTTTTGGGGGGGGGGGGATACAAAAAAGATTCTGTAACCTTTTCCCGCAAAAACTAAGGAAATGTCTAAAACAGAAGGCTAAGCGCAAGTGATAGAATGTATTCATGTAAATCCTCCCATGCACAGCTGCAGGAAATTAACAGGGAGCTGCTGGAGCGCTTTGCCTGTAAAGGGTGGGATTTACATGCCTAACTAGGGCTTAAACACCCACCCCCGAGTTTACCTGTTACACCTACGCCCTGTGATCACATGTCTGTATGGGCTAGGTTGCACTGCTGATTTCTAATGCCTTTTCATGCTCCTCCATATCTGTCAGTCTTGCAAATGAACTTATTAACCGTGTTGGTTGGGGCTACTCAATATCAGGGATGAAAACTGGGGCCCCAAAAAAACTCTTGTACTGAGTAGTATAGCGGCATATAAAATATGAAATTATAAATAATTACCTCTGTATGATGATAACTATTTTTTCCTGCAGGACTCCTGTAGGATTGTTCCTAGAGAACTTTGGATCCCTATTTATGTATTCCTGTGGAATTAAAAAGTATTCTTTTGTAGATTTTCTGTTCTATTTGTTTGTTGTCACATATCAGCTGAAAACATTTGTAAGTCTTTCTTGAGTGTGCTGATTGTAGCTATAGTTACTGCGAGAGACATGTTTCCTCGTTAACATTTTATGAGAGGATGTGACAAACACACTGAGGCTAACTCAAAGAGCATTGTTTTAATCCGTGAGGTGTGAACATTAGCCTGCCGCTGCTTTGTGGGTAATAGAAATTTGCCTAATTCAACGGTTTCTCCTCCAGAGAAAACTGCAAGCCTGTTCCTTTTGGACAGGATGTGGCTTTGGGCACTGGGGCTTGTGGATGTAGCTCCTGGGCTCTCCCTAGTGCTTGCTGAATCTCAACTCCTTTAGGCACCAACATACACTGTGCATGGAGTTTTATGTTGAAAGCAAAAAAATGTATAACAGACAAGCTTTTTCCTTGAATTTGATGTCTGTAAACAAAGAAGCACCAAACATATACAAAAAGCAGTCTAAACAAGAACAACAAAATGTTTCCTAATTTGTTTTCTCTGATGTTTGATTAGAAAGAACATATTTTGTAAAGAACAAATAAGCATCAGGAATTCTCTTTTAATGTACTTATTATATCACACAGGAACCAACTGCAAATGTGCAATGTTCCCTTTTTTGTTTTGTTTGTTTTGTGTTTTGTATTTTTCCTAAACAATGATTTTGAGAACTGGAGCCGCCGCCAATAGAATTAATGGGAGAGTTGTTAAGTCCATACAGGAAGTGGGCTTTTTAAATAAACACATTGTTTCCAAACTAATCCACACCCCTATTGTTTATAGTTGGAGAGCTGGGCAGGACGGCTTGTGGGGACTGCCTGCCACTGTAGTCTGCCCTAATGAATCCTGCCTGTCTAGGCCAGTCCTCTCACAGAGAGAAAGTGATCAATTTACTTAAGTTTCCGTTTAAATTTTCCAAATTAAGATTATATATATATATATATATCAGTGGCTACTAGGCCTTCTGTAAGTGATACAAGAAAAATGCACATTTGTACCAAACATCAGAATTCTTATACAAAAGGTCAAGAATCAACACAGGGAATTAATATTACACTGAACCTGTCGGTTGTACTTTCCCTAAAATATCATTGTAATTCAGAGGGTTATATCAAATAAATGTATTCCACTGTGCAGAATGATCTATTTGTTATCAGATTATAGGCCCCACATTGGAAATATCCCTGTGTATGCAGACTTACACCTCAGTCATCTCTTTTCTCTCTTATCAACTCCAACATAGCTTTTTGTTTAAATTACTACTTCTCACTTACAAGGTCATTTACATAATGCCCTGAGAAAATCTTTTTCAGTGAGATTGTAATTTCTATATCTGCTCAGTTCGCTCACCCTGATACTTCAGCAAGTTACCTCACGTTTCCATTTTAATCAGTGATTATAGCTAGCTTTTCGACTCTGAAAAGTAAATCTGTGACTGCTATCGAGATCACACAACATCTAACATGCATACAGGGACTAAGTGAAAGAGGACACATGAATAGTGTGTTTTGGAGATGAATGTTGTGCATATCTGCCATACATTTAATATGTGTTGCAAGTCATTCATTTGCCCATACATCAAGTATCAAAGAGTTAGTTTTTTTGTTGTATTTTGGTTTTATTAAGCATATTCAGTGGAATGTCTAACGCTATACATTTATGCCATTGCCATGACTACTGCAGCAGAGGTTGCCCTTTTCAACTTGTGACACAATATTTAAAGCGTACTAACAGATTATTGGTGGCTAGGCAGTTAATGAAACTCGAATCCAGGGAAGAAGTTCTGATTTCCATACAGCCACAGAGATAATTAAAATAATCAACAACATGTAAAGGCTAGTGGAAAATGTTTATAATATTAGCAGATTGTCGTTAGCACAATTTTTCTATAACTGTGAAACAATGACTTCCGATGTCTTTTTTTGCATAGACGGTTTAAACAAGTGGCAGTGAAACTTGTAATAGTGTCAGAAGTGAGGCAAAAACAGAGCACATGCATGAAACCATCTGTGGCTCAGAAACATTGATGAGAAAAGCCTGAGTCCTTGTGTCAAAGGCAGGGCTCAAAGTGAAACCAGGTTATATCCCATCTGTCTGTCTCCCTTCTAGCAGCTTTGGATTCCGCTATAGGAAACTGTTTGGGTTCCATATACTCCAGTGTTGGCTGGTCTGCTAGGAGGCCTACAGCCATGGTAACCCAAACTCCAACTCCAAAGGGAAAAAATTGTTTGGTCGTTGAGTCATTGTGAACTGTTGCTACTCACATTCATTATTTTTTAATTGCCCCTTTATTGGAAGGATGTTGTGTCTCTTGGAACATTGCAGGGATAACAGGGGTTCATGGCGGTCCTGGGTGGCTTTGTTTACATGTTAGTTTGTTTGTTTAGGACTGTTCTGCAGAGTCTTGTCTGGTCTACCATGCAATAGAAAATCGGAATCATAATAATCACGTTGCCACAAACCGCTCTCTCTGGCCTTCTGTTTTCCAGCTCTGGATACACATATGTCGGCTCAACAGAATATTCAATAGACATTTATAGGAAATAAATTAAGAGATGAACGCAAACCATATGGCATTCTGAGGTTTATTTGTAAAGCGCCTGCATCAAACCTTTTTCCAGATCACACCATATTAGCTATGTTTTTCCAGTCCAGCAAAATCAGGAAGGTAACCACAGACTTCCCTGATGGGAAACACATGAGCGTGGCCGTGAGACAGGGAGCCTCATGCATGGAGGAGTCACTGTATCATGGAGCATCAGTAAAAACAATTACACTTGTATATCTGGATGTCATATGGCACCACAGTCCCACTTCAATAGGAGAGGCTATGCCCCTGTTCAGATGAAGCTGTTTCATTCTAACGCAGGGAAATGGGATATCTTAAAAAACACTGGCTGAGAGATACAGCTCGGCCCATAGGGCATCACCCATTCACACTTCTCCACACGGGTGAAAGAGAGACAGGCTGGATGCTGGCCTGGGGCGTGGGCTGGCTAAAAGAGACTGGGAAGGGAGCCAAGAGGAAATGGCTGTGCCCAGCATATACACTTCCACCCCTGTTTGTGCATGCATGACCCCATGCCGTCACGCCTACCAGCAAGGCAAGTTTACACCTTCCATTTGAGTGTGACAGGAGAAATGCACTGCATGTGACAAGCCCAACACCAGGGCTACAGCAACACCCGGGTGGTTTCTGCTCCCTGTTGATCTTGGTCCCATTTGCTACAGAGTCATTTCCAAGGTTAAAAATAGAATTTAACCACCAACAACATAGACTTCTATGAGGAAGGTATTATTTGGCCATTGAGACTCACATTTTCTGCAAGGTGTATGAGAGAAACCTTGTTTGTGAGTTATTAAATTTAATAGAGGCCCTTTCAAGTCAACATATCCTCCACTAGTGCCCAGTATCAGACCTTTAGCCTCTTCTTTTTATACTTTATTTAACTAGGCAAGTCAGTTAAGAACAAATTCTTATTTACAATGACAGCCTACCTACAGGATCAGCCCCTGAAGCAAATTAGGGTTAAGTGCCTTGCTCAAGGACACATCGACAGGTTTTTCACCTTGTCAGCTCGGATATTTGAACCAGTGACCTTTCGGTTACTGGCCCGACGCTCTAACCGCTTGGCTACCTGCCACCCTCTCAGTGGTGGAACTAGAGTTTTATACATGGGGTGGCCAGGGGGTGGCCAAGGCTACTTCAGGGGGTCCATGGACCATGAGAGAAAATTAGAGTGTAACCCTAACCTGTCATCTAAGGAGCATGAATGAATCCTATGATTGCTGGTTAGAGGTAGATGTGATAATTCACTTAACCCGGAGGTCTTCCATGTGGCAAATAGTGTGGTCCAAATGGGTTACTTCACTAGAATTCTTTAACATACTATGAATAGTCAGTGTCTCTACCACGGAACTGCAGCTCAATTTCTTTCTCTCTCTCTCTCACACACAGACACACACGGTACTGTACTCACATACTGGAGAGACTTGGGTCACTCTGTTTTCGTGAATATATCATCTGGGTCTATAAGTGTTGAACATCCAAAATATTTTCAGAAAATAAAGCTCAAGCACCAAGGAGATAAAGATAGTATTTGTGTGTTACATAAATTCTATAGTTTATTTACAAAAAAGTAAATTTACAAAAACACACACTGCAATTTGACGTACCAGGAATCAAGCAGAAATACAAATAATTTTGGTGGCCATCAATATTACAAACTTACAGTATCATATTTATGCTCATATATATTATAATAACTAATAGCAAAGAAACTTTTTGGAATTGGCCTAATCAAGACCAAATTAAATCTGTTTTACATGATACCATTTGGATTAATCATTTTAGAATGCCAGTGTACTAGCTAGTAGACAGTGTAGGTTTTAATCCTGACCAGAGGGACCGCCTGAGTGACAAATTATCCTAGGTAGATTTAAAACAGCATAATTCTGCGGTTCTGGTGAGAACTGGCAAAATGTTTCACAAACTCATCCATGTTGAGGGAGCATACCCTCCCTGACTCAACACTGAGAATTCCGAGGTGACTTAACCTGTCATCAACCATTGTTGTCCTAAGGTAGGTTGAGAGACTGGACCCCTTGCATTATCTCGCAATTCTTCTTTGAAAAAACGCCTCTGCAACCCGGATTGGGCACCGGTACGGCGGACTGCTCTGGCACTGGGGCGGAGCAGACGGCTGGACCCGGAATGGGTACCGGTGGAGCGGACTGCTCTGACTCTGGAGCGGAGCAGACGGCTGAACCCGGAATGGGTATCGGTGGAGCGGACTGCTCTGGCACTGGGGCGGAGCAGACGGCTGGACCCGGATTGGGCACCGGTAAGGCGGACTGCTCTGGCACTGGAGCGGAGCAGACGGCTGGACCCGGAATGGGCACCGGTGGAGCGGACTGCTCTGGCACTGGGGCGGAGCAGACGGCTGGACCCGGAATGGGTACCGGTGGAGCGGACTGCTCAGGCTCTGGAGCGGAGCAGACGGCTGAACCCGGTGGAGCGGACTGCTCTGGCACTGGAGCGGAGCAGACGGCTGGAGGTTGCGGGCTGCGGACCTTCGCTGAAGGTTGCGGGCTGCGGACCTTCGCTGGAGGTTCCGGGCTGCGGACCTTCGCTGGAGGTTCCGGGCTGCGGACCTTCGCTGGAGGTTCCGGGCTGCGGACCTTCGCTGGAGGTTGCGGGCTGCGGACCTTCGCTGGAGGTTGCGGGCTGCGGACCTTCGCTGGAGGTTCCGGGCTGCGGACCTTCTCTGGAGGTTGCAGGCTGCGGACCTTCGCTGGAGGTTCCAGGCTGCGGACCTTCGCTGGAGGTTCCGGGCTGCGGACCTTCGCTGGAGGTTCCGGGCTGCGGACCTTCGCTGGAGGGCCGGCACATGACGTACCGGACTGGGGAGGCGCACCGGAGGTCTGATGCATGGAGCTGGCACTGGAAGCACCTGGCTGGGCGCACACACTGGAGGTCGGGTGCGGGGAGCCGGCACGAGTCGTACCGGACTGGGGAGGCGCACCGGAGGTCGGATGCGTGGAGCTGGCACTGGAAGCACCTGGCTGGGCGCACACACTGGAGGTCAGGTGTGGGGAGTAGGGCAGAGGTCCGGACCAGGACTGGACATCGGTGAAGCGGATTGCTCTGGCCTGGGAGTGGAGACGACGACCGGACCTGGACTGGGCACCGGTGGAGCGGACTGCTCTGGCATGGGGGTGGAGTAGACGATCGGACCCAGACTGGGCACCGGAGGAGCGGATTGCTCTGGAAGGGAGGTGGAGTAGACAACCGGACCCGGACTGGGTACCGGTGGAGCGGACTGCTCCGGCCTGGGAGTGGAGTAGACGACCGGACCTGGACTGGACCACTCCGCCATCTCCCTCTCGACCTCTTCCTCTATCTCCACCAATTCCTCCAGAACCTCTCCAAAATGCTCCTCCAGATACTCCTCCTCCACCTTGCTTTGAGCCCCCCATCTGTACTTCGGCCTCTCCATGCTCCATATGGGGAGTGGTACTGGCTCGTCTTCTTCGCGGCCAGACCACCCCCATAGCCCCTCCCCGAAATTTTCTTGGGATTGTTTGCGGGCGTTTCCCCGTCTCGCTCGTCGCGCATAACGCGGCGGCACCTCCTCTCTCTCCGTCTCTCCCCAGTTACGCTGCTTGGTCTGGTAGTGGTGGGTTGTTCTGTCACGTTGTGGGTGTGGGAATGACCAAGGCGCAGCGCAGGGATAGTAGTTAGACATTCTTATTTTATTTACTATGTAATAATAAAATGTACAAATGAACGAACTATGTAATACTAACAAACACGAAAGACAAAACGTCACGTTACCCAAAACACAAAAATAACGGACGTAACAACTAGCACACTTACTTCACCGTGACTTGCGACATATACGACAACGACCCACATCAGAGTGAAGGACAGACTTAACATATATAGGATCCCTAATTAGAGACAATGCGGTGCAGCTGCCTCTAATTAGGGATCCAACCCAAAACCCACACAGAAACAGAAAAGAAAGACACTGTCAGACTCTGACCATAGCTACATAGTGAAGCAAATAGGCTTCTCTATGGCCAGAGACTGACAGCAGCTCAGCAGTGAGACTGTCAAGCACCTGATAAAAGATATCTCTTTAGAAGCTCTCACCATCACTTTGGACACTATTTTTCTGTCCTACAGTGCTCATCATCAATGAGTTGTGAAATCTTAAGCTTGTTTAAGGCTGTCTGTTACACACTGTTTGTACACTTATTTTGCAGTGCTCTGCAGTCTCTTCAACCTCTTTCCCTAGTTCTCCAAAGTAACCCTCACTTCTGTAGTCCTGTAATGTGTCTGTAAGGTCACCTACTAGATCCACAGCCCTTGCTAGGACAAGAGAGCTTGATTGGAGCATGTCAGAAAGACATTTGGCATCACCAAGCACTTTACAAAAGGTAACCAAAAGCCCTATGAAATTTAAATCTATCTGAGAAAGAAGGCCCCTTGCTTCCACTGATCTATCACCACTATTCTCAAGTGTGATATCCTGTAGCACTCTCATAACTGCTGGAAGCCTGTCCCTCAGATTACGGCATGCCATGTATCGGCATGCCGACCTTGCATCCGTAAGTCTCTGTAGTTCCCTGGGCTGCTGCTGTGGATACAACTCTTTCTGAACTACAAGCCACTATTTCTGAACTGCAAGCTATTTCTGCAAAGATTGTCAAATGTGAGAGTCATCAGACTCTTGATGACCTCTCTGTGCTATATTTGGAGAGGCAGTTAATAGGAGCACATATGCAATTGTTTTAATGTAAGTACAGTTTTCCTCCACTTTCTTTTTCCGGTCCTCATTTATGACATCTAACATTGATGAGTTGCTGTCAATAGCCCTTTTATGCTTATTCCAAGCATACATAGCATTGATATGTTGCTCTGCCTTCGAATGGAGCTTAAGCCCAGAATCTTTAAACAGCGCCTTTTCCCACTTACAAAAACCTGACTGTGATGTGAAGGCCGATTAAGGTGTATTGGGCAATCTTGATTTACAGAATATTCAAGCCATGAATTGTCCTTATACCAGGAGCTGTTGAAAGCCCTTTTCCTAGTACCATGCTGAGTTCTGGGAAATGTTGTCAAACACGGCTGTACAGGACCCTCTTATTCTCTGGATCTTGAAATGTCTGAAATACACGTTAAATAATGTGTCATATCTCTATAGAAATGTATAATTAAGGGATCCACAAGATTAGATACTAACAGCTGCTAACTAAAATGTGTAGTTTAAAGTATAGGCCTGGCCTACCATTGGGTCCTTTTGGAACAGCATATCTGGTGCTTGATGCAGTTGGGAGGGGCTCTTGCTTTCGCCAATCGCGAAAAGAGCTTGAGGAGCTGTGGAAATAATCTCTCTTCTTCTTCTGTATGTTCTTATTCTTATTCTTCTGTATCTCGCAACCAACGTTAATATTCTCTCTTCCTCGATTACAAAAATGCGCCGCCAAACATAAAAATAAATGCTTCTTTCAACAAGAGGTGAAATGAGATGTCAATCAGCATCAAACGGCCAGTAGCAAATTACATTTTGGGGTGGCCCCGGACACCCCTCTGGCTCCGCCCCTGAGCCCTCTCTATCCATACATGTTGTGTAAGTTATTCACTATCATGTTTTTCCACAGTACAGCCTCGATGGTGGTCATGTGACACACACACACATACACACAACTCTGTGTGTATGATAGGCGCTGTATCTTCAGAGCCTGCTGCGCGCCCATCGGGCAGTTTACCTCAGGACCTAAAGAAAATCACTTCCAGGAAAAGAAAAGCCAAGGAATCCAGCTGGGGGAAAATGCATCAAAGCTCATGGCTTAAGGCTATAATTAGCTGCTGTTTTGTTTGAAATGTGAAAGAATGAAATCTTTGGAGGAATAGCATTGTTTATTTATTTAGGCTTGTTGTTTAAATTTTCTCTCAAAATGAGCAAATTTCACCAAGACTTGCGCCTGATTGACTGTGGTGGAGATGTCTGCAGCATATTTAATTAAGGCTGGGTCAAGGTGTTGAATGCAGAGTATTGTTCAAGGATTTTTTTTGTTTGTTTTTGTTGGTATCGTTGTATTTTACCATCTGTATCTTGTCCAGTGAACTAACTGAAAGTGAACCAATGGTGCTACTGTCGGACATACAACACCCGTTCTGCCAGTCACATTCTGTTAAAGGTCCACAAAGCACACACATCCCCGGGTCGCTCTTCTTCGCAGCAGCTAGCGACTGGAACGAGCTGCAAAAAACACTCCAACTGGACAGTTTTATCTCCATCTCTTCATTCAAATGGACTGACAGTTGTGGCTGCTTTGCGTGATGTATTGTTGTCTCTACGTTCTTGCCCTTTGTGCTGTTGTCTGTGCCCAATAATGTTTGTACCCTGTTTTGTGCTGTTGCCATGTTGTGTTGCTACCATGTTGTGCTGCTGCCATGTTGTTGTCATGTTGTGTTGCTACCATGCTGTGTTGTCATGTGTTGCTGCAATGCTATGCTGTTGTCTTAGGTCTCTCTTCATGTAGTGTTGTGGTGTCTCTCGTGTCGTGTTTTGTCCTATATTTTTATGTTTAATCCCAGCCCCCGTCCCCACAGGAGGTCTTTTGCCTTTTGGTAGGCCATCATTGTAAATAAGAATTTGTTCTTAACTGACTTGCCTAGTTAAATAAAGGTTAAATAAAAAAATAAAAAAATAAAAAACAGAAACTGTTTACTGAGGAGAAGTCAAATATTAAGGGCTCTATTTAATCCGTATCGTGGAAGTTCAGCTTTACAGCGTGATTGAAATTTAAAGGCAATGTTCCTGCTTTAGCGGAGACTGCATTCAGCGGTAAACGCTGCATATGTCGGCTCAATCGGAAAAGACCTTTAATTTCTATAGCGGAATCTGTAACGTTTCAGCTTTACAGATTGAATAGAGCCCTTAGTCTTTCTCTCCTCAACTGAACAGAATACTATTCTTCCTTCGCTGCCACCAGCACATCTGGACAGAGCTTATTGCCTCACCAATCTCCTCCTGTAAAGAGATTCCTTGATATTTAAAATTTCCTCATGGTTTTATGCACTTTGAATGGATATGGTATAAAAGGCATATTCAGGGAGCGGTCCGAAAAATGTCTGGTTGTAAAATTGCCTTAGACACCATGGAATCTATGAAGAGACATAAGGAGGGCACAAAACTTGAGAGCAACAGATGGTATCTTCACGTGTGAATGCTATTTACTCAAATCAAACAGTTTCAAGTTATCTATCTCTCTCTCTCTCTCTCTTGCACGCAGCCCCCCCCCCCCACACACACATGCAGAGGCGGGTCGCTTCTGAGAATAGTATCGACGTATACACTGACTTGGTGACTGGGTTCATTAGGAAGTGCATAGAGGATGTTGTTCCCACTGTGACAATTAGAACTTATCCAAACCAAAAACTGTGGATATATGGCAGCATTCACGCAAAACTGAAAGCTCGACCTCTGTGCGGAAATCAAAGAGGCCAAGCGACAGTACAGGGCTCAGACACAAGATGCATGAGGCAGGGACCCCAAACAATCGTGGATTATATAGGGAAAGCCAGCCATGTCGTGGACACCGACGCCTCACTCCCGCTGAGCTAAACACCCGCTTTGAGGAAAACAACATTGAGCCGTGTTACTTACGAGGACTGTGGGCTCTCCTTTTCCATGGCCTACATGAGAAAGTAATTTAAGCGTGTTAACCCTCACAATGCTACCGGCCCAGACGGCATCCCAATCCGTGTCCTCAGAGCATGTGCAGACCAGCTGGCTGGAGTGTTTACAGACATATTCAACCTCTCCATATCTGTTGTCCCCAATTGCTTCAAGAAGTCCACCATTGTTCATGTACTCAAGAAAAGCGAATGTAAGGTAGCTGAACTAAATTACTACCCATCCGTAGCACTCACTTCTGTCATCATGAAGTGGTTTGAGAGTCTAGGTAAGGACCATATCACCTCCACCTTACCCGACACCCTAGACCCACTACGATTCGCATAACTAAATATTATTAGAAGAGAGGTTTGTAACTCTCTTTCTTATTGGTCTATTCACTAATTTACTGCATGGTGACGTCACCATGGAAGGCCAAAAATCCATCCCACCAAAACAGGCTGATATTTCAGCCAGTCTTTTCAAACAGCTCTTACACTAAAAGGGCATTATCATAATTTTCACAATTGCACAGTATTATTCCAACCTCACAGTGTGGAAACATAGATAAAACAGCATTTTTGATTGCTCTTAGCCATTAAACTTTGTAGTATGTGCATGATCCATCCAAATGGAACAGCTTGAAGCAGTAAGAGAACTGTTTACTCAGGGTACTCTATATATTACACCTGTGTACATCATTGTATATGTTGGCAATTTGGCATCTGTCTTTCAATCAACTTTGACTGAATGCATGACTTTCAGCAAAACTCTATTATATGTATAGTGTCCCTATTGAATAGCCATTTTCAGATAGAGCAGGAATTTTGGATGATGGTAATTGTCCAGCAAAATGACCATGGCCACCGTAATAACCTTTCTTTTATAGACACACATTTTCTCCTCTCCTCCGCTCCTGACTGCGTGTTCTGGCATAGAAATACAATTAATAGAATGGGCGTCCCCATTCAAGTCAATGATTGCATAATGGGTGGACTGGCGGTCATAGTGAGTGTACCCACAGGAGCAAAGCAGTCAGGAGTAAAATACGTGCTAAAATATGTGCTGTGATTTGTTGATTCAACTCAACTAAGGGTGTGTTCGTAAATTCAATCTAAAGATCCAGAGTGCGCTCAGAGTGCGCTCTGGGCTTTCGTAAATTCAGAGCGTTGTCAGATTGTCTGTTTGTAAATTCAGAGGACGCTCTGGCCGAGGAGTTGGGTTGATCAGAGCGTTCTGACCTCACAACGGCAGTCAAGCACCCAAGCTAACTGGCTAATGTTGGCTAGCTTGCTAGCTACTTCCAGACACAAATGAGAGAACATCCCACTCTGACCATTTTATTCGCCCTAGCAGAGCTGGTTAGGGTGTTTTCATGTTATCCAGAGTGACTGTAACTGTGTTGCTGGCAACAATTGAATTACGCCTTTTTGCCGAAATTTACTGACACCGGCCATTTTCAACGGGTGTTGAGCATTCGGAAATTCATCAGTTATTCTGCGCTCTGGCACATTCATACGAGAGTGCTCTGAAATTGGATTAGATAGCCAGAGTGAATGAGCCACATCAGTTAACATTTGAATGAAAATTCTACATTACCATGGAAATTATTACATCACAATACCAGGCAGCCATTGTGAGTGTACCCATGAGTTTACCAGTCAAATTGCCAGGGTTAAGCGTTCCAAACCTTTTCTATTAATTATATTTCTATGTGTGCTGCTGCTGCATTGTGGTCATTCAGTCAGCTGTTCGTTTTTTTTTTTTTTACAAAAATGAATGTTTATGATGGTTGTTTTATTTTCATGTATTTTCACGACGGTCTTCATCCATCTTCATTCAAAGCCGTCGGTTGCACGGTTATACGGTAATTGTGCCAGCCCTATTCGCAGATTTATCAAATGCTATACTGAAATTAACCTTCATTTGCAACTATTTCTTAGACCTTTAGCAGATGAGGACAGTGCGTTTTTGCTTCAGAGAATGTGGACTATGTGCAAAACCATTGAAGAACCGTTTCAGCACGTCTAAATCCATAACTCTTTAAGATTCTTAATTTGAAACAGGTATTCACGCCCTGTCTGAAGGAAATAACTGTTTATAAATTGTCTAGCTCAGTAATTCTTTGTGACTGGATCCATAAGGAGTGTAAATTTGTTTCTGGTTTACAACTACAAAGCCAGAAGGCTGTAGAAACTGGTCGCATTCAAGGCCTGCCAAGCTAAATGATATTTTTGGGTGTAGACCAAGTTTCTCTGAGTATAGACGACATATTTTTGTTGTTAAAATCACCACATTTTCACTTTGCAACGGTGACACTGAGAAGAAGGAAAGACATTCAGTGGAAAGTGATGACGAGAAGTTACATTTTACATCCAATAACATACCAAGTCCAATAAAAACACTAAACAATAAAGTGCATTTAGGTTGGATTTAGACTATGACTTAATTTTTACTCTGAAAGTATTGTATAAAACATTACAAAGCACACCATGACAGACTTTCCTTCCTCTAAAATGTAGCAAACATTTATCAAGTGACTTTGTTTGTCTTCACCCTCTAACACTTAAACGAGAGGGGCCTATAACTGTGTTCATCTTACAGGTGAGGAACACACAGGCCGTTCAAACAATGCCTGTATCCAATTTCAATACGATAGACAATGGGAAACAACTGCTCATTCAGAGTAGAATGCAATATGAAGTTAAATATATATTTCATTTATTTAAAAAATGCCCTATACAGTGCATTATCAATGGGTGAACAGCTTTGCATCAATGATAGAAAGGATTATCTTGCCAAGAGAACCAACCCTCAAAAACGATTGCATGACTAAAAGGAAAAATAATGAAATGCTCCTCGAAACCTAGCTCGGAAAATCAAGATTTTTCATTGGTGAATCTTGGATAGTGTGGATACAAAACAACATAAAATGCTTTGTGCTATTGTTGCATTCTTCAGATCAAAAGAGTTTTTAATAAGGCCATTATAAATACATCAGAAAATCCACTCTGATATTCAGCAAACAAGTCAATAAAGGATGCACTCTGTTCATTGGTCTTTTATAGCGGCACCGAAGCCCTTCGTCTGAGGCGAGCTCTGTAATGAAGGAATACTGTGCAGGGTTTGGGGTCCCTGCTGTGTTCAAAGATGTCAGTCAATCTAAAGTACTTTATAATGGAAATAAAGGTAATCTTTCCATCCCTTTGAGGTAGAGCAGGGCATTCTTCTCCTGTTGGCTGGATAAGATGTGTAAAGACCAGGTGGTGGTGGGAGTCCATTAAAGGAGAGGCTGGAGAGGGAATCCATGGTCACCACCACGCAGGCCAAAGAGAGGGGCTGAAGTACCCCTCTACACACTACTGATGTCCCTTCATGTTTGGAGCCCTACAGCACCAACCACAATGCATCTCTCTCAAACAGAGAGAGCCATACATTATAGGTCTGTGACAAAGGTACTGCAGACTTGGTGCACTCTGACTGTGTGGTTCTGACGTTGATGACATGACCAACAAGACAGATATTTGTTTCTGGACATTTTAAGGATGTACTTATCTCCTTTAACATTGTGACATTGCTTTAGAGAGTGCAATAGGCCTTGTGTATGTGTTATCATTTATTCAACAGCTGGGTCAATCTCAATGTATCCCTATGTTTCACACAGTAAATCTATATTCTTAGTATACACTTTCCCTCACTCGTTTAAGGGTTGCAGACATGGTTGTACATTAGGCCACAGCCCCCCTTTCTGGCAGTGGCATTTTATATTATCCCAATACAATATTAATGAATCCCCTCAGTGGAGCGGGGCTCCCTAAAAGCCTCTCCCTGGCCAGGAAGCCTGCTGGGAGGGGAGACTGACTCCATCTGACCCCATGGACCACCAGTGTGTCTGTGGGAGAGCACAGACACACTGGTCTGTCTGGGACCATTACACCCACACAATCCAAAGGCAGGGAGAGAGAAAGAGGGTATTCTCCAGGTAGCCAACTCCTATGACTATATTAAACAACTCCTATGACTATATTTATTTTTTATGTTAGTAATGCACTTTCACTTGTCACTGAACCAAAATATACGTAGAGCAGCTTTTATACACGGATATAGGGTGTCAGATCACCATATGAGATAAGATGCTTCACCAGATCCAAAACTTATTCTCCCCTCAGACACAGAACATTCTGGCCGGCTACTATGTACGCAATGCAAACCTTCATGGCATATTGCAATATATACCAAACCTTGTTTGGAGTACATTAACCTGGCTCACAACAATAGATATGCACACCCTGAGGGGGATAGGAGTTTTATTGACTTCCTGCAATGTCTGTTGGTTAACTGGACACGTTTCAGTACATAGGAATGAAACGATTTCATTTGAAGAGAGTTTGGGATGTCTCTCTAATGCTGGAGGGGTTGGGATGTCTCTTTAATGCTGGAGGGGTTGTGATGTCTCTCTAATGCTGGAGGGGTTGGGATGTCTCTTTAATGCTGGAGGGGTTGTGATGTCTCTTTAATGCTGGAGGGGTTGGGATGCCTCTTTAATGCTGGAGGGGTTGGGATGTCTCTTTAATGCTGGAGGGGTTGGGATGTCTCTTTAATGCTGGAGGGGTTGGGATGTCTCTTTAATGCTGGAGGGGTTGGGATGTCTCTTTAATGCTGGAGGGGTTGGGATGTCTCTTTAATGCTGGAGGGGTTGGGATGTCTCTTTAATGCTGGAGGGGTTGGGATGTCTCTTTAATGCTGGAGGGGTTGGGATGTCTCTTTAATGCTGGAGGGGTTGGGATGTCTCTTTAATGCTGGAGGGGTTGGGATGTCTCTTTAATGCCTGTCACATGAGGGTGCATAGAGGGACCAAGACACAGTGCAGGGATAGTAGTTCGACATATTACTGAATATTCAACAAGACAACCAAACTACTAAACAAACAGACACGAACGAACAAACGTCAAAAAAACGTACAAAATCAAACACGATAATGAAACGTAACGTAGCACTTAACCGGGCAATTAACTGGGCAAGTAACCGGACCCGGACTGGGCACCGGTGGGGTAAAAGGCTCCGGCCATGGAGCGGGACCATTAACCGGGCCTGGACTGGGCACCGGTGGGGTAAAAAGCTCCTGCCATGGAGCGGGACCATTAACCGGGCCTGGACTGGGTATCGGTGGGGTAAAAAGCTCCTGCCATGGAGTGGGACCATTAACCGGACCCGGACTGGGCACCGGTGGGGTAAAAAGCTCCTGCCATGGAGTGGGACCATTAACCGGACCCGGACTGGGCACCGGTGGGGTAAAAAGCTCCTGCCATGGAGTGGGACCATTAACCGGACCCGGACTGGGCACCGGTGGGGTAAAAGGCTCCTGCCATGGAGTGGGACCATTAACCGGGCCTGGACTGGGCACCGGTGGGGTAAAAGGCTCCTGCCATGGAGTGGGACCATTAACCGGGCCTGGACTGGGCACCGGTGGGGTAAATGGCTCCGGCCATGGAGTGGGGGAAAACAACCGGGCCCGGACTGGGCACCGGTGGGGTAAATGGCTCCGGCCATGGAGTGGGGAAAACAACCGGGCCCGGACTGGGCACCGGTGGGGTAAACGGCTCCGGCCATGGAGTGGATCACCGGTGGAGCGGACTGCTCTGGCTCAGGAGCGGAGCAGTCGGCTGGACCCAGATTGGGCACCGGTGGAGCGGACTGTTCAGGCACTGGAGCGGAGCAGACGGCTGGACCCGGACTGGGCATCGGGGGAGCGGACTGCTCTGGCTCAGGAGCGGAGCATACGGCTGGACCCGAATTGGGCACCGGTGGAGCGGTATGTTCCAACCACAGAGCGGTGTTGACTTCGGGAGGTTTTGGGCTGCGGACCTTCACTGGAGATTCCGGGCTGTGGACCTTCGCTGGAGGTTCCGGGCTGCAGACCTTCACTGGAGGTTCCGGGCTGCGGACTTTCGCTGGAGGTTCCAGGCTGCGGACCTTTGCTGGAGGTTCCGGGCTACGGAGGGCCGGCACAGGACGTACCGGCCTGAGGAGGCGCACCGGATGTCGGGTGCGTGGAGCTGGCACAGGAAGCACCTGGCTGGGCGCACGCACTGGAGGTCGGGTGCGGGGAGCCGGCACGGGACGTACTGGACTGGGGAGGTGCACCGGATGTTGGGTGCGTGGAGCCGGCACAGGAAGCACCTGGCTAGGCGCACGCACTGGAGGTCGGGTGCGGGGAGCCGGCACAGGTCGTACCGGACTGGGGAGGCGCACCGGAGGTCGGATGCGTGGAGCCGGCACTGGAAGCACCTGGCTGGGCGCACGCACTGGAGGTTGGTTGCGGGGAGTAGAGCAGAGGTCCGGACCCGGACTGGACATCGGTTAAGCGGACTGCTCTGGCATGGGAGTAGAGTAGACGACCGGACCCGGACTTGGGATGCTCACCTTGGGCACCTTTAACTCCAGCTCCCTCCTCTTGCACTCCTCCATATTTCGCCAACATAGCTCCATTATCTTCGTTTCCAGCCTCGGCGAATACCACCTGGAAAGTGGGACTGGTGCCTCTTCCTCTACACCAGACCACCCCCATAGCCCCTCCCCAAAATCACCTTGGGGTTGCTTTCGGGCTCTTCTCCGTCTCGCGCCCCGTCTATAACGCGGCACTTCCTCTCTCTCCGTCTCTCCCCAGTTACGCTGCTTGGTCTCGTACTGGTGGGTCGTTCTGTCACGTGAGGGTGCATAGGGATAGTAGTTCGACATATTCTCTTTTCTGAATATTCAACAAAACAACCAAACTACTAAACAAACAGACACGAATTAACAAAGGTCAAAAAACGTACAAAATCAAACATGATAATGAAACGTAACGTAGCACACTTACTGTCACCGTGACTTGCAAAATATACATAACGATAACGACCCACATCCCCGGTGTGGAACATACAAACCTATGTAGGATCCCTAATTAGAGACGATGCACTACAGCTGCCTCTAATTAGGGATCCAACTCAAACCACCACCAGAAACAGAAAGAAAAGAACTGTCAGACTCTGACTATGGCTACATAGAGAAGAAAATAGGTTTCTCTATGGCCAGAGCCTGACAATGCCGGAGGGATTGGGATGTCTTTCTAATGCTAAAGGGGCTATTTAGTGGAGGTTATTTTCTTACCAGTCGCCTACCAAGGAATTGGGAGGATATGTGAAGAAAAGCAAATGAGCAATTACAATATATTATAAACACTGAAATGATCTAATATGGATATTATGCCAGTCAAGCATGGGATTGTTCACCAAGAGTCACATACCAAACATTGTGAATTAAAAATATTTATTACATTCCCCTACAAGCGATCTATACAATAATATTTACAAACGGTATCTGCTTGGTTAAGAATAACTGATCCCATCTTAACCACAATGACATTGAAAAATTCTGTAACCATACCAGTTAAAAGGTCAAAGTTAAGAATTGTGTAATTAAGGTCTGGCAAGTTAATGGCTAACCATGGTGGTTTACACAGTCAACTTTTACATGAATTCATTCAAAGCAAACAGATAAGGAGACAAGCTTCTGGGCAGATTACATAAACAGAGCTGTTTATCAAAACAAGCAGCAAGTCCAGAGTGGTCAGCCTATTGATTTCCCTGCCAAATGTAATCTGCCTCACCATCATAAATCGTGTGGCTGACATTTACACAAAGCCCTGTTTTAGCCAAACACTGCCAAGTAAGGCTGTTTATTCACTGATCGCCTGATAGTCTCCATGACAACGCACACCACAATTAGACAACTGTAATCCTGCCTTCAAACATGCGCACAGTTAATTATTTATTAGAGAGGAAAACTGTGAAGGGGTATCCAGACCAAAGATGGACTCCATGCCTACTGTTTCACCCTCTCAACTGACACTACAGCACACAGCTGTGGATGTACTCTTTAATTAGTCAAAAACAAAACAAAATTGAGGGATTGAAAAAACAAAATCAAGATAGGAGAAGTGGGGAGTGGATGGAAAAAGCTTTACTTGATGTCAATGAGTAAAAAAAAAAAAAATCCATATGCATTGTATTCAAGCAACAACTGTGAGACTGTGAATGTAGTTAATGGGAGAATTGGTGTCAATACATCTTTGTAAATTGCTAAATTCTGTACATTTAGATGGTAGCATGCTAGACTCTTTCTCTTGGATTACCAACTGTTTAAACACACACACACAGAGACACGGTAGTTTATTGTACACTGAATGCATTCTTTCCCATCACTTTCTCTCCCAATGTTGACTCAGACAGCAAAGCTATTCCCAAGAAGCCCACCACAAGCACCATTTGCTTCCGCTCCTACCATGTTAACAGAAAAAACTCATTTTCCATGTATTGTTAAAAGTTTTATTAATAGCAATTTATGTCACTCAGACAGCGCCGGCTCAAAAAAATAACATCCAAGCCTTGTACAAATCTATCACTCAAGTTGTCAGAAAAATTTGTTCTCATGCAATATAAATAGGCTCTGAGTCTGTGGGTAGAGAGAGAGGATCTGTTTCTGAGAGGGTGAATGAGTGGCTGTTTAGAGGCTCCCAGGAAAACAGGTCATGCTGTTCACATCATGAAGGCTAAATCACAAACAAATGTTTTATTTAAAGAGCCAAAGCGTTGTTTACTTGAGTCTGCTTACTCTCTCTCTCTTTCTTCCTCTCCATCCCTCTCTTGTCTGTGTTCAGCACATTTGAACGCTGGAAGCCCACTAGAAGGGAACAAAAACACTTCTGACAGGAAGCACTGCCCTGCCACCGAACAAATAGGTGGTCGCGCTCTAAGTGAACAAATTATGCCAACATTGTTTAATAAATTAAGCATTCAGGGAGTATAAATGTGTTAACCGTTGCATATCTAGCAACTACCGTAAATAAAAAATTGTCCTTTTCTTGTTTGTTGAGGGAATGTGAGGGTGAATGGGGGTAAAGTATTGTCAGGATCCTGTGACCTAATTTCACAGCATTATGAATGCTATTGAAGAATCTAAACTTGCTCAAAGTCCCGTCTGTCCTCATATTGATCTCATCAGTGATTAAAAGCCAATTCTGTTGACAACGCAACAGAGAAGATGTCTATTACTCTCAATCTATTCCCATGCTCCATATTATCCACCAAGCTTATGTCTGTCTCTTTATCTAATGAATAAACAAAAAGCTGCCGGTACTCTGCATCCCCTCCTCTTATTCAACCTTTACATTTACAGCTGATGATCCTTTTTAAATGACATCTTGCTTGGTAACCTCGTCCCCAAGGCTATTGCCCAAAGATCGAATCAAATTCGTCACATGCTTCGTAAAACAACAGGTGTAGACTACCTTTTGAAATGCTTACTTACACAGCCTTCCCAACAATGTAGAGAGAGAAAAAATAGTTTTTTTTTTTTTTTTAAACAATAACACAAGGAATAAATATACAGTGAGTAACGACAACTTGGCCATATACACAGGGCACCAGTACAGAGTCCATGTGCAGGGGTACTGGGTAATTGAGATAGATAATATGTACATATAGGTAGGCGTCGAGTGAATAGGAAACAGTATGGATGAGAATCAGTAGCAGCAGCATATATGATGAGTCAGAAGAGTTTGTGCAAAAGGGTCAATGCAGATTCCACAGACACAAAGTCAGATTCCAAAGACACAAAGTCAGATTCCACAGACACAAAGTCAAAATTCTGTAAAAAAAAAAAAGAAACCTTAATTTAAGGTTACGACTAGCAGTGTGGCAGTGTAGCTAAGGTTAGGGTTAAGGTTAGGGTTAGCCATAGTTATGACTATGTGGCTGTGTTAACTAGTGACAACCTTGTTGTGTGCTAGCGTATTTTATTTAACCTTTATTTTATCAGGGAGTCATACTGAGACCAATATCTCTATTACAGATGAGCCCTGAATTACATAAATTCCAGAAAATACACACATCAATATAAATACAAAATTCAAGCAGAAAGAAAAACATGGTCATAAAAAACAAACACATGAATCACAAAACATATCCTGTCTGCCTTCTGTCTGGCCAGAGGCACCATAACATCACATTTAAGAACATTTTGAAGATTTTTCCATAAATAAGGTGCAAAAAGAATAAAAGCTGATCCGTAGAGACCAAAGGAATTTCCAGAGTTAACCATCCCTGAGACCAGGTGCGGTATCTTGTATGTCTAACGTTTAGTAAAGATGTTAGGTACAGTGGGACTTTTTGTAAAAGGGCTTTATAAATGAAAACATAGTAATGTATCAACCTATGTGACATCAAAGACGGCCAACCAACTTTCTGGTAGAGACTGCAGTGATGAGTACTACAATTGTTGCCCGTAATAAAGCACAGTGCACTATGATAAAATGCATCTAACGGCTTCAATGAAGTGGCAGCTGCGTTCATATAGATGATGTCGCCATAGTCTAGGACCAATAGGAACGTCGACTGAATAATATGCTTTCTACTATTTACCGAGAGGCAGGACCTATTTCCATAGAAGAGAAGAAGCCCATTTTTATTCATAGCTTCTTTACTAACTCATCAATATGCTTTTTAAAAGACAGCTTTTCATCTATCCAGATGCCCAGATATTTGTAACCAGGGACACAATCAATATGGACACCATCCAAAGTACATATGCTTAAATCATCAGAGTTATTTGTATGCGATCTAGAGAACAACATATAATTAGTTTTGCCTGCATTCAATACAAATTTCAGGTCAATAAAGTTTTTCTGTAATACGATGAAGGCAGTCTGTAGTTCAGATAGAGCCTGGTTAACCATGGGGGCAATAGCATACACAACAGTATCATAGGCATACAAGTGCAGGTTTCAGTTTTTTAGAGACAAGTCGATATTGTTAACGTAAACAGTCAAATGTACAGGACCCAGAATCGACCCCTGCGGGACACCTTTCGTAGTAATTTTTAAACCAGTTCCAATTGAGGAAAGCCTCTGAATTAGCAGTAAGTGATCAACAGAATCAAAAGCCTTTGACATGGCAATGAAGAGGGCAGCACAATGTTGCCTTTTATCCATACAGTTAAGCACATCATTTATAACTAGGGATGCAGAAGAGATAGTGCTATTACCTGGTCTAAAAGCAAACTGATGTTCGAATACATTTCAAAGATAAGAAAGATCTTAGCTGAGAATTCGTCAAGGATTCTAATATTTTAGCTAGACAAGAACGTTTAGAAATAGGACGATAATTATTTAGGTCACAAAGGTCACCACCTTCACAAAGGTCACCACCTTCACAAAGGTCACCACCTTTGTGAAGGGGGGGTACCCGGGCCGCCTTCCAAACCTTGTGGATAGTACCATACATAAAAATATGGGTTAATAATTTGGCAATCGGGGGGGCAGAGAGTTGCAGCAAGAATGGATCAAGCATATCAGCCCCAGTGGATTTTTTTCACATCAATCTTAAGCAAGGCATCTAGCACATCACAGATAGTAAAAGTTTGAAATGAAAACAAAGATTCACTGGGTATTGAAAGGTTAACTGTCAAGTCAGCTAGAGGCTTGCAGAGGGAAGAGCAGTCGATTATCTAACCAGAGTCAATTAAACCCCCGTTTCTCCCTCAAATAAAAAAGCCTGTTGAGATAAAATGATAAATAAAAGCTTCACTTATTCCATTCTTCTCTGTTATAATGCCAGAGTCAGACAAAACTTGCTTAGGCAGGGAAGAAGACGAACTTGTGCTCCTGAGTGCATTTACTGTTTTCCAAAATTTTGAAGGATTACCATCAGTCAATAACTTGATTTAGCTTTCTTAATCGAAATAGTACATCTGTTTCTCAATTGTCTGAAAGATTACCAGTCCACCACAGAGTCAGTTTTCCTTGCTTTGGCACAGGCCTGATCTCTCATCTGAATGAGCTCTGATAGCTCAGAAAAAAACAAGGGTTAGATCTAGCTTTGACTCTGATTGTTTAAAAGGGACGTGTTTATCTGCTAGAGGAATAAATATTGAGGAGAAATGATCTAGAGACAACCCAGGGTCAGGAATACGGGAGATAGTGGCTAAATCAGAGTATAAGAGAAAACTTTTAAATATGTATGTATTGAATTAAATGAGGATTAGTATATTACGGTTTCGTATCTCTAATACATACTATGGGACAATGATCATTGAGATCAAATATGTATTCTGGTTTATGGACACATCTACAACCAGGAGCTCAAATTTCTTGGGAACAGAAATAATTAAAGATTGGGACACCATGAAATTAGATTTTACATATATGGCCACTCCCCCTTTCTGTAATAATAATAATATATAAATACATTAGTATAATTTACTTCAACGTCTTCATTAGATGACACAACAGTAGTAGGCTTGATTACCAACAATGACGAGACAGCCTACAGGGAGGGGGTGAGTGCTCTGGGAGTGTGGTGCCAGGAAAACAACCTCTCACTCAACGTAAAAAAACCCAAAGGAGATGATTGTGCACCCAGCAGAAGGTGCACCCCCCTATCCACACCGACGGGACCGCAGTGGAGAAGGTGGAAAGCTTAAAGTTCCTTGGCGTACACATCACTGATAAACTGAAATGGTCCACCCACACAGACAGTGTGGTGAAGAAGGTGCAACAGAGCCTCTTCAACCTCAGGAGGCTAATGAAATTTGGTTAACACCTAAAACCCTCACAAACGTTTACAGATGCACAATTGAAAGCATCCTAGTCGGCTGCATCACCGCATGGTACGGCAACTGCACCACCCGCAACTGCAAGGCTCTCCAGAGGGTGGTGCGGTCTGCTCAATGCATTACCGAAGGCAAACTACCCGCCCTCCAGGACACCTACAGCCCACCGATGTCACAGGAAGGCCAAAAAGATCATCAAGGACATCAACCACCCGAGCCACTGCCGGTTCACCCCGCTGTCATCCAGAAGGCGAGGTCAGTACAGGTGCATCAAAGCTGGGACAGAGAGACTGAAAACAGCTTCTATCTCAAGGCCAACAGACAGCTAAACAGCCATCACTAGCACATTAGAGGCTGCTGCCTAAAGAGGCAAAGACTAGAAATCACTGGTCACTTGAAGAATTGGAACACTAGTCACTTTAATAATGTTTACATATCTGGCATTACTCATCACAAATGTATATACTGTATACGTCAATACTACTGTATTCTACTGTATCTTAGTCCATGCTGCTCGTCCATATGTATATAGGCCTAATTAATTCCTTACTTAGATTTGTGTGTATTGGGTATATGTTGTGTAATTGTTAGATATTACTTGTTAGATATTACTGTCAGAACTAGAAGCACAAGCATTTCGCTACACCCGCATTAACATCTGCTAAACATGTGTATGTGACCTATAAGATTTGATTTGAGATGCAGAACCATTTAACCATGTTTCAGAGAGAACCAGAATGTCAGGACATGAGTCCTGCACCCAAATATCAAGTGTGTCCATTCTTTTATTCATACTTCACACATTTATGTGCTTTATCCCAAGTCCCCTACAATATTTAAAGTCAGAGGGGGTATTCCGCTCATTCCTATAAGAGATAACAGGCATTGGGTCATCTGCAGCTATTTGATGAGTGAGCTGAGACTTTACCAAGGGTTCTGGCCAACCACGTGAGAGCAGAGTAGACTGAGCATTTGACAGACCTCCCTCAAGTTGCTGGATGCAGAGGCAGGAACTGGGAGAGCAGTGCTGGCAAAGCTCAGTCCACCCTGATGAAGCTCCCACCAACGGAGTGGAGCTGTTGCAGGGGATCGGAGTGGCTGCCAATGCTCCATTCTGGGTGTGCACAGGAGGCCTTGGTGTGGCTCCTCTTGCAGGGTTGGGGCTTCCATGGGGGCCAGGAGTGTTGCAGACCTGTCCTGGGAATGAGAGTATGGAGGGTAACCAAAACTAGCCTTGGAGGGAGGTTGTGGGGGGAATTGAGGATGGTGGTGTGGAGGGCAGTGTAGCTGGCGAAGCTCCAAACTCTCAGCATATGAGGGTTGATGATGTGAATGATACATGGTGTGGACCGCATCATGTGGTGCACTACGCTCAACAGTGTTTTGCCAGACCCTAGGGTAGTGTTCGGTGCTGTGTAGAGCTGGGCTGAGTTGAGGTGGGCCTGGTCTGATAGAGCTGTGGTGTGATGAGCCAGGTTTGGTAGAGCTGTGCTGTGGCGGGCCTGGTAGAACTGTGCTGAGGCGGGCCTGGTCTGGTAGCATGGGAGGGAGGTTGCAGGGGGAATTGAAGAGGGTGGTGTGGAGGGCAGTGTGGTCGGCGATGCTCCAAACTCTGCATGGGGCCTCTTCGACTGCATACGGCTTGGGGATAGCTCAGTGTATCTGCATGCAGTTCCTGGGAGAGAAGTGGTGGGAGACAGTGTTGCTGGCTGTTCTCTAGTCTCTATTAGGCACCACCGGAGCATCTGATTTGTCTCAGGGAGTTGGTGGCTGGTCTGCTGCTCCTGTTGAGTGAGGTGGACTGGCCACCCAGAGCAACATCCTTTAACATCCTGGCGAAGGTGGGGACTGCCTCTTTGTACAGGTGTACACTGTCGTAAAGACAGTTCAGGCTGAGGGTGGGTTGGTGGGCCAGGTATACGTTGGGCCATAGCACAAGGTCCAGAGAGAGACTGGCATTTACCCGCAGGGTGGAAATTACTCTTTTTGCAAGGGGGAAGATGGTGGAGGCTCTCTTTATCACTCCCATAAGTGATGTGGCCACCCTCTCCTGTTGGGCACGTTGGTCATTGGTCCCTGTGTGAATGATGATGGGCCACAGTTAAGAGCTCCATAGCTCTCTCTGTGGTGGGGCACCATAACTTTGACACCTTTTTATTTGGGAAAAGTTTATCCTCTAAAATAACTTTCCATTGGAGTCCATCATTAATATAATGTCTGGTTTCTCGTCAGGTCTATGGAGGATGGCAGTAGTGATGGGAGTAATTACAGGCTGTGAGATGGGGATGGAGGGGGTCAGCTGGGTTGGATGGGTTGGTTGGGTTGGTTGGTTGGGTTGGTGGGTTCTGGTTCAGCTGTTGGCCTGTTCCTGGGTTTTTGTGGGACTCTTTGTAGAGTGGATGGTGGAGGCTGAGAAATTCTGCCTTAGCTCATGTAACTCCTTCTGTAGGTCGTGCATGTGGCTGGTGTTGGATGTGCTGGACAGTTCCTCTCTAAGTCTGCGCACTTCCATCCTGAGAGCCTGGATGTTGTCCTCAATATTTTTCATTGCACACTGCAGCTCCCGGATCTCAACCCTATGCTGACGCACGAGGCTGATCTCCTCCTCTAGAAGATGCTGTGGTACTGCAGGTGTCACGTGTGAGAGAGGCATGCTCAAGGCTTTGTCTGCTGCAGGCGAGGGAGGGAGAGGGACACTGGGGACTACGTTCTGGGGCACAGAGTGAGTGGAGGCTGTTGTAGGTAGTGACAGTGGAGAGGTTTTAAGTTCAGCAACAAGAGGTTATAGTTAGACAAAGTAGTGGACAATTTTATCCAGACTGGCAAGCTAGCCAACGTTAGCCAGTTCAAATCAAATCAAATTTTATTGGTCAGATACACGTGATTAGCAGATGTTATTGCAGATGTAGTGAAATGCTTGTGCTTCTAAGTCCGACAATGCAGTAATATCTAACAAGTAATATCTTACAAATTACACAACATATACCCAATACACACAAATCTAAATAGGAATGAATTAAGACTATATACTGTACATATATGGACGAGCGATGTCAGAGTGGAACGGACTAAGATACAGTAGAATAGTACAGAATACAGTATATACACATGAGATGAGTAATGCAAGATATGTAAACATTATTAAGTGACTAAGATACAGTAGAATAGTATAGAATACAGTATATACATATGAGATAAGTAATGCCAGATGTGTAAACATTATTAAAGTGACTAGGGTTCCATTCCTTAAAACCTCTTTTCGCCTAAAATGACATACCCAAGGATATGCATATTATTGATACCATTTGAAAGGAAACACTTTGAAGTTTGTGGAAATGCAAGAGATCTTGAAATGGAAGAGAAAGGACATCATATTACTTAGGAGTCCAGGAGCAATTTAGATTTTGGCCACTAGATGGCAGCAGTGTATGTGCAAAGTTTTAGACATATCCAATGAACCATTGCATTACTGTTCGAAATGTTGTGTCAAGTCTGCCCAAATCTGCCTATTGGTTTACTTATACATTTTCAAGTACAAAACTGTACACTCTCCTCAAACAATAGCATGGTATTCTTTCACTGTAATAGCTACTGTAAATTGAACAGTGCAGTTAGATTAACAATAATTTAAGCTTTCTGCCCATAAAAGATATGTCTATGTCCTGGGACATTTTCTTGTTGCTTACAACATCATGCTAATCACATTAGCTCAAGCATCCCGAGGACGGGACACGATCCTGTAGAGTTTAAAGTGCCCAGTGATTTCTAGTCTATGCCTATAGGCAGCATCTTAAAATATGCTAGTGATGGCTGTTTAACAGTCTGACGGCCTTGAGATAGAAGCTGATTTCAGTCTCTCTGTCCCAGCTTTGATGCACCTATACAGGCCTCGCTTTCTGGATGATAGCGGGGTGAACAGGCAGTGGCTCGGGTGGTTGATGTCCTTGATGATCTTTTTGGCCTTCCTGTGACATCAGGTGCTGTAGGTGTCCTGGAGGGCGGGTAGTTTGCCCCAGGTAATGCGTTGTGCAGACTGCACCACCCTCTGGAGAGCCTTGCAGTTGCGGGCAGTGCAGTTGCTGTACCAGGCGGTGATACAGCCCGACAGGATTCTTTCAATTGTGCATCTGTAGAAGTTTGTGAGGGTTTTAGTTGTTAAGCCAAATTTCTTTAGGCTCCTGAGGTTGAAGAGGCTCTGTTGAGCCTTCTTCACCACACTGTCTGTGTGGGTGGTCCATTTCAGTTTGTCAGTGATGTGTACGCCAAGGAACTTGAAGCTTTCCACCTTCTCCATTGCGGTCCTGTCGATGTAGATAGTGGGGTGCATCCTCTGCTGTTTCCTGAAGTCCACGATCATCTCATCTGTTTTGTTGACGTTGAGTGAGAGGTTGTTTTCCAGGCGCCACACTCCCAGAGCCCTCACCTCCTCCCTGTAGGCTGTCTCGTCATCGTTGGTAATCAAGCCTACTACTGTTGTGTTGTCTGCAAAGTTGATGATTGAGTTGGAGGCGTGCTTGGACACACCGTCATGGGTGAACAGGGAGTACAAGAGGGGGCTGAGCATGCACCCTTGTGGGGCCCCAGAGTTGAATGCTGAGCTATAGTCAATAAACAGCATTCTTACATAGGTATTCCCCTTGTCCAGATGGGATAGGGCAGTGTGCAGAGTAATGGCGATTGCATCGTCTGTGGATCTATTGGGGCGGTAAGCAAATTGAAGTGGGTCTAGGGTGGTAGGTAAGGTAGAGGTGATTTGATCCCTGACTAGTCTCAAAGCATAATTACAGAGGTGAGTGCTATGGGGCGATATTCATTTAGTTATCTTCGCCTTCTTGGGTACAGGAACGATGGTGGCCATCTTGAAGCATGTGGAGACAGCAGACTGGGATATGGAGATATTGAATATGCACTTAAACACACCAGCCAGCTGGTCTGTGCATGCTCTGAGGATGTGGCTAGGGATGCCGTCTGGGCCGGCAGCCTTGCGAGGGTTAACACGTTTAAATGTTTTACTCACGTCGGCCAGGTAGAAAGAGAGCCCACAGTCCTTGGTAGCTGGCCGTGTTGGTGGCACCATGTTATCCTCAAAACGTGCAAAGAATGCATTTAGCCTGTCCGGAAGCAAGACGTCGGTCTCGGCAACGTGTCTGGTTTTGTAGTCCGTGATTGTCTGTAGTCCCTGCCACATACGTCTTGTGTCTGGGCCATTGAATTGCGACTTTATCTCCATACTGACGTTTAGCTAGTTTGATTGCCTTGCTTAGTGAATAACTACAATGTTTATGTTCTTCCATATTCCCAGTCACCTTTCCATGGTTAAATGAGGTGGTTCACGCTTTCAGTTTCACACGAATGCTACCATCTATCCACAGTTTCTGGTTAGGATAGGTTTTAATAGTCACAGTGGGTACTACATCTCCTATACACTTCCTTATAAACTCAGTCACCGTATCCGTGTATGTGTCTAGATTATTTTCGTAAGATACACAGAACATATCCCAGTCCGTGTGATCAAAACAATCCTAAAGTGTGGATTCTGATTGGTCAGAACAGCATTGAATAGTCTTTAGAACGGGTACTTCCTGTTTGAGTTTCTGCCTATAGGAAGGGAGGAACAAGATGAAGTTCAGCAGCCTAGTCCTCAAATTTGCAGCCTAGTCCTCCCACTCCTATTTCTATTCTGGTTAGAGCCAGTTAGCGCTGTTCTGTGAAGGGAGTAGTACACAGCGTTGTACGAGATCTTCAGTTTCTTGGCAATTTCTCGCATGGAATAGCCTTCATTTCTCAGAACAAGAATAGACTGACGAATTTCAGAAGAAAGTTATTTGTTTCTGGCCATTTTGAGCCTGTAATCGAACCCACAATTGCTGATAATACTCAACTAGGCCAGTTTTATTGCTTCTTTAATCAGCACAACAGTTTTCAACTTTGCTAACATAATTGCAAAAGGGTTTTCTAATGATCAATTAGCCTTTTAAAATTATAAACTTGGATTAGCTAACACAACGTGCCATTGGAACACAGGACTGATGGTTGCTGATAATGGGCCTCTGTACGCCTATGTAGATATTCCATTAAAATAAGCCGTTTTCCTGCTACAATAGTCATTTAAAACATTAACAATGTCTACACTGTATTTCTGATCAATTTGATGTTATTTTAATGGACAAAAACAAGGACATTTCCAAGTGACCTCAAACCTTAGAATGGTAGTGTATATATTTATTTTCTGAGCTTTCTTATATCAAACACTTCAAAACCTAGTTTATTATTATTTATTTTTTGACTCTCTTTTTTGCCTTTTCTGCACATGAGGATTGTGAAGAGACCTCTGGTGGCATGTCTTGTGGGGTATGAATGGCTGTCCGAGCTGTGTGCTAGTAGTTTACACAGACAGCTTGGTACCTTCAGCTTGTCAACACTTCTTACAAAAACAAGTAGAGATGAAGTCAATCTCTCCTCCACTTTAAGCCGTGAGAGATTGACATGCAAATCATTAGCGTGCTGCCCTGTTCTGAGCCAATTGCAATTTTCCTAAGTCCCTCTTTGTGGCACCTGACCACACGACTGAACAGTAGTCAAGGTGCGACAAACTAGAGCCTGTAGGACCTGCTTTGTTTATAGTGCTGTTAAGAAGGCCCGAGTAGCGCTTTATTACGGACAGGCTTCTCCCCATTTTAGCTACTGTTGTATCAATATGTTTTGACCATGACAGTTTACAATCCAGGGTTACTCCAAGCAGTTTACTCACCTCAACTTGCTCAACTTCCACATTATTCATTACATGATTTAGTTAAGGTTAAGGGTTTAGAAAATGATTTGTCCGAAATACAATGCTTTTAGTTTTTGAAATATTTTGCATTCATTTATTACTTGCCACCAATTCTGAATCTAACTGCAAATATTTGTTAGGTTTTGCTGTGATTTCAATCGCTGTAGAAGCTGACATAGTGTTGAGTCATCTGAATACATAGACACACACATCTGGCTAAACAAAAGTTTACAAAGGGTTGGTAACAGGCTGATTGGTCTGCTATTGAGCCAGTAAAGGGGGCTTTACTATTCGTAGGTAGCGAAAGGACTTTTGCTTCCCTCCAGGCCTGAGGGCACACACTTTTTAGTAGGTTTAAATTTAAGATATGGCAAATAGAAGTTGTAATATTTTCAGATTTTATCCTCAGTATTTTCCATCCAAGTTGTCAGACCCCAGTGGCTTGTCATTGTTAATAGACAATAATAAGTCAAAATTACAATGCTTGTTGTTCATAATTTGGTCAGATATACAGTACCAGTCAAATGTTTGGACACTACTCATTTATTTAATTTTTTACTATTTTCTACATTGTAGAATAATAGTGAAGACATCAAAACTATGAAATAACACATATGGAATCATGTAGTAACCATAAAAGTGTTAAACAAATTAAAATGTATTTTATATTTAAGATTCTTCAAAGTAGCCACCCTTTGCCTTGATGACAGCTTTGCCCACTCTTGGCATTCTCTCAATCAGCTTAATGAGGTAGTCACCTGGAATGCGACTTCAATGTGTTACTTCATACAGGCCAGATTTCTGCCTGCTTGAACAGCAATAACTCAGATACATATGAAAACATGAAATGACCCAGAGAAGTTCAAAAACATATAACATTCAAAATGGGTAAACCTGAGAGCCCAGGCAGGGTGCAGCTCTCCTGGCCAGAGGCCTACTCCTCTCATCCATGTCCTCCTCCAGCGCTCAGAGCAGAGCAGCACCACAGAGTGAGACAAAGGTGAAGGGTAGGGGGGTTAACACAGACCCACACAACCAACCCCCCACCCTCCCCCTCTTCCCCCTCCCGCTCCAGCTGCCCCTCTCCCCTGCATCCCTGCCCCCCCCCCCCCCCCCCTCCCCCTTTCAGTCTCAATCAGCAACCAGCTGAAGGTTAACCTTCTTTAAATTCTATATAAAACAAAAGGCAGGTGACGTAAGAGTGGGGCTTTTGAAATGTTTAAAAGGCTTCGGCGGCGCACCTTAAATAGGAAATTCCACGGCTAGCTCGATAACAAAGAATGGTGACATGTGGGAAAACAGGACTTCAAATGACGCAACAAGACAGTGGAGACAATTAGCAGGAGACTCTGCAGACTGTGATCACACATGTGAAACAAAGACATTTGACATTTGGATTGGAGTCAGTATGGACCGTTCCACTTCAGATTCACACTGAGGGAAAGGTGTTCACATGAACACACTCAGTCAGTCTGTCCAGCCTTTCCCTTCTAGTTATTTACCTGTCTCATCAACACTGGGCCACAGGATCACTTTTGTTCTGACAGCCATAGCTCCAGAGTCAGAGAGGATCTCTACCCCTCAGGGCAAAAAACATAATTAACATTATTATTGTTTGACATTTTTCTTCAGTAATTCAAAGGAGCCATATTTACATGCCGGAGCTACAGTACTGACTGTATAATTTTCTATAGCGTCCGAATATGCAAATGCCCTCTCAAACACTAGAAAAGACATACCCTATGTGCAATTATGTAAATTGTCTTTGGTTATTCATTCAGTTATTCACTCTTGTATTCGCTCATGCATTCATTTGCCATATTAGGGGCTGGCAGAGATGCCCTGAAATCGGCAGGCTCTCTCCACAGGCTCCTTGGACAGACAATGGGCAGGCCCTGGACACAAATCCCCCTCTCCAGAATTGTGGGGTAAGTTGACCTGCTCGCTGTAGAGCAGAGCATGTGGAATGTGATCTTTTTAAAGAGCCCTGTTCAGCCCGGCACACTGGTATGAAACAAAGAGGTGAGGGCTGAACAAAGACCATGACCAACCCACTCATACCTAGTTCTATGCCTATAACGTGTTCATAACCTATGGTAAATTCCTATATTTTATATTCAATTTTGATGGAAATCATTTTCAATTCTAAATGACATAACATATCTTGCAGGTAAATATGAAGAGAAAAATTGCATAGTATTAGTCCAAATCAAATTACTATATACAAACTCTTATTATACATGAAAGACAAATAAAATCAAAAAGTGGGTCGCAGGAAGGAGAAAACAAGTAACTTTATAGAATTAGAGGAAAACAAAGTTACTGGCCAGGATGTGGTGCAGTGAGTGAATATAATCCTTAGGCAAGTTTGAATAATTCAATACTTTATCTTCCCAATTCATCTCTGACTAAATTCCTAGTGACTATACGGTAAGCTCACGAAAAATGCTCTCCAAATCCTCGGATATATAGGTGGATCATTGAAAAGACGGATTTCCACAAGGACTGACGCAAAAAAATGCACATGCCACATGGTTCCGATCAGATGTCTGACCTATATGAAACCTTCAATCACTAATTATGAACTTGCTTCCATATGTTGTGTGCTCAGTATTGAGGCTGACATGCAGAAAAAAACAAGAAAGCTTAAGCAAATAGAGCAGGCAGTGAACAGTATGTGTCATGACTGACCAGTCATGGCGAGACATTTTCATTCCAACACGACAACACATAATGGAGGGGCTCAAGCAGTGACATGCCCATTGATCTCCCAGGTGTACTATAGGGGTCTCACTATGATGTCATCTAAGCCACCTCTATCTACTCTCCGTCTTCTGCTCACTATATGGTCGGCCAGAAACTCTGTTCACAACATTAGCATAATGACTTATGGAGACCCAAACGAGCAACCTGATCTCAGAGCAATTTGTAGGATTTGGTAAGTTAATCTGTCCCACCATTTAGTATGACGTATAATATAACATGGCTTAACCGGGCATACAATATCACACGAATTGGATGAAGTAGCTTATTACACTTTGTGTAGGACGTATAGTATTATACGTCTTTCTCTGGGACCAGGTTGCTTGTTTCATCTAACAACAAAGGTTAGGATGATTTACATCAAAGGTTAGGTGAATTAGGTTAAGGTTGGAATAAAGGTTAGGGGAAGGGTTAGCTAAAATACCTCCACCCCATGATAGATAGATAGATAGATAGATAGATAGATAGATAGATAGATAGATAGATAGATAGATAGATAGATAGATAGATAGATAGATAGATAGATAGATAGATAGATAGATAGATAGATAGATAGATAGATAGATAGATACTTTATTGATCACCCGGGGGGGAAATTTCATCCTCCCAGACCAACCTCCTTACTTTCGTTTCTGTCTAAAGTAACTAGACCATTTTGTAGGTACTAAGGTGGAGGTGCTAAGAATACATATAGTATGTTTCGTACTGCTCTGAGACCAGGCTGAAACGAGGCAGGGGTAGATTCACACAAGCAAACAGATACACACAGAACAGAAAAGTGTGAGTCTGACTAAAGTACAATGTGCAGTTCTGCTACATAAAAGCCAAAGCAGGCGTCTGATGAAAAGCTTTTTACTGGAGGGTGAGAGGTCCCATTGCGACACCCAGGATGCATAAGAGACATGTTTTGAGAAGGAACAAAGAGCACAGGAAGGAAACAAATGCAACGAGCAAAGAAAAACATTGTTACACACTGCAGCACAGTACCGGTGGACTGCGAATACACCTTCAACTAAATGTCATTATCAGTAGTGGGTAAATACAGTTAATATCTGATTCATTTTGTGATCATCATCATCTGATTCATCTACATCATCGTCATCGTCATCCCTCCTCCTAACAAACACGTTTGTTTTGTAAACTTTCAGACCATCCCTTTGGGTTTCTGCTTGTGCCTCTAATACTTTATTTTACGGTACACTTTGTTAAGTGCAGTTTCCCCTGTGCATCCCCACAACACCCACCGTGAACAGCACATGGAACGGCATGCTCCATGTTTGGGTAAACTGCGTGACAAATTAGGGGAAAAAGGCTACAGCTGGAGACACATCGTAAACTCTCTCCTGGACAATACCATGTTTTATTATTAATAGAACAGCACAGGTTCTGGCGGGGTAACCTGCTAAGATTGGGAGCGTGCTCATCGATGATATCAAGGTGACTGAACACACACTGAGCACTGGGCCGGGCGTCAGGAGTCTGCTCTGGCTGCATGGGGCTGGGCTCAAGCTGTGGACTAGGTGCCTGGCTGCATAATTGGGAATTATTAAACATGGCTCTAGCAGGGAGGTGATCATGAAATTGTATTTTCAGTCTTGAGGGATAAAAGAAAGAATTTAAATGTTCAAACCTGGCAATTGAAGAGTCTTGTCTTAAACCTCCCATGATTACATGTCTTTTTTTGTAACAAAGGAAATGCATTTGGAACACATAGTAACGGTTGTGAATCGTAGATTGTTGTAGATAGTAATCGGGATAAATATTTCAATAGCTACTGGACCAGCAAAGCTAAATGCAGGTTAATGAGTTGTTCAGATATTGAATCACAAAAAAAACCCAGCACAGATAAGGAGAAATATTCTGTTGTTTTAACCTTTCTATTCTTATAAAATAATAGATAGTTAGGACATGTAGAATATATTATATGTAATGGTTGGCATATTCTTAAATGCATTCTCAGAAACTCAAAAACAACAACATCAGCTTCTGCTCCCAGACCATATTAGCATAAGAGTTGTGAATAAGCACACTGACTATAGCATTCTAAAAAGGAATTCAATTGTCACATTTCAACAAAATCTGAGGTTCCAACTTTGTAAAGACAACTTTAGAATCAACCAAATTACAATATAGTGCAGCATGAGCTCTTCTATCTGGAATCATTAGTTTGGAGCTTGAAGCAGAGCTTTCTTTCCTCAATAGCAGCGATTTCAAATCACGATGCAATAACATTTCCGGCATAATCTAAAATGATGCTCATGAAAAAAAGCAGAGTGGCTTGATGTGGCGAAGGAGAACTAGATGTTAGTGATTGTCCAATATTGCTTATGCTCTCATGGATTACTTAATTATCAGTCCGTGCCTACGTTCTGCTCCGTTAATAGTAGGCAGTATGGCCTTTACCTCACTTAAGGAATAAATTGTATTACTCCGTCTCTCTCCGTCTCGTAACGAACACACCCACCCACACATAAACATCCCCTCCCCCTGGTTTTTACCACTGTCTCATATAGATCATTTCATCAGAAATGTGACGACTACTGGGAGAAAGCTCATGAGATAACATAATAACAATTGATTTAATTGTGTTTGACGGCCTTATTCTCCAGAACCTTTCATCCCCTCTATGTGAAATCAGGGACTGGGTGCTCATTGGCACACGCTGAGTTAATGATTTGGAATCATGAGGAGTACAACTTTTCAGCTAAATTGCTATTGGCTCAGTAGGTTGCATCGTTTTGACTAGAGGTTTAGAGGGAATAAATACGTTAATGAGCTAGTCCGTCAGATTGCTCATAGCTGTCTCTGCCAGTGAGAGGCTGAGTACATATATCAGTATGAGTAACACAGGAATAAGGATCACACTGAGGGAACAGGTATACTAGTTATGATAGGGTCAGTGAGGTAGGAATCAGGTCAACAGTGTGTAATAGCTAGAGCATCAGTGCTGGGCTGGGGTGAGGTCTAATAAGGCTAACGGGTACAGAAACAGTCAGAGCACTACACTCTGTCCCCATAGGAGAACCCTTTGAAGAACCCTTTTTGGTTCCAGGCAGAACTATTTTGGGTTCCATCTAGAACCCTCTGTGTAAAGGGTTCTACATGGAACTCAAAAAGGTTCTGCCTTGGACCAAAAAGGTTCTGCCTGGAACCAAAAAGTGTTCTTCAAAGGGTTCACCTATAGAGACAGCCGAAGAACCCTTTTAGGTTCTAGATAGCACCTTTACTTCTAAGAGTGTAGGGTGGACTGGGCTAGACTAGAGGGAACCTGGCCACTGATATGACAAGTACTAAGAAGGCAAAGGCACCATAATATTTCTCAAGAATGCAAATGACTCCATTAAAAGGGCAATCTGCATTTGCTAAATACATTTTTTGGACTAATACATGAATGATGAAAAATATGACTTATTAATGCCTCATGAGCTAAGTTCAACTGTCGTACTTCAATGTTTGTAAACAAGGCACATGTAAACAAACACCAGCCTCAAAACATGGTTAAAACTATAACTTTGATATCATTCTTTGCATCCATAGCTCTGTCTATGAATTTGAGAGTGGTTACATTTCTCCAGGCCCATCCATCAGCTTTTTGCTGAAACCGGAAAGGATTTCACATTGTTAATGTTTCAACTGCTGATTGTCGCTTTAAACCATTATCAGGATCCAAACCCATATCAAATCGGTGAAGGTATATAGGAATCGACCATATACTGTATACGCTACAGTACAGGTAGGGGGACACTGAGAGCAGCCTGGGATGCAGGAACGATATCACACAGGGGCATCGCACAGTACCAGTGATCTCATCATTAGCCATGTTCTCCACATAGCTACCAACCACTGTCCTCCTCCTATGCCACATACAGACCTGTCAGGACAGGAAGCCACTCTGCTCTCACCAGCTCCCACATACAGTACAGCACTGTGTCATCAAACCATGTGTAAACAGTGTATGGCTTTTTATGGATCTATACGTTTAGGGGAAATATCCTGTAATAGTGTAATAGTGGATTATTGTCCATTAATTACATTAGCATATTCTCTCTGACAACAAGGTGAGTTCTTATCCCTGATCTTCAAACTGTGACTGGGAACTATTGATCTGGAGCATGTTGTCATTCAAATGATAATTAGGAGAGGGTGAGAGGTTGGCCTCCAATCCGTTTGAACATCTGGATGAGAGTTCCTCAAGGATAATGGAAGCGGCACACACAGCTTTATGTACCCAAGTCCCTTATACAAATGATCTAATTAATTCCAACACTTCAGTAGCTCAATTCAACAATCAATGTTGACAAAACACTGGGAAACACACACACACACACACACACACACACACACACACACACACACACACTGCAGTGATGGACACCTAACTAAAGCAGGGCCTTCCTAGTTTCGTGAGGATATAAGATGCAATGGGTTTTTACAGGTGAACTCAGCCTAGAATGTATTTTTAAATATCTGCTGATGTAATACAGTTAAGTGTAATAGAAGATTTGGTACCTTTTGGATTGAATTGATTATTTCTTCTATTTTTTGCCAGTGTGGTTTACAAGTGGAAGGTCAAGTGTTAAACGAGATATACTTATTTTCTGAGTTGTATCTTAATAAGAACAAATCTTTAACATTAGAAACAGGGTAAAACTGTAATCTGGAACTTGACAGTAAAACAACATAAGGACTTCATATTACTCTGTGATAGCCTAGCGTCGGTGCTATCACAGGTTAGGCTTATCTATAATTCAAACTGTATTTTAAGGACATACCAAATGTAAACATTAGCAGACCCAATATATATAGTTCTCAGTATTATAGCAGAGTTCAAATGAATCATTTTATGGAGCCCTGATATTTAAAAAAAGATTACAGTAAATGTATTATTTTTATGACTGAATAAATAAACTCCAGGACTACATTCAATTTTGTCACCACTGCATTTACGTTATCATTATGTAATGAATAATTCTGTTTGCACGCTGATATGGTGCTTATAGCAAAACTTTTAAGGAATCAACTGAACAAATTGTCTTAGAAATTCTTAAACGGGCTTGTTCACAGTGTTTAGGGAGAGAAAAATCTCTCTGTTTTTCTTAAAAGCCTCTGTGCCAAACAGCACAAACGCATGCTTGACCACTCAGAGCAATGGCTGGTTAATTCTAAGTTAAAAGGAAAAAAGCTTGTGAAGGAAAGAAAACAGATGTCGCTTGAAGAAATTTACAAAAGTACAGATAAGCATTAAAAACACTTCTGAGAAAAGAAGACATGCACATGCAAACACTGTTTGCATGTGGCGATTGTTGATTTAAGATAATTTCTGGTAAATTGAAGACAGTCCATGTGACCACATTGGGGAACAGGCAAACTGTGTGGCGGGTCATCGGAAAAGCAAACACCTTATCATGGTTTCTGTTAACACTTTTTTGCATTTTACAATGTAAATGAACAAACTAAACTGTTTTTGACCCACACATGCAAAACATACTATCTGTAAAGTAGTGTGCCTGGGGAGACCGCAGACAAACAATGCAAATACTGCCCTCTTGTGGTGGTTGTGAAGTCACAGGTGCAGCTGAAGGACTAGTAGGAGAGACCAGCTTCATCTGAGACAGGAATGAAGGCAGAGACCTCGTAACATCTTTTCCAAATAAAAACAAGTTACTATACTTGTTGATCAAATATGAGGGAATCATATTAAATGTCATATAATGTAGTGTTCAATACCATTACTAAGTATATTATAGTGGGTCACACTAATTCATTAATATTTTAAAACACGTACAAAAAACATATTTAAGAAAAATACAATGGGCCAGAGTAAGAATATTTTCAAAATGGAAGTAAAAAAAAATTTGAAAAATGATTCTGGTTGGCTGAAAAGGCCCATAAGAAGATTGTCAACTAATTTTTGTCAACTATAAAAACAAAACATCCAAGAGTGTAATTAGTGTTGTACTCTCCCATTTCTCCGAACACCCCCCCACTCTCTCTCTCTCTCTCTCTCTCTCTCTCTCTCTCTCTCTCTCTCTCTCTCTCTCTCTCTCTCTCTCTCTCTCTCTCGTTCTCGTTAGAGTAAATGTCAATGTCACTTAAAGTCACTGCTGTAATTTATTGGCTCCTTAATACTGATGGACAAAGGTCGTCAGCAACGCTGTGAGGCGTTCTATCAGGTTTATCTGTACGGGTCATTAACCTTGACCTGGTGTAAATGCACTTCAGTCCAGGAGATTCCCATTGCACACAGATTGTATGCCCCAAGAAGTTCTCCTCACGACAGCCACTCCACTGCCCCATCGCTCAAGTGCTTTAAACTTGCCTTAATTGTCATATGGCAGCCAATGCAGGTTTCTTAATTGATCTGACCTTTCACAGCGCTTTCAAATTTTCGATCCCACTTTCATTGTTCCATCTGGCACTTTAAAACGACATCTGGTTAGCTGTACTTTACCCGGTGATCTCTGTACAGTTATTTTTAAACTTAATGTATGCTTCAACAGATGTTAGTTTTTATAGATGAGGGGCTAAACTGCACTGCGATACAGGCCGTGTCTGCAATACTTCCCTCAGCAATTCAAATATTGACACCAGGAATTACAAGCCTGGCCGCCAGCAAACCCTACTATTTTGTTGGCTTCTTATTTTGCACCCTATTAGGTAAACATCAATTCAGCTCTGTTTTCGCTCATCATTGCGCATAAATAAAACATTAGCCTTTAGTTTATAAAGTGCTAAACATTTTTGCAGTGCAGGGTTCGGTTTTACAAATATGACTGTTGTCAGCAAGACGGAAGGCAAATTTGTTGAATAAATAATAATCAGGCGGACGCGGGGAGAAGATGAGAACGTGTTCACCGTGAAAGTGTGATCAGGTCAACAGGTTAGTACAGACAGCACAGACACCTCTGAATGATTTTCTCTACATGTGACACAATATCAATTTAGCATTTGTAAAGAAAAATGCAAAGGTTGTATTCATTCACATCAAATGTCTAATAAAAATACATTTGATTATTGTAATTTGGACAGTATAAACACAGTGAAATGTTGTACACTGTACCGTTTCTCACCAACTGAGCTGTGGCCCATAACATGCTGATATCATTATGGTAACCAAAAATGTATTTCTGAACTTTATTCAGATTTTCTCATGGTCTTACATTTCAAGACCCCAGCTTTAAGCTCTCTCTTTTAGGGAAATCTCAATTTCGTTTGGTTTAGATGTCTTATCTTATATTGGTTGGTGTGTCTGCTGGTAACAGGGTGATTAACTCTGCCAAGGGCATCCTCAGTTCACTACGTCCACGAGGCACAGCACAGTACGAGGCACTGATGACTCCCGTTAATGTCTTCTCCCTCCTTCCTATGTCCCTCAAATCAGTCACCACTCACCAGACGATGAGAAAAGAAGGTCTGTGGATTCTGTGTTCTCTATCTCACATTTTCTTTGGACATGTTGTCGATTTTTACATCCATGCATGAAAATGTAATTTTCTGCTCTGACATTTTCCAATAGATACATTTCCTATGGCATGGTATTTTTATGGGGAAGTGCATGGAGGTGGGTCTACCTGCAGGGTGTTAAATTAATGGCATATAATTGACTGATTAAACGCTTATTGATTGCGGAGATCCGGATGTTGGCGACACAAGGTATAGATACTCTTACCATACTCTTACCCTTGCATTATATTCTGTCCTCTGCTCTGTCTATGAGGCAGCAGAATACACTTACAACATGGAAAGATGATGTCATAACAGAAAACGTCTAACAGCCTTAAATCATTATGTTTTGGAGTTGTTTACTGAGAATGTATCACATTTCTAAGGTCAACTTCAGGAAGCACATCCAAACTGGGACGGCAGGTAGCCGAGTGGTTAGAGCGTTGGGCCCGTAACCGAAAAGTTGCTGGATCTAATCACCGAGCTGACAAAGTAAAAATATCTAATTCTGCCCCCGAACAAGGCAGTTAACACAGTGTTCCCTAGGCTGTCATTGTAAATAAGAATTTGTTCTTAACTGACTTGCCTAGTTAAATAAAGGTTAAATAAATAAAATTAGCTCATTCCATAAAGAGCTAGTACAATCCTTAAAATCATATGAACAGAATGTGGCCTCTGTTTGAAATACAAATACAGAATGGCTTTATGGATTTTGCTGGGAGACAGGCATTGACATGCTCCAGCCTCAAGGTTAAAGTCTTTTGCTCCCCTGGAACTCTCCAGCCACTGATAGACATGTCGTCCCTCCAGAGCCCATTGAGAGCTCGCCTCAGCCTCAGCCAACCACAGAACATCTGTTCACAAACAGCCCTGATGGAGCCGTCCTGACACCAACCCGCCTGCCGTCCGCACCGCACCGCACCGCCCTATTCCCTAGCCGGGGCCAGATGGCGGCCCATGCCCGTGCTGCAGTCGTCTACAGTATGCTGCGTCCTCGTCCTGAGCAAATCAAGAAGCAACGTAGCCTGCAGGTACCGCCCCAGGCAGGCCTGTGCCACTCACCGCTGACCACCCTCTGGTGGTTTCCAATGTTCCCTTCTGTCAAAAGACAAATTGTCCAACAGCCTGCTCTTTTATGAGTTCACCCTGCGGTCCATTTCTCGAAAGAGGTTAAGGAAAATCCTTGGCCTGAGCCACTCAACTTAGAGACAGAACTCTGCTCTCTGAAAAGTTGGGAGCCCAAAAGACAGAGCCAAAGGAGAGAGCCATGAAGACTAAAAACAGGCATTTATTTTCATTCCTTCCACAAGAAGTGGTTGTTAATCACATGGCCTCAACTGGCAGAGATACCACCGTGCAGCAGTTTTGGGCAAATGACTTGAAGCGCCTCTGGATTTGCAATACATTGCCATCATTGGGATGTGTAAGAGAGTGAGAAGCGAGATGTAATTACTGCCCATCAGAGAACAATTTTTCACAAATTACCAGACAACTTACAGCGGCAGTCCTAATTGCTGGAAAATCAAATACAGCCCATTTCCATCTCCTGACAAATATTTATTTTGTGTCGGTTTGGGTAAGTTAAACCTAGAATTTGAAGAGAATAAACACAGATGATGGAGGTTAACCTCTGCTCTGAGACTGGTCCCATTCCATGTACTGTTCAACACAGTACGCATCACACTTACTGTCCACACATGCTCTGTAGCTAAAATCAACGTTGCGACTGCAGGTTGGACACGCATGGAAAGGCAATGTGAAAGGCACTAACAGCATAACGACGTGCTATTGTTTCGGAACAAAATAAACATCTACTACCACAATAGTTCACTGGGATAAGTTTAACAGTTTTCAAATATATCAGAAACACATTGCGGCGCTGCTTGGAGATATTTGTCAGGATGTGAGCCTACTCAACCACCACCCATGTCACTGAGGTTCAGTGTGCCCGCCCCGTTGGTGCTTTGCACTTGTTTGTTCTGCCAGTGCCCAATCAAGCATGGCCATGGACCTGGCACTGACCGGGCTGCCTCACAACAGCTCATGACAAAACACCGTTCCCCTTCCCTCCCTAACCAGAACTGTCTCTGGAGCCTCGCTAGCCGGCTGGAAACATCAAGTTCAGCAGTACTTAACAGCACTATTAAAAAGCTACACTGGAACCCTTAATGAGAGGATAGGCCCAAACATGGTCAGCTGTTGCATCACCAAGAAAACAACTCACTGATTCTTGGACAGAGTCCATTAAATATGAAAGCATCTTGGTCTGTGGTTTCCTGTGCGACACTTAAAGTCTGTTTACAGTAAAACTCTGCCTTTCCAGACACACTATGCAAAGTGCACTTGACCGTGTGATGTGCTCCACCAGAGAGAGGAAAAAGGCCCATCTTAAAGCAGCAGGCCTCCATAATGTAAGATCTCCACCAAATTATACTTGTGTTATTCATTCAGATTAGACTAATTAAAACCCTACTTCACTGAGGGAGCAAGTGTTTCTTGGAGCACTCACATGCTTAATTGTGCAAAGAATTTCTACCTGACTTGGGTATTCCCACCACAGGTATGTGCCCTGACTGCCAATGTCTAACAGTAGACTCTCAGTATACCCTAGCTAGACCCTCTACTACATGGCCCAGTGGTCCAAGGCATGGGACGAGCCCCATACAGGCCCAGCTGTGTACTGTAATGTGGACAGGGTACCAGTCTGTGAGTCAAGGGCTAGTTCTGGTGCTGCAAGGCTAAGCCTGCCTGCCCTCCCTTCCATTCAGTATGATATCACTGCTCCTGGAGAGTATATCAGGCAAAAGCAGTGTGATCATTAAATGCCCATGCTGCAAATCTTTTTAATTATCATCTTTCCTCTCTACCCTTTTAATGAGAGGACTATCCACAGATAATGCGGGTAATTGGACAATGGGCTTCACTCATTCAATTATTGACCAGTGAATCTGTTAAAGAATGAATGTGCAATACTCATCTCTTTCGCTGGCTCAAGCTCTTGGGTTTAATCTACCTTAGGTAAATCATGAGACAGAGCCCTACTAAGGCTTCTATGTTGATAAACCCGTATAGTTAAGAACTTCTTAATGCTTTATAAGCATTAAAAAAGGGTAATTGATTGGATCGCCTTCCAATAGAATTGACCAAATAGTTACATTGCATCCAGTGCAGACATTATACACCAGCTGGTCAGCATACTTCTTAACTGTACTGTATCAATGCTGTTCTTCATACATATGCACTAACCAAATTTGTCCTCTTCATATAAAGGAAATACACCATTAGGATGATTGGCTTTTGTCCAAAAGCTATTGCAATTGAGGCGAGTGCTCTAGCTATTTATCTCAATGAGCTGCTTCAGCCCCCAAAATGTGGCAAGCCAAATCCAGCAGTGGTGTCACAGCCACTGTATCGGATAACGTTGAACCATCACAATGAGGCCTGATGGTCATTAAGTGACAGAAAAAAAAGAAGTCTGGGGGAAAACATGGTTACCCTCTGCTTCCACTAAGGGCTCACTTGGAAAGAAGGTCCTTTCCAACAGGGAGTAAAAGTTGGTTGTTTTTATACCCTGTGTCGGCAGTAGTTTTTTGCCCTAGCACAACAAATAATCAAAGCTTGATGATGAGTTGGTTATTTTGGCATCAAAATAACCAACTCATCATCAAGCGAGTTTGAGAAACCCTGCTTTACACCACATACATGGTCCTTCTGGTTTTCAACCAACTTTTACTCCCTGTTCATGGGTGGTTGTAGACAGGTGTGGGCATGAAGGATGAAAGATTGTGGATAACAGAATCAACATTCCGGTCTCAGGGAGAGAAAAAAAATTGTCTTTCTTTTCCCATCTGGAGCCCCACTTAATGCTCAATTGAAAACGTCGCTCCCTGGATGGAAGAGTTCTCCAGTCTGAGTGAATTTCCAACCTAAAGGCAAAATCTACAAACCACAGAGAAAGCCTCAGAGAGTGGGAGAATTCCCCCACTGATCATCCAATTTGGCTGAGAGCAGTGTATGAAAAAGCACAGGGGGAGAATCTCAAAGGAACCCTCCGTCACCCAGCAGCTAACGTGTGAAAACAGCAGCCCTAGCTGCAGATGCAGTGCATTAACCATGAGCAGACAAACAGCATGTTGTGTCTGTTAGTAATTGTGAATCTCAACCACACTTAGCCTATAGCTACTCGCAACATGAGCTGATAAACCACTCAATTACCAGTTCAGTATATGGGACGTGTCCCTTACAAACACATTCATACGACAGCATTACAAAAGGCTGTTTGTTTGGTGTCGGTAATGGAATGGTATCATGTTGTAAAAGAAGTAAATATGCATATGTTAGGTTGACATACTCTAGTATACCTTTGATAGCTTTGTCGGGGAGGAAAGAGGGACACTAAGCTGTGTCATCTGATTCATATGGTAAATAGCAGGGGCAAAGATAGGAAGGGTTTATTCACCCATGTTATGTAGTGGGGAGAGAGGTGCTTTAGAGAATGGATCAGACGGAAATAACACAAATAAGTGACACCGCTGCTGATGCTGCTAAAACACAATGTGCTTTCCAATGGAAATGCTGTGCTCGTGTTAATAACCATTCCCTGCAATATTCACACCTCTAGCTACAATCATTATCATAATTGTTACCAAATACTGTACCCGACTTTTAATTGCCATATCATTAATTTCCAATTTGAACGAGTTCCTGGCAGAGACGATTTCATTTTCAAATTGACATCCCCACTCAAATTATTTAATATACACACACTGATAAAAAAATAATAATATCTCAAGGGGCAAATAGTTTGGGCATGGAAATTAGTTTAATGTGGTTTAGGAAGCAGACCGAACTGTGTCAAGAACCATGGCCCTATGATGTCTCTCCCTCTGTCTTCAATACAAACATGTCCTCCAACTTAAGTGTAATTATACTTTCCACACTCCAAATAAACCCTGTCTTCTCTCACCCCTTTTCAATATAGAATACCATATTTTAAAGCGTAATAGTCAGTGCCAGCAGTATGAAATAACAAACCATTCATTAAATCAGGATACATGTGGTAACCTTTTCAATAAAGTTTCTAAAAGTCAAATTAATTGCAGTCATTAGTGCTCGTTTAAAACGTATCGATTTAAACATAACAATATGTTAAAATCATGTGTCCTGCAGCAGTCATCATCTTCCCTCTCTTGAGCTTTCCTCACACCACATTAGTAATCAACAGATTGTTAGACATGCATTTCTCTGGGCTGGTGACAAAGCCTGATATATGGGGTTGAAGAGAGTGTTCGTAATCCATCCATTGCTGCAATTTATTATCTTATTATAATTGTATACACAAACATTGAGGTGATTTAGGTGACATAGTGGAAAGATGAAATCCGTTTATATTAAAAGGGTTGCTCACCCCTGGATCCCACTGCCAGCAACACCTTTCAATGACTGCTTTTAACAACGTGTTTATTGTTTTATTGATCAGGGTTTTATTACAGATTTGACACCCATGTTATGTTTTAATCGAACTGCATATAATTTTTCGACACATATTTTACGAGATTACTACTGCAATTAATTTAATAACTATTATTTTTTTTCGGTGATTTCAGTCTTAACGAGGTTTGTGGAAGAGTGCTCCATTCGTCTTTGGCCCTGTGTTGTCACTCATGCACTCTCCTGCGTGGCGGCGCAGCGCCGTGACCTTAATGGACGCTACAGAAATGGCCAATCGAGCTACGTCCGCACTCTCCAAGCTCATTGCAGAGCCTCACTCTTTTGTTCAGAGAAGTGATATCACTATTAAGGAAGCAATTCATAGCCATATAATTCCTCCTTTCTACACTTAAATGCTCCGAGTTTATGGGAAAATTATACAATTTAGCCTCTGCTCAAAAGTACTTTGGTAATGTATCATTTTTCAAGCATTGTACCTAAAAGGAAAGAAATATAAATTTTCTATGAAGAAAAGACCGATTAATATCCTTTTTTTGCACACTCTTTAAGCAACATTGGCTTTACACACAGTAAATCAGCAAAACATTCAGACTCCATATGATGCATTGGCAGTTAAGAGAGGCTAGGAGACACTGGACATATCTGGGTGTCAAGCTAAAATTACACTCTATATGGAAATAGAGATAAAGGCCCACTGTTGGTCAATACCCTGTATCGGAGTTTCCTTTCATTCCATCTCCAGAATCTGCTGAACATGGCACAATTTATCTATCACAATGATTATTAATGAATTGTTCATCTCATCCTCTATAATTGAGGACAGATCTGGAACACCATTAGCTGTGATAATAAAGAGAGCGATACCTCCCGCCCACCTGAGCACACGGGGAAAAGCTTCCTCTTCTGGTTCTCTGCGGCCTCGTCAGCAAATGTATTCTTTTGCACTGAGCAGTAGTTAACAACTTATAGGTTTGTCAAACCAATTTAATTCATTTTAAATCTTCATAGCAATTATCTTTTTGCATAATCAGTTCCAGGACCTTGGGGGTCTACTGGGTCTTATAACGTCTTTAAAATAATTGTTCAGTGAGTAATTTTAAGTTTTGCGGGGAAATTGCTTAATAATCAGATCTCAAAGTCAATATTTGGCTGGGAAACTAAGTTGTAGATGGGGAGGACTTCATGTAACTCCAATGAAAAAAGGGAATTGTAAAAGAAATGTGAAATTGAAATTTCACAAAGTAAGTGCCAATCTTACACACAGCTGTGCAGTCTATTGCACTGTATAGTTGAGTGACTGTGTGTGTTTCTTTTGTTAGAAAAATAAAATAATATGGGTGTGAGTCAGTTTGTCCATTGTGTGCATATGTTGGTGTGTATGTGACTTTAATTAGTAAGTCCCCAAAGGTGTCCAATATACTTGTGATATATTGGATTCCTTTTGTTGACTATTATATCGAACGGTGTATTGATGCCTTAGTTCAATATCATACCATTGAAAGGTGTATTGATGCCTTAGTTCAATATCATACCTTTGAACGGTGTATTGATGAATTAGTTCAATATCATACCATTGAACGGTGTATTGATGCCTTAGTTCAATATCATATCCTTGAACGGTGTATTGATGCCTTAGTTCAATATCATACCATTGAACGGTGTATTGATGCCTTAGTTCAATATCATCCCATTGAACGGTGTATTGATGCCTTAGTTCAATATCATACCTTTGAACGGTGTATTGATGAATTAGTTCAATATCATACCATTGAACGGTGTATTGATGCCTTAGTTCGATATCATACCTTTGAACGGTGTATTGATGCCTTAGTTCAATATCATACCATTGAACGGTGTATTGATGCCTTAGTTCAATATCATACCATTGAACGGTGTATTGATGCCTTAGTTCAATATCATACCATTGAACGGTGTATTGATGCCTTAGTTCAATATCATACCATTGAACGGTGTATTGATGCCTTAGTTCAATATCATACCTTTGAATGGTGTATTGATGCCTTAGTTCAATATCATACCATTGAACGGTGTATTGATGCCTTAGTTCAATATCATCCCATTGAACGGTGTATTGATGCCTTAGTTCAATATCATACCATTGAACGGTGTATTGATGCCTTAGTTCAATATCATCCCATTGAACGGTGTATTGATGCCTTAGTTCAATATCATCCCATTGAACGGTGTATTGATGCCTTAGTTCAATATCATACCATTGAACGGTGTATTGATGCCTTAGTTCAATATCATACCATTGAACGGTGTATTGATGCCTTAGTTCAATATCATACCATTGCACAGAATGCCATGTCTGATAAAATGTGCGATTTAAGCCTAACAGTGGGATCATAATCACATGACGCCATCAAAGTCATATCAAATCAAAAAGAGCTAAAAAAAAAAAATGGAAGAGAACTATACTATGTTGAAATATTAGCAACTGTTAGAGACCTTAACACGGTAGTGTGCAATCTACCTCAAGCGATGAACATTTGAGAGATACAGTAGCAAGCTTAAAGGGAGGGGGGATGGATTTTAGATTTGTCCCAATTAACCTTGTAATGAGATGTATCTGAGTCTTTATTAATGGCGGTAATGAGAGAGATAAATTGACAATGTGTAAAAACAGTGTTGGAATATCAATGAGACACCAGCACCAGCGCAGAGAGCACACACTCAGAGGTATGGTGGGACAAAATAAGTACAGGCAGGACCAAGGCAGGATCCCTTTAATAGCAAGGACAAATAAGTACAGGCAGGACCAAGGCAGGATCCCTTTAATAGCAAGGACAAATAAGTACAGGCAGGACCAAGGCAGGATCCCTTTAATAGCAAGGACAAATAAGTACAGGCAGGACCAAGGCAGGATCCCTTTAATAGCAAGGACAAATAAGTACAGGCAGGACCAAGGCAGGATCCCTTTAATAGCAAGGACAAATAAAATAAAATACAGGTCTCACCCACTGTTACCCTTGACTCCTAAAGTATATATGAATCACGGCTCTTATTATGGCTTTGACACAGCCACCAGGGTTTCTTTATGAACACTACTTAGGAAGCGTCTCATAATGTGCACCAGCTAAACCCAATCATAATCTGTCTTGCGCAATAACAACAAGACAATACTTTACCGAAAGCGTCTGATGTCATATCATCATTACACTGATAGTAAAAGCTTTGGCTACTCTTAGCTCCACCCAATTAGTCATTTTAAACTGCTTATTGGTGAAAAAGCATCAAAGATCAATTGAAACATTTAGAAGGTGGCTACTCTATGTAATTCCTAACATTGATTATCTCTGAGGCTCAATTTGGTCTCTAACAATAGTCATTTCACATAACATACTCAGGGATTTTCAATGATCAAAATGTGGCAAAGTCGGCAGGCTTGCTTTCTGTAGAAGATGATAATCCTGGATTACTGAAAAATAAGGAGTGTCTCAAAGACAGTTCCCTTTTGACCTACTGACCTACTGTATGGATTTACAGTGATTCTTATCTGCATTTCTCAGGAACAAAAGAGTGATCAAATTAAGATCCTACATCTGTAGGTGCAATGGGATAGGGCTACAGTAGGTTTAGCCACATTTTAGAGGTACCGTTCCTACTATGTTTTATTATAAAGTTCTACAGAGGAATAAACAAAAGGAATGCCAATATCCATTATTACTTTTAGTTATAGTGATGAGCATACACATTTTTTAAACCATAAATACATTTCAATAAAGCCAGTGGTGAAAAGTAATCAGACAGAACAAAGGAATAAACCAAAGTTTTTCATCTCCAAATGCAGATCAACATTTTGAACAAACCTATCACACTCTCATTTGAAGACCACCAAACACCTGCTCTGAAATACCAGGATGTTTATTAAGGATAATCATTTTGGTCTCGATAATAAATTAAATAAAGACTATTTGGTTGAGTAACAGTACAGTGAAATAAACCGCCTGAAACCATTGTGGAACTTCTGAAATCAGAACAATAGTGCATAAGCCTTAATAGAAGAAATCTATTTAGCCATTTACTGGGTTGAATAACTTCAAGGGTTTTGCGAGGACCCCACGGAGCCTCCCAGAGTCCCTGGTGGGGCCATCGCCTTAGGAAACCCACATATCCTCCACTGAAGACAGAGACAATCCCCAGTTGGTTTCAGTCATATACTGTTATACTCCAAAGAATCAAATTTCCCTCCCCATTTCATATTTCTTTGATGTATTTTATTTTGTAAGGTCATTTATCTGCAGTCTTCATTTGGAAACATTGATTTCTCTCCTCAATGTTAACCTGCAGGAGTTTTTCCCCACAGTGTCGTTTGATTGTCACGGAGGTATTGTAGGCAGGTGTCCTTAGACATGTTCAAGGTGTTGAAGTAATTTGAGACTGGTTCAATTAGAGAGAGATGGTATTGAGTATTGAGTACTTAATGAGTTGGGCTGGTACACTCCCTAAAGGTATCATAAGGTGATGTATGTCTACAGGAAAGCAGGCCTACTGTAAGTGGATCAGTAAAGAAGGCAAGAAAATGTGCCTAGGGCACAGATAGAGTACCATAGTAATCTCTGTGGTAATGGAAAAATACCCAGTACATAACTCCTATGAAAACCACACATTTAAATATACTTTCCCAATGCGACTTACCTAGATCATTCAAAGTCGGTCAGAAAAGGCTTCTTTGATTTCATGCTTCATTCCCTCTCAAGCAAGGGCCAATTATCCATGGTGATCGGTGAGGGATTAGCACCTAATCCTGTATAGAAACACTTTAATGTTAGTATTGGAGGTAAAAGTCACTACCCAGTTTTTGCACTAAGTAGCATTTCTCCCTCTGCTAGCTACTGATTCATTGATGTCCTTAAACAAATGTGAAGCTGGCAACTTAAAATACATATTTTCGTCAGTCTCTTGGAATAGGTCATTTGGAGGTAATCCAAATCCTGTTGCCAGGTTTATACAACGTTAAGACTCCATAAACAGTTCTGCAATTATTCAAACACAAACAAACTATTGCTCATCCATGAAATGTGTGGTTTACATCGTTTATTTACCTGTGAATGATTAATATAGGCTATAGAAGCGACAAAACCGGTGAACGTACCCAGCCCAATGTAACCAATTTCAAATAAAAGTCAGATTTAGAGTTGAATATGACATGGGTTCTCCCTTTGTCTTTGTTTCAAGGTGACAGGGAGGCTGGTCTCTTCACCAGACCTGTCTATGGCATTTATCCTCCATAGACCTCATTGGACAAGATGCACCTCTGACCCTATGCTGTGTTACACTAACTATGACATTGAGACTGCTGAAAAATCCAACAACCCTGTCCATTCAACTCTTTCTATGAAACACCTGTCATCAGGACCACACATAAACACACACACACACACACACACACACACACACACACACACACACACACACACACACACACACACACACACACACACACACACACACACACACACACACACACACACACACTGAGAAAGAGAGATGGAGAAAGAGAGAGCAGATAGATAGAGGGAGAAAAAGAGAGGGAGAGAGAGAGAGAGTAATAAAAAGACATGTTTACTGTTGTAAATAATGGAGTGCATTACAAGGGCTGTGAATCAGTGGGTAAACTGCCACTTAGACGTACTGCAATTGGTACCTGAGCTTGATCTCAGACTCAGGCCATAACACACGTCTACATTAAGGAATGCTCTAATGGGTGTCATGTCATCCACCATGACTTTTCTGCAGTCTTAGACCCAAAACACATTTCACATTGAGTACCTTTCCATAAAAGTGAAATTGTGCATATTCACCTGCATGATGTCTGATTGACGTAGACCAATGATAGATGAAAGCCAGCTGTCACAGTGATAACAAGCCAACTGATGCTGAGGATAACAATAATTATGAATTTGGCGCGACACACAATCACATAGCTTGGTCTAAGTGACATACTAATAATGTTTTGTGTTTACGCTAGCATACAGTACTTTAAATTACAAAAGTGTGTGTCTGTGTGTCTAAAACATGAGAAAATCCCTCCCTCTCAGTTCTTCTCAGGAGTCATATTTACCATGAACAAAGCATTGTGGGAACCACAACGCCACTTGTGTGCTAAACATATGCAAACACAGCAGGGCATCATTTTAAATGCAACTTTAATGTTGAGTCGAATTAGTGTACATTAGTAGGCTTGTAAACGCTGAGAAATTTGAATGCAGCTCAATGTTTCACTGCAAAGCCCCACTTTGGTACTATTGAAGGCCCACATTGCGAGGTGGAAAGGACTGTTAGTCGTTGGAGTATCAAAATTGTAAATTCAATACAACTCCTTCAACATTGTTTTGCTTAATTGGCCTATAATGATAACACTGTTTACAACTTTGTAGGATTTCAAATGTCCAGTTGTGACGATTCGGCTTTGCGCCAGCCTTGCGCCAGCTTTGCAGTCACATTAATTTGATTGTCTATGCCGAATGTGCCTATAGGATAGAGATTTACTATATGTAACAGAGTTAAGAACGTGCCGTAAGCTCCACCGCTAACTTGAAATGTTGCAGATTGATCTATCCCATTGGATCCTTTTGTATAGCTCAATTGGTTGGTAATATCACGGCTCAGGAGAAGACCCAGATGCAGACAGTTCGAAGTAACAAACGTTTATTACAACAAACAGGGGGCAGGCAAACAACCGGTCAAGGTCAGGCAGAGGTCAGGGTCAGGGCAGGCAGAGGTCAGTTATCCAAAACCTGGAAAAACTAGAAGGGGAAAAAAAAAACAGGTGTACAGGAAAACCGCGGGTAGGCTGGCAACAGACACACTGGCAACAGACACACAGAGAACCCAGGTATAAATACACTGGAGATAATGGGGAAGATGGGCGATAGCTGGAGGGGGGGGGAGACAAGCACACAGACAGGTGAAACAGATCAGGGTGTGACTGTCCCAAAATGTTGAATAAAACTCTATTGGAAAACCATCCATTCCTGATGCTTTTCTCTTTGCGAATGTTTTAACAGTATCTAATACTTCTTCTTGGGTGATCTCTGTTTTTAATGCTGATCTTTTTCTCTGCTGATAGTTGCTTCAGAGATGTTGAATCTAAGAAGGCTATAAGATCCACCCACTGTTTAATTCTGATGTATATACAGTACCAGTCAAAAGTTTGGACACACCTACTCATTACAGGGCTTTTCTTTATTTTTACTATTTTCTACATTGTAGAATAAAAGTGAAGACATCAAAACTGTGAAATAACACATATGGATTCACGTAGTATCCAAAAAAGTGTTAAACAAATCAAAATATATTTTATATTTGAGATTCTAGCCACCCTTTGCACACATCTTTGCACACTCTTGGCATTATTCCCTTCACTGGAACTAAGGGGCCTAGCCCAAAACATGAAAAACAGCCCCAGACCATTATTATTATAGTTGGCACTATGCATTGGGGCAAGTAGCGTTCTGATGGCATTCGCCAAACCCAGAGCAATGGACATTAGACCGGTGGAAATCTGTCCTTTGGTCTGATGACTCCAAATTGGAGATTTTTGGTTCCAACTGCCATGTCTTTGTGAGATGCAGAGTAGATGAATGGATGATCTCCGCATGTGTGGTTCACACCGTGAAGCATGGATAGATAGATAGATAGATAGGTACTTTATTGATCCCCCGGGGGGGAAATTTCATCTTTCGTTCTTTTTTTTTTTTTCTACACAAAAATTAATATAGTCTGTTATGCAGTCAGTGAGTCCATCGATGTCCTCCCCATGAGCCTCACAGAACACATCCCAGTCTGTTGTTTCAAAGCAGTCCTGTAGGGCCTCATTCGCCTCTGGGGACCATCTCCTAATAGTCCTGGTGGTTGCAGGCTGCTGTTGGACCATAGGCCTGTAGAGTGGGGTGAGGTGGACAAGGTTGTGATCCGATCTACCGAGGGGAGGGAGTGCAGTGGAGTTGTATGCATCCTTCACATTAGCATATAACAAGTCCAGAGTTTTATTATTCCTGGTTGGGCACTTCACGAACTGTTTGAACGTGGGCAGCGTGGAAGAGAGAGATGCATGGTTAAAATCCCCCGAAATGGCAAAAAAAGCACTGGGATGCGCTGTCTGTAACCTCGCGATAACAGAGTGGATGACGTCACACGCTGCGTTTGCGTCAGCAGAGGGCGGGATGTAAACAATAACAGCAATGGCCGCCGTGAATTCCCTAGGTAGATAGTAGGGTCTCAGGCTAACGGCTAGAAGTTCAATGTCCGGGCTACAAAACTTTTCCTTAAGAGTAATATGGTTCGGATGACACCATCTGTTGTTAACTAATAAAGCCAGCCCACCACCCTTACTCTTACCGGAAGAGACGCGATCCCTGTCCGCTGTGATGGTCTGGAAACCGTCGATAGTGACGTTCTGTATGGGGATGTTATCGTTCAGCCAAGTCTCAGTAAAACACATTAGGCTAGCTTCCCGATAAATCCTTTGTCCACGAACAAGTCCCGCCAACTCATCCATCTTGTTATGTAGACACCTCACATTGCCCATAATAATAGATGGTATAGCCGGCTTGTACTTGAACCTCCTCCGCTTTGCCTTACATTTCAATCCCGCCCTGCATCCACGGCGTCGTCTTTTCAATTCGTCCGGAATATCAAACTTTTCCCTGGGGAGCAGCAGCGCTGCATGAGCTAAATCCAGGAGCTGGGCTCTGCTGTAAACAATAACAGTTGACGACTCCTGTCGACGTTCAGCTGCGATAAAATCCATAAAATCCATAATCCTGAACTGTTATAGTTCGACTGTAGCAAAATAAAAAATAAAACTAAAGAAAATAGACGAAAGAAAACGAACTAAAACAACAATTAATGCACGAACAACGGGACAACGGGAGCTGCTTAAAAGGCGACCACTCAGGGCGGCGCCAAACACGATGGGAGGAGGAGGTGTGATGGTGTGGGGGTGCTTTGCTGGTGATACTGTCTGTGATTTATTTAGAATTCAAGGCACACTTAACCAGAATGGCTACTACAGCATTCTGCAGTGATACGCCATCCCATCTGGTTTGCGATTATTGGGACTAGAATTTGTTTTTCAACAGGACAATGACCCAAAACACACCTCGAGGCTGTGTAAGGGCTATATCAAGGCAAAGGGTGGCTACTTTGAAGAATCTCAAATATAAAATATATTTTGATTTGTTTAACCCTTTTTTGGTTACTACATGATTCCATATGTGTTATTTCATAGTTTTGATGTCTTCACTATTATTCTACAATGAAGAAAATAGTAAAAATAAAGAAAAACCCTTGAATGAGTAGGTGTGTCCAAACCTTTGACTGGTACTGTATATATTTGATCTTTTATCTCGAGGATGAACAGGCGGGCTTGTGATTTTAGAGGCAGAAAGTCGTATAAATGTTTGCATTGTGCGTTTGAACTCTGCCTGTTTCAATGCAGGCATTGAAATTCAACGTTTTTGACAGATGATCAATCAATGCTGTGTTATTAAGACATCCTATAATTGATTTATGCATCAATAGACCAGAAGGATGAACAGAAAACCAGAACAGATGAAGAAAGGGGAAAATAACTTGTCTTTGGTAAGATATTAGACGTTTTCTATAAGGAATTAACTTTATTGAAAAATATCTAAGAGCAATGTTTATTTACATGCATTCTTATTATGGCAATTCCCTCCAAAATGTTCACAAGAAAAGCTTTGTGATTCCTAATGAGTGAAAGAGGCATTGTAGAAAGTGCACCATGGAGGCAACAACTTAAAAATGTACAGTATATTATGCCCACAAGCCTTATTTCTTTGTTAGCTAATGGTCATGGTCACAGACCAGCTGCAGAAATTACTTAATGTATTAGCTAACCCAGGAGCATCTCAATGTTTTTCAGCTCTGGTACACGGCAGACTTAATTGATTCTGTAACTCTTTCTAACTTGTTGTACAGCTTCTCCTGTTCAATCACTGTCAGTGAGATGAGACTGACAGATCAGATGAAAACATCCATAATTCTGGAATATTGGTAATATCGCTCAAGTCAACTATTGGATAGTTCAGTACACAAACTGATATTCTAGAAGTATTGAAGAATCATACGTTTTAACCAGTTTAATATCAAAAGCCATGCATATTTGTACTGTATCTCCTTTTGATTATTTAGTAGACCAATAATGTGTATTCTTGTTAAGAAAATATGTCCAAGCTGTTAATAAATCATAGGACATTAAATTTTAAATAAAAGAGAGAAAAAGGTGTGGTAAATAATTCATTTAGAATAGGTGGTAAAAAAATATTTCATTTATAAGCATTCAAATAGGTCCATGAAAATGTTTCTGTTCTCTGTAAAACTATACAAGATATAAAGAGCCTCCCAGTATCAAAATGAAATATATCAATACTGGTACTTAGCTCTCAGAATCAATAAGTTGTGCACATTAAACAAGTTACAAATAAACACTAGCATTGCTGTTACTGTTGGTACAACATACAGCGGATTCAGAAAGAATTCAACACCTCTGTTATGTCAAACCTAAATAAGTTCAGGAGAAGCATTTGTTTAAGAATTCACATAATATGTTGCATGGACTCACAGAGAATTCACATAATATGTTGCATGGACTCACTCTGTGTACAATAATAGAGGTTAACATGATTTCTTTATGATTTCTTTACCTCATCTCTGTACCCCACACATACAATTATCAACCACAAAGACCAGGGAGGTTTTCCAATGCCTCGCAAAGAAGGGCACCTATTGGTGGATGGCTAAAAAAAACATACATTGAATATCCCTTTGAGCATGGTGAACTTTGGATGGAGTATCAATACACCCAGTCACTACAAAGATACAGGCGTCCTCCCTAGCTAAGTTGCCGGAGAGGAAGGAAACTGTATGGGGTAAAAAGTATATACTTTTCTATATATTTATATTCTATAAATAGTCAAATAAAGTACAGTATTTTTACGAAGTTACTTTACACCACTGCCTGAATACCAAGTCTTATGTTTGGGGCGAATCCAATACAACACATCACTGAGTACCACTCTTCATATTTTCAAGCATGGTGGTGGCTCCATCATGTTATGGGTATGCTAGTCATCAGCAAGGGAGTTTTTTTAGGATAAAAAGAAAAGGAAAAGAGCTCAGCACAGGCAAAGTCCTAGAGGAAAACCTGGTTCAGTCTGCTTTTCAATAGAAACTGAGAGACAAATTCACCTTTCTGCAGGACAATAACCTAAAACACAATGTCAAATATACATTGAAGTTGCTTACCAAGACGACATTGAATTTTCCTGAGTGGCCTAGTTATATCTGTGTTCTCTGTGTGATTTGACTTAAATCGACTTGAAAATCTATGGCAAGACTTGAAAATGGCTGTCTAGCAATGATCAACAACAAACTTGACAGAGCTTGAATAATGTGCAAATATTGTACAATCCAGGTGTGCATAGCTCTTACAGATTTACCCAGAAAGACTCACAGCTGTTGTCGCTGCCAAAGGTGATTCTAACATGTATTGACTCAGGGGTGTGAATACTTATGTAAATTAGATATTTCTGCATTTCATTTTCAATAAATTCGATTTCCTAAAAAAAAAAAAACGTTTTGACTTTGTCATTATTGGGTATTGTGTGTAGAAAAAAATTCAGGCTGAAACACAACAAAATATGGATTAAGTAAAGTGGTATGAGTACTTCCTGAAGTATTGACTGACTTAATCACTGACTGTACTGCCCCAAGGAAAATAATAGACTTACAACAAAGTGAATCTATTTCTGAATAATCATATTTTTTACTAATACTGCTCCACCCTGAACCCATAATGAAGTTGGTGCTAGTTTGCACACTGCAAGGTGCAACTCCTACTGGTGAATAACCAGTCCCGTGTAGCTCAGATAGTAGAGCATGGTGCTTGCAACGCCAGGGTTATGGGTTTAATTCCCACAGGGGACCAGTATGAACATGTATACATTAACTAACTGTAAGTCACTCTGGATAAGAGTGTCTGCTAAATGATGAAAATGTAAATAACTATTACAACATTATGTTTTTGCTGGCAAATCTGTAGAGTGGCACCTGCTATAGCCCCTAACAGCTGGAGGTGCAGGTCTGGTTCCATAACCATAACAGTGTAGATATTTTCTGTGGGAAATAGGCTGATGTTGAGGATAGTTTAAAACAGCTGCTATTCTGTGCTGGAGAAGGGACAGTTGTCAAAGAAGGTCAAAGAAGGTTAGTCTTAATAGGAATTTTCAATCAATAATTTCACCCCACTAAATAGCTACAGTACATTGCTTTTCAGAGTATCTTGCTTCCAGGTCAGAGAGAGAGAGAGAGAGAGAGAGAGAGAGAGAGAGAGAGAGAGAGAGAGAGAGAGAGAGAATACTCATTTGTGTGGGTACTTAGAATACTTTTAAAATGTATTTTTATTTTTATTTTAGGGGGGTTCTGAGTGAGGTCCCTCCTCCTCCTCCTCCTCCTCCGCCTCCTCTCATCAGACCGACACAGGAGGTTAGCCACACAAGCATAATTCACACCAGCCTCATGAACTACAGATGTCGGATCTTAATAAGACCTTCCTGCAGCAGGAGGATTTGAATAAATACATGTTGAATATTTAGAATTGTTTGTAGGCTATACAATAAGTTAAACTGCAGATCTACTCAGCATCAGTTCAAGTAGCTTGTGTATACTACGTGCAGACTACAGTGCGTCTCACGTGAATTCTTATATGGATTATAATAAATTGACATATTTGTAGGGGTAGAGGTATTTTTAATGAGGGATCAGTTTTTTTTTTCATCAATTTAAGGCAATCAATAGGTCAAATAAATTGTTGGTTGCCTCAGTGCCTGTGTGGTTCAGCTGTTACAGCCGCTGAGTCCATATGGGTTTGAATGCGGCCCACTGCCCTGTGTATTTTGGGAGAAACTACTACTTTAGTTACTCTCTGTGGGCTGTACTTGTACTCTTACTCAAGTCACTTCACCAAATCACTTCAGTTACATATATTTATGTTATTATGTCGTCGCTGTCGGATGAAAACCTCGTAAATCCACATTGTGATTTTCATGTATTTTTCTTTTTTTTCCCTGTATGAACATTTCACGACCCCTTGACCAATGAAATGTATTCAATATATCTTTTCATCAAAACGTCTAAGTTCATTGGCTCTCAAAGTTGTCCGTCGAGTGGGGCTGAGCACGCCTGTGGAGAAGATGGTGGAAACGGATGTTCTGTTGAAAACCGATGGTGGGTTTGGTGAAGATGAGAGTACATAGAGTGTATCAAGTGCATGCAGACTGGAAGAATATCAAATGCCAGCTGAGGTTATATGCTGCAACTGTGGTGGCAAACATGTGCCCGAGTCCCCGGATTGCCCTGTTAGGTTCATGGAGAATAAGGGCTGTCCAGCGTGTCTGGATGCGATGAGAAGAGTGGAAGGAGCGAGTGGCGTTGAAGACGCAATAATAATTGAGACTGCACCAGTGAATGTTTCTCTGCAATCAAGGGATCCTATTACATGTGAAAAAGGTGGACTTTGTAGCATTTATTGCAATGGTCATAAACTGCACAGTGGTAGAAATCAGAGAAAATTCAGCAGAATGCTTTTTGGGACAGCCAAGGCATTGCAAGAAATCCTGTCAAAGGATGTTTCACCCTCACAGGTTCCTTGATGTCAGTTTTTCCCCCTTTATTTTACCTACAATGGATATTATTTCTATAGTTTACCCCCAGCACAGTAGGCGCCAGTAGGTGGCGGCACCTACTTATAACACTTGTTTGTGGACTGCCATAATACCATAGAAGAAGAAGAAGAAGAAGAAGAAGAAGAAGAAGAAGAAGAAGAAGAAGAAGAAGAAGAAGAAGAAGAAGAAGAAGAAGATCTCCACCACGGCTCTTGAAGTGAAGCCCTTTGTTTGGTATTGTCATCGGAACAATTTCGTCATTTTTTTTTTCAGACTAAGGTCAATTTATCAATCTGACAAGCATTGTTGGTGTAGCTTGGTAAACCTTCTGTTATTATTTTATAGTTTCCTATTGATGTTATCCAAAAGTGTCTGGTCATTTCATTATTAAGATCGGGGGTAAAATATCCCTGACTGTCCATATTTGAAATGTGTGACTAAATCAATGATTGATGTGTATGTCTGCATTTCAGATACATTTTGTACATTTGAATGTTGCAGTAATAGGATAAAGGCCAAGCTAGCAAAAATATTATTTGATGATCTCAACGACTCGACTGTCCCCGCATGGAGAGAAAGAGAACTGCTAATGTTTAAGGAATCACAAGGCTCATTTGAATTTACTGATACAGCAGGAACATTCTCTGTGAGAAAAGAGTGATCAAGTTAAGACCCGACATCTGTATTCTAATACACTCCACAGTCCAAGTGACAAAGACAAAGTTCCCTATAAGAATGGTCTCTGTTTCCTGGCTTGTCTTCTAGAAACACATAGTCAGGACATTAGCAATAAGATGTGCTGTAGCTGAAGACAAAACTGTATACTTAATTCACATACTGTATGGTCAAGGCACAGACCAAGATATTTATAAACCTTTACTGTAAGAATTTGAAATGTGACAAATTAGCTTTCAGTTTGCCATAATCATGTTTAAATGTATTTTTATGATCACTTATTAAAATGTATGAATAATCCAGATAGAGAAATGACAGTAGAAGAAAACCATATGATGTATAAGTTAGTCAGAACAGTGGAAACACTTTTACCTAATGAAGCAACACAATTGATTGCATATGTACTTATTAAAAACATAAATCAGTAAAGGTTGCTATGCAGTGATTAGATACATATTTACTATGCAATTTATTCAAAATTATGTTTCACTACATAGTTATAAATATGTTGGAATATTGAATAGATTGAATAGATTTTGTTTATTGTCAGAATGTATTTGGACACTAGTTATACAGTATGTGTTTATATTATAGCATTATCTCTTCGTTCTAACTGATTAACATATTTAGCAAATCCCAATGGCATTTCTAAACAACTGAAATGATCCTGTCTCTTAATGGTTATCATTTTAGCCCATTGACCTCATATTTGATGGCACCCAGGGGGGCAGCGTTTAGCAAAGGGTGCTGGGAAGGCCCACAGCATGTTGTTTCAGAGCAGCCACGGTGAAACTTTGAATTGTTCCTACTGAGAGACCCGTAGAGGCTGATGCTAATTGATTATGTCTCCAAACAGCTTCCTCAGTTGTCTCTTTGTATGGGAGTGAGACGTGATTTCCTCAATTATGTAAAGCAACGCCTAGAGAGAGAGTGAGGACAGACAGCATGCAGGTATTTTAGGAGCACAGAGGATCTATGTCCTGAAGACAAATCCCAAGGTAAAGGACTGGCCTTTTGAAGCATTTATTATAGTGCAGACTTCTAAATGGGTGACAGTTATGGACACTACAAAGTGTTTTTTAAAAAAAAGAGAGCATTTTCCCTTTATAATGATTAATAATCAGTCCTCATTTCACGTATTAATTGATTCAAAAGTAGCAACTTATAGAGTAAGAGTGTTGAACGTGATCTATACTTTAATACTGTACAGGTTGCTCCTAATCTTCTCCCATGTTTTCGCTATGCAGGGATTGAACTGCATCTTCTGTAAGTTCTACAGTATGACCTGTTCCTCATGTTGACAGACTCCTGTGATGAAGCCACCTATCACTGCTGCCCCTCCTACAGACGGTTCTCTTGACTGTGGCCTGTTTGACACCTGGAAGGAGACGTTTCTGGGGCTGGCTATGGAGATCTCTGAGATATGTTACCGCTAGCGTTATGGGCTGAAGAACAAGGAGGATACACCAGGGCTAACCTGCAGTCATGGTACAGGATCTGTTCAACATATAGGGCTAACCTGCAGTCATGGTACAGGATCTGTTCAACATATAGGGCTAACCTGCAGACATGGTACAGGATCTGTTCAACATATAGGGCTAACCTGCAGTCATGGTACAGGATCTGTTCAACATATAGGGCTAAGAATTCACTGCTAACTTGGGGAGATGTGCCATGTTTCCCAAAAGCATCTTAAGTTAAGTTGATCGTTAGAACCTTTGCAGGAGCATCGTTAAATCTCTGAGATGTTTCCCAAAACCATCTCAATTAATGTTGCACTTGAAAACACTTGTAATCTGACGCCTGCCTCAAACCACTCAGAACAGCTAAGTGCGTTGTTAGATGTTTTCTGCCCTCCTGTGTCACTTTATACACAGAAGATCTCTGCACAAAATAAAATCACATGGTTTATTTTACATTAAAGTCATTTAGCAGACACTAATCCAGACCATACAGTAGAGTGTATACATTTAGCAGACACTCTTATCCAGACCATACAGTAGAGTGTATACATTTAGCAGACACTCTTATCCAGACCATACAGTAGAGTGCATACATTTAGCAGACACTCTTATCCAGACCATACAGTAGGGTGTATACATTTAGCAGACACTCTTATCCAGGACATACAGTAGAGTGTATACATTTAGCAGACACTCTTATCCAGACCATACAGTAGAGTGTATACATTTAGCAGACACTCTTATCCAGGACATACAGTAGAGTGTATACATTTAGCAGACACTCTTATCCAGACCATACAGTAGAGTGTATACATTTAGCAGACACTCTTATCCAGACCATACAGTAGGGTGTATACATTTAGCAGACACTCTTATCCAGGACATACAGTAGAGTGTATACATTTAGCAGACACTCTTATCCAGACCATACAGTAGAGTGTATACATTTAGCAGACACTCTTATCCAGGACATACAGTAGGGTGTATACATTTAGCAGACACTCTTATCCAGACCATACAGTAGAGTGTATACATTTAGCAGACACTCTTATCCAGACCATACAGTAGAGTGTATACATTTAGCAGACACTCTTATCCAGACCATACAGTAGAGTGTATACATTTAGCAGACACTCTTATCCAGACCATACAGTAGGGTGTATACATTTAGCAGACACTCTTATCCAGGACATATAGTAGAGTGTATACATTTAGCAGACACTCTTATCCAGACCATACAGTAGAGTGTATACATTTAGCAGACACTCTTATCCAGGACATACAGTAGAGTGTATACATTTAGCAGACACTATTATCCAGACCATACAGTAGAGTGTATACATTTAGCAGACACTCTTATCCAGACCATACAGTAGAGTGTATACATTTAGCAGACACTCTTATCCAGACCATACAGTAGAGTGTATACATTTAGCAGACACTCTTATCCAGACCATACAGTAGAGTGTATACATTTAGCAGACACTCTTATCCAGACCATACAGTAGAGTGTATACATTTAGCAGACACTCTTATCCAGACCATACAGTAGAGTGCATACATTTAGCAGACACTCTTATCCAGACCATACAGTAGAGTGCATCCATTTTCATCCCTGCTTTTCCTTATTTTTCACCGTACTGGTCCCCCGTGGGAAACAAACCCACAACCCTGGCAAGTGCCATGCTCTACCATCTGAGCCACACAAGACATTTTATCCTGTCTCTGTGACCCCAATCATTTCTGAAGAAAGTTGACTACAAAATACAAAGTTGCCAATGTCTTTGCAATTCAGTTGATACAAACAAGAGTTGTATAAATAGATTCTTCAAATGAAAACCTGAGAAAATAGAAACAGTAGGTTATCATATTGAAACACATTTCATGTTGAATCAATGAAGTTATATTTTGCTACTTGTAGGCTACTGGCTGTAATTTGTCTCATTATATTTCAGGATGTGTAGTCTAACGTGTGCAATGATGTGATAAATCTGTGATTTTGTGTTGTTTTATTGAGTAAGCATTAGGATAACTGTAGGTGCCAATGTCTCTCTAGAAGCAGATCTGTCTTCAGTATTGTTCAATAATTATAACGTTAAGGTCATCTGATCTGATCTGAGAGCAGCGCTCCCTTTCTTTTGATCCTATCAGTATCGACGCATGCTCCAACGATGTACTTGAACGACTGCTCTCTCTGCGTTGTGTTTTGGGAAAGGCATGTTATATATTCAGCAGTTGTAGGAAAGATGCATCTTAAAACACTCGTAAGCCTAAGTTTCATCACTATCGGGAAACCTGGCTCAGGACTGATGTCGAACAGGGAATTTACAAGGCTTGAACAGTCAGCCAGACCATGTAGTTGAGTCCGGGTGGCTGCTCTTCAACCGTTATGCACAAAATAAAACATTATTTTCATCATGGACACTTGAAATTTCATTTACTGAAGGATGGTAGAGGGGTCAAACCATGACTTCTCATGTGTAGCTAAACACCTTCCAATGTGTCACTGTTCTGTACATCTAGAACTTGTGTCTGCACGCATGTGCCTGACCTGGACATTGACCTAGTTCATTGCATGTGTATTATTGCAAAGCTAAACTACAGAGATCACTGAGGTATACAGTGGACAATGCCTGCTCTAAACTACAGAGATCACTGAGGTATACAGTGGACAATGCCTGCTCTAAACTACAGAGATCACTGAGGTATACAGTGGACAATGCCTGCTCTAAACTACAGAGATCACTGAGGTATACAGTGGACAATGCCTGCTCTAAACCACAGAGATCACTGAGGTATACAGTGGACAATGCCTGCTCTAAACTACAGAGATCACTGAGGTATACAGTGGACAATGCCTGCTCTAAACTACAGAGATCACTGAGGTATACAGTGGACAATGCCTGCTCTAAACTACAGAGATCACTGAGGTATACAGTGGACAATGCCTGCTCTAAACTACAGAGATCACTGAGGTATACAGTGGACAATGCCTGCTCTAAAGGTTCGTGGATTCCATCACTGAAGTGTTGTACATCAACACACACTCCAGCTTCTACATGTCAGTTATTTTTATTGAAATACAAAGCCTTCTATGTTCAGTAGGCCTATTTCATTTTGAGTGTCATTGTTTCAACAGAGGCAGTTGGAGATGGCTAGGACACTCGTCCTTGTAGTTCCCCTCGACCTCTGTTCTCGGTTCGTGAAGACAGTTCTCTCAAGTGGCGGCTGACTGTTTGGATCACTTCAATCTGAAATGGGTCCTTGTTACATAATAGGAAATGGACCCCGGAGTATCGTTGGATATGTCACTCTCTCTAGGTAGAGTACACAGCGAGAGCAGCATGAAGTATTGCATCATCTGTTTCACTGGGAGGTCAGGCAGAGGTTGCCAGTGTACGCTACACCATGCACACAGTGTCATTATATTATCTCCACTCGCTAAACATTTATTTTCTCTTATCAGATGTGAAGTCTAACAGAGTGAGGCTTCTGTATCAACAAGGATAAAGTCACGCCCCAGTTGTCTGAGACACTGAGATCCCGTGTAGTGCTCTTATTTTGTTTGCTATGAGAAAGCAAGCAATACTAGTTCATATGGATGGTATTTGTGAAAACACGTAAGCTTTCCATTGTAAAAGGCTAAACTACTGTCCAAAAACTGACCCTTGACGTTTTAAAAGGATTTAAGAACAGTATGTGAATTGAGTAACACACCTCCCTAGAGTAGCACTGACAGTAATATTGTATGCAGACACCTAATAACCATGGAAAGTAAGCATACTGTGCAAAATTGTATGTTTCTGGTCATATCTACAGGGAACACTGCTTGCGACCAATTTGCTTATTACCTGCAGCGGTACAATTACAAAGCTGACTACTTTAGCTAATACGGCATCATAAAATCTATTGGAGGTCCTTTGTGGTTTTTCGAACATAAAGTGTGTCTGCATAAACAGATGCCTGGCTTAAACTGAAAACATCTGCATGTCTTAAACTCGCTGGAACTCTGTCAAATTACCTGATAGCTTGGGGAGCAGCATGGGCTTCAGGATCTCTAATGCTTTTTAATCACATCCAAATGGCCTGTCCTTTAGAGCCCCGGTTCACAGGATGTCCCAGCTAGATGTCCCAGCTCAGTCCAGCAAGAGAAGAGAAGGTCAAGTGGTTGTCATTGCTGTGTTCTGTACACGCGCATGCTTTCAAATGGCTGCTTAAGAGAATAGTGTTTGACCCATTATCTTGCACATCACACCATTGTTCACAGTTGAAATGATAACATCTGCTTTGTTATTGTGGTTGTATACTGATGTGCTGGGATAGTGCTCCATGATTGTGTTTAGCGATGCTAGACTTGCATTAACTAAAGTTGGTCTTATTATATGTTGCGTTAGCTGGTGTGTTGACATGAATCTCTGCTCTCTAATCGGATGTGAGTTTTTCTTTAGAGTTTCAGGCCCCAATCGCTTCATTAGCGTGATGCAGGTTCTTCCTCCAGAGCACACAGCACTAATACCATCTCCCCTCAGACCCTCTCACACAGCCCAGAACGGCCTCACGAGTAACAGCAACATTAAATATTAACATCATGTGTTTAGAGGGTTTTTATTTCAAACAGCGGGTTTGTCAGCATCTTACGTACTGTTCTTCAAGACTCGGTCCATGTGGAGATGTGTTCCCTCCAAGGGCTTTCTGTAGCGCTGTGCCGTTGGAATAATTGAGGCGTGTTTTTCTAATGGTCTTTCTGTGTTAATATTGCCAACATATTCACCGTGATTTTTTTCTAACAAATGGAGCATTATAAGTGAATTTAGGTAATGCTTACTGTACCTTGAAGTGCAAAATGTAGCCATCAGAGAAGTGAAGAATGTTTGGGTGTGTCATCGGTTTACGTCATCGCTGACACAAATGTTGATGCATGTGTTTCTCATAAATTCCTGCATTTCCTCTGCCAAAATCTCAATTTTTTTCTCCAAATTACACTCATATTGAAGAATGTACAGTCCTTATTTTCCTTAACTGCTGTATTTTTTTCTTTAAAGAAAAGCCATTGTACTTACACGTAAAAACATCTCAGAGCAATAGTGCAAACATATTTTCGAATGTTTCAATGCTTCTTATCCTACAGTAACACGTTGCGTGATTGTATTGCAGCCTAAAACCATCACAACAGTAATATGAATGCAAACCATTTCAGTAAGGCTTGCCTAAACTCATTTAACACACGTGTACCCCTGCTATTGTCCTAGTTTAGTTTACACGTCTGTTTTCACGATTACCCGTTTAAACGAACTTGACCTTACTCTTTGAGGAACGGCATGTGTGTGTTACGTGCATCCTGCCCAATTAGGCCAGGGGCACTGGCGCAGTAGAAACCAACACTCCCACAGCATCCTCCAGGAATTGAGCGTGACACTACTGCCTCTCTCGAATCTATATTTGGGCCATGTGTGTGGATGTGTGTCACTCAAGAGCACAAGCCCTATCTACAGTAGAGAAAGGAGAGTGAGCTCTGGGCTGTGGGCTGTGTGTGCCAAGGCACAAAGGGAGCTCCCTCCCAGCGGGCACAGCCGTACCAACCAGGCCCTGGGCAGGCTTTCATGATACCTTTCAATCAGCAGCTAATTCCCATCTGAAATGACAGGTGATTTGACTCAGCCTTCAATTAATGACCTCATTTGAACAATTAAGAACAGGAGGGGGAGGAAGGGAAAATCCCATGTACTGTCCGACTCCTGAATGAAGGCTGGAGGCGTAGCGATGATCCCCTGATAGCGAAGAACACTGCTATCTGATCATCATCATCATCATCATCATCATCAGTCTCCCTCAGCGAAGGTAACTGATGCCCAGGGTATCCTCCCAGGTTGGCTGACCCTACCACACCACCAGGTGTTGTCCCATAGTGGGGCCCAGATCTCTGTGAGGGGCGGGTAAGGGGTAAGGAGGAGGGGAAGGGAGGGAGGGAGGGGATGGCAAACATGGCAGGGGATGATGGAGTGCATCAAGCTCTCCGTGCCACCCCCCACAGAGTAGAGGAAATTAAAGAGCTGTGTCGCAGGAGGAGGAGAGGGGAGGGGGAGGTGATTTAGAGTGTGGCACAGGGGGATGGGGACCGGGTGCATTGGAGTTAATTACTGAATAATGAGGAACAATTTATTGTGTTCTTGTTAGAGACATCAAAACGCTGGATGCTGCTAACAGAAGAGGAGCATGCCGCTCTCTTTATACGTCCCTCTAAATACAGTGTTTAACGTGGAGTCATTAAAAAACGCATTCCATTCCAGCCAGCAGGGGAGAGCAGCTTCCCAAGGCTGATGAAGGAAACGCTAACACTGTCCTAACACCAGGTACCTCCTAAGTGCCTGTCCTCTGTTTGGAGAATTTATTCAAAGAAATCATGAGAACTGCATTAGCTGCAGATCGATCTCTCCCGTATCTTCCAGGCTTCTGCTGACGAGCATGGCATAACTCGTCCTATTCACCTTTCCACCCGTGTAAATCTACACAGGCCTATTGTGCACGGTCTTGTCATTACCTTCAGGGAATGTGCCTCTTGTCATGTTCATGTCTGTTACAGAATCCAGATGCTTTAGGTTTTAAGTTAAAAAATGTGAGGTTTTAGACATACTATCATCCAGTTCTGAAGAAAATATGTATCATAGAAATCATTCAAGTATCAGCTACCGTGCATTAAAACCACGTCTTGTACCATATCTACTGTTTGTACTGTTTTCATACCTATAAGAAGACACGCTAACTGTTACATTCTTGTCTGATTTGTACAGTTTAGGTCTTTTATTGGGAGCATAATATTACATGCACCTTTATGATGTATCAAATCGAGGGAGGCTAACACTTCCAATCCAAACCTTGTGTCAGATGTGACGTGTGAAGCAGCCATACTCTTTGATGTGTTAAATATGAGATCTGACCACAGAACAGCTGTCAGATACAGACTGATGTCAGAGGCAATCCACGCCAATTACTATTGAGTATCTGTCAAACATGATTCAGAGGCTCCAAAGCTACTGAGGTATACCTAAGGAGATTGTGGTAATAACATAACCTTCAGAAACTCTTTACAAATAAACATCACAGTGGTCCGTTCTCTTTATCAAATTGTAGTGGAGGCCATTATCTTATGTGATCATCTGTGAATATATTATGTATAGCATGTAATATTCACCTACATTAAAATAAATGGTTATTTATTTAACATGAAAATATTCCTGTTCTTGTGTACACTGCACGGTATAACCACTAATTTAGTTAATTGTTTTCCACTATCATTGTATCATATTCTGCCTCCAATGACATTAAAAGACAAAGGTTGCTGAATGTGTTGTAACCATGCTGTGTAGCCCAAATAAACATGTTCCATGTGAGGCCGATGTAGCCTACGGAACAATCCCGTTAGACAGATGAGTGCTACTCGAATGTTAATGAGGTCTCCTTTAGACACGCATAAATTAAATGATTTGATGTCTGCAATCATGCAAGGACCTAAGGTGCCCCCTGTTTATGGCATTTGAAATGTAGCAGGCTTTATTTACGACGTGTCTCCCTGCACAGGCCTCGCCACCTGAGCAGCCCAACGCTTTCAAAAGACACGGTTTCTTTTAATGACCTGCAAATGAATCACTCTGGCAGAATCATAAAGAAGCGGAATCCCCTTTGAAAATGAACAAAACAAAAAGACGAAGATTCTGCGAGTAGATCACAGAAACTAGCCACAGCTGTGCCAAAGTCGAGGTATAGGAAGCAAGAGGCATGTACAAATGCCTTTCAGATATGTTACTAATTATAATCATGGTTCAGTACAGGAGATGACTAACCATTTCTCTGCTACAGCATCTATCCATTCATCCACTCAGCGGCCCAAACTCCTTGTATTGGGGTTCCTCTGATGCTAGAGAAGCCACACAAAACTGTAGACTACTTGAAGACCTCGAATGGTTTTCAGCACAGCACAACAGCTAGCTTACTCTACTGTAACATAATTACAGCATAATTCATGTCTCTAGGCTCCAGTGGTGTGGTCCCAAAAGGAAACAGCATGTCAAGATCTCAACCAAGGATGAACACAAGGTACAGGAGATAGAGACTGGATCTCATTAATCAAAATAACATATCTTACATAATGCTTTCAGTTTGATGCTGTAGTGTAAGCCAAGGAAGTCACCGGATCAACTGCAGCAAAATAAAATGAACCCTATTCTATTCTAATGAAGCATTTCCAGGAAGTATTGTTCATTAATGTAATAATCAACCAGGGTGCTTAAGAGATGCAGCCATGTGTATCCATATAAGCCCAGCAAGCTGAATGCTGAATGCCACATAGGGAAGAGGTGCTAAGTGATTGCTTTTCTATTGAACCATCAGGCATTTTTTAAAGACGTCTCAGGGTCTTGAGAAGACCCTCGTGTGCACAAGCAGCCATAATGAGAAGTGCATAAGTTTGAATTCTCCACTCAAGCCAAATTCAGGGCTTTGTGTGCGGAAGATACATTTCTCTTAAGATTCTCACTTATGTCCTTCTTTTTATTAGGATAATGAATTTCTGAGTGCTGTGCCAGTTCCACTGAGCCTGCTCCTCAGCCTAATTCTACGCAACATTTCCTCATTGCCGCTAGGGAATACTATATGAAGGCAGGGCTTACAATACCATCAATATGCCATAGACGACAATTGGACGTTTCATAGATATTAATGGAAGTGCAAATTAAATCAAAGTTGGAGTGGAGCTATCGGGGTTATGATCAATGCCTTTTGTGCAGTCAGATTCAATAGAGGGTTTGTAATTTGAGTATCCAAACAAAATGTGCATCTTAATGGGGAAGATGAAAGTAATCCCACATGGGGAGGAAATGATACATTAGCAGCATTGTAATTAAGAGAACTCACAGTACAATGTTTCCCTCACACAGTATTCGTGTTGAATAAAAGCCTTATACATCGGTGATGCAGATACAGGATATGGATGTTGGAATTGTTTTTTAGACACGTCTTAAGATGTCATACGAGGTATCTGTCTAAAGCGAAAGTGTCGATGGAGTATTGTATTAGATGCATTACATAGTCTGCCTATTTAATTGAGCTACTTCAGTGGGCAGCTGAATCAAAACAGCTTTTACGGTAGAGGCAGATATACTGTAATCACCTTAGCTATGGTCATTAAAATAATGATAGAAAACAAAAAAGGCGCAGTAGTTGAATTATTAAAAAGTTTGACTCATTTTATAGTCAATTTCAAACGGACATGACAGCAATTTGCTTGGTCAGCAAAGCATTGGCTCAGTTGATGCACCACTGATAATGAAAATCATGAATTCATGAGTTTTGCTGTAGATTAAAAAAAAAAAACACACACACACACACAAAGAGAGAAGCAATTCATGAGAGAAATGAGCAAAAAGCTGCCTCTCCAGAAATAAAATATTTTAATAATGCATGTGTATGCATCTATTTTGCTACCTCCGTTCAAATATAATACAATATCATAACATAGGTTGACAAAATGTTCACCTTTTTATTATTTATTGGAAATCCACCTCACAGTACATATACACAGCAGCCACCTAAAATGTAAATGTGGATGTCAGCAAGTGAGCATGATACCAGCAAACAGCACAACTAGGCCCCAATGAATACATGAGCTGATAAACAAGGCTACATACTTCCACCTAGCTACACAGCTAGTGACCACACACACACACACACACACACACACACACACACACGCAACCCTCACCATCAGAGAAAACAAAACTTTAGTGACATAAGGGAAGCATTTCTTAATGAAAATGTAATGAAATGTACTTGAAAGAGCTTTAAAAAATGAATTAAAACAGTCTTGATGGCCATTTCCATCCCCTGGGGTTGAGCAACTAGGGTTTATCAATAATTGCTCATTTAAAAATGCATATAATTAAAACTACTTTTATTCCCAAGTTTGAATCAAGGTCCCTAAAATGTCAACCACTCTGCAGTTTGTAAAGGTTACTTGGCATCTGTGTGTCTAATCTTTTCCTGCATTTGTTCCCATTGTTTTATCTCACTGGAGTTGGTTGCTATTTGCTCAACTTTGAAGGACAAGGATTAACTCTATCGTCCCTTGCCATGCTAACCCCTTACAGAGACATGGCAGAGAAAGAGGCTTTTGTTGTGTCAATTTTCTATTATCAATAGGTTCTTATTCTCACATTTTCGGATCTCCACCCCTTCCTAACTTTGAGACAAATCTGACCTGAGATGAGGGGTTATTCAAAAGCAAATGAATGCAAAAAAACAACTTCTCTGGTTGAAAACAGCCTATGTGGCATCGATATCAGTCAGAAACATTTATTCCAGTGCCAAAATGCACTAAAAAGTGCAAGTATGATCATTTTGTTCACAGTCAGTATATTCAAAAACTGAGTTTTGTGAGATTTGTGTAACTGAGGTCGTCACGACATACATGAGGGTTGGGTTTGGCCATGCCCACTTGCCTACTAACAAGAGATGGTAATGCCTAGGGAGAATTGTCATGCACAGAGAAACAGCTGTGCTGATTGCGCGCTATCCAATCGTAGCAGCAGAACCTCCAGACAGTGAGACAGTCCTGCCCATTACGCAGTGCCTCGGACTCTGACTTGTTTGCATAAGACAACACGTTGCCAATGTTGTGTTGAAAGAACACTTGGCCCCTAAGCCCTTCATGGAGGGGCCACTTGCTGATGTGTTTGATAGAGATCACTCCAGTTTGCCACCGTTTTGGGGAACTGCCACTTTGTCAATATTCCAAAATTCTAAACCCATTCGCGAGAATCTTGTGTTCCACCACCACCTGTTTTGTAACATGATTCGCTATGAAACATTGAAATTTAAAGCATGCAAAACATATTAAAAGCATGATTTTGTTAACACTAACATATTTCCTGTGTTGTATACAATGAGATATGTGATGACAGGCAGGCCATAGGCCTACTGTATTGGGAGCATTTACAAGGCTATACATTTCATTTTCAAATATCTCACTCACTAGATTAGACCTAAGGAACGATAAAATACATCAATAAAAGGGTATTGATGTTGTCAAATGTTAATATGTCATCTATAAACCCTGACATACTCTGTCACCCAGATACAGGCTGCGCTCAGTCCTGTGTTGTCTGCTCCTGTTGTCGTATCGACCCAGGGCGACTCATGAATCGCTTCTGCTGTAAAACGTTGCATGCCAGGACAGGCATGGACATTAATCAAAGTTGATTTGAAGTGTGAGGGCACAAGTGCTTTTGTGCTGAAGAAGTGTTTAGCACAACACCGGCATGTTCGCGGGCCCCGCTCCTGAGTGTAATTGCAGCACAAGGAGGTCATAAATAATGTATTCAAGATCACTTACACCTCATGAAGCAAGGCATAGGTTTAGAGAGAGATCCCATTTTCAGCTCAAAATACTAGATTTGGCTCTTGTGGCTGCACTTTCCAGGGAAAACAAGACCTCCAAAAAGGGTTTTGAAACAGTTTAGAGCAATACGAAACATAATAACATCAAAACAGTTTAGACGGTGCCACAGAATTAGGCTGTAAATAAACTCCTGACTAAAGTGTTGGAGGCAGCAGTACAGAGGATAGAGATTCTACCATGTTGCTATGGATACTACAATAGTTATGCCTTATACCTACATGAAAAAATATACTTTATGTCTGATGTGTCCCCAGTCAACCTGCATTTAATTACAAAAAAATTGGAAAGATCAACTGAGGTGTTAATTGAAGTCGTGTTTATCTTTAGTGAAGATTCTCACCGCAGATTTGTCTTTGTATTTATTATGGATCCCCATTAGCTACTCTTCCTGGGGTCCAGCAAAATTAAGGCAGTTATACAATTTAAAAAAACATTACAATACATTCACAACAGATGTAGGCCTCTACTGTACTACCACATATCTACAGTGCATTCGGAAAGTATTCAGACCCTTTGACTTTTTCCACATTTTGCTACGTTACAGCCTTATTCTAAAATAGATTCAATTGTTTTTTTTTCCCTTCATCAATCTACACACAATACCCCATAAAAAAACAGGTTTTTCAATTTAAAAAATAAATAATGCAGACCCTTTGGCAGCAATTACAGCCTTGAGTCTTCTTGGGTATGACGCTACAAGTTTGGCACACCTGTATTTGGGGAGTTTCTCCAATTCTTCTCGGCAGATCCTCTGAAGCTCTGTCAGATTGGATGGGGAGGTTCGCTGCACAGCTATTTTCAGGTCTCTCCAGAGATGTTAGATCGGGTTCAAGTCCGGGATCTGGCTGGGCCACTCAAGGACATTCAGAGACTTGTCCCGAAGCCAGTCCTGAGTTGTCTTGGCTGTGTGCTTAGGGTGATAGTCCTGTTGGAAGGTGAACCTTCGCCCCAGTCTGAGGTCCTGAGCGCTCTGGAGCAGGATTTCATCAAGGATCTCTCTGTACTTTGCTCCATTAAACTTTCCCTCGATCCTGACTAGTCTCCCAGTCCCTGCAGCTGAAAAACATCCCCAAAGCATGATGCTGCCACCACCATGCTTCACCGTAGGGATGGTGCCAGGTTTCCTCCAGACGTGATGCTTGGCATTCAGGCCAGAGAATCTTGTTTCTCATGGTTTTAAAGTCCTTTAGGTGCCTTTTGGCAAACTCCAAGCGGGCTGTCATGTGCCTTTTACTGAAGAGTGGCTTCCGTCTGACCACTCTACCATAAAGGCCTGATTGGTGGAGTGCTGCAGAGATGGTTGTCCTTCTGGAAGGTTCTCCCATCTCCACAGAGTAACTCTGGAGCTCTGTCAAAGTGACCATTGGGTTCTTGGTCACCTCCCTGACCAAGGCCCTTCTCCCTCGATTGTTCAGTTTGGCTGGGCGGCCAACTCTAGGAAGAGTCTTGGTGGTTCCAAACTTCTTCAATTTTTTGATACCCTTCCCCAGATCTGTGCCTCGACACAATCCTGTCTCAGAGCTCTACGGACAATTCCTTCGACCTCATGGCTTGGATTTTGCTCTGACATGCACTGTCAACTGTGGGACCTTATATAGACAGGTGTGCCCCTTTCCAAATCCTGTCCAATCAATTAAATTTACCACAGGTGGACTCCAATCAAGTTGTAGAAACATCTCATGGATGATCAATGGAAACAGGATATCCCAGCGCTCAATTTCGAGTCTCATAGCAAAGGGTCTGAATACTTATGAAAATATATATTTTTTTTTATACATTTGCAGGGTGTAGATTGATGAGGGGAACAAAATATTTTAACAATTTTAGAATAAGCCTGTAACGTAACAAAATGTGGAGAAAGTTAGTGTCTGAATACTTTCTGAATGCACTGTACAACACAATATCCATGTGTACTTGTGTGTATAGTGCGTATGTTATCGTGTGTTTGTATGCATGTGTCTGTGTTTGTGTTGCTTCACAGTCTCCACTGTTCCATAAGGTGTATTTTATCTGTTTTTTTTATCTAATTTTACTGCTGACATGAGTAACTTGGTGTGGAATAGAGTTCCATGTAGTCACGGCTCTATGTAGTACTGTGCGCCTCCCATAGTCTATTCTGGACTTGGGGACTGTGAAGAGACCTCTGATAGCATGTTTTGTGGGGTATGCATTGGTGTCCAAGCTGTGTGCCAGTAGTTCAAACAGACAGCTTGTGCATTCAACATGTCAATACCTCTCATAAATACAAGTAGTGATGAAGTCAATCTCTCCTCCACTTTGAGCCAGGTGAGATTGACATGCATATTATTCATGTTAGCTCTCTGTGTACATCTAAGGGCTAGCCGTGCTGCCCTGTTCCAATTGCAATTTTCCTAAGTCCCTCTTTGTGGCACCTGACCACATGACTGAACAGTAGTCCAGGTGTGACAAAACTAGAGCCTGTAGGACCTGCTTTGTTTATAGTGCTGTTAAGAAGGCCCGAGTAGGGCTTTATTATGGACAGGCTTCTCCTCATTTTGGCTACTGTTGTATCAATATGTTTTGACCATGACAGTTTACAATCCAGGGTTACTCCAAGCAGTTTACTCACTTCAACTTGCTCAACTTCCACATTATTCATTACATGATTTAGTTGAGGTTAAGGGTTAAGTGAATGATTTGTCCCAAATACAATGCTATTTAGGACTAACCTATTCCTTGCCACTCATTTTGAAACTAACTGCAGCTGTTTGTTACGTGTTGCAGTAATTTCTGTCACTGTATTAGCTGACATGTATAGTGTTGCATACATAGACACACTGACTTTACTCTAAGCCCGTGGCATGTCGTTAGTAAAGATTGAAAAAAGTAAGGGGTCTAAACAGCTGCCCTGGGAAATTCCTGATTATGTTGGATAGGCTTCCATTAAATAACACCCTCTGCATTCTGTTAGACAGGTAACTCTTTATCCACAATATAGCAGGGGGTGTAAAGCCATAACACATACGTTTTTCCAGCAACAGACTACGATCAATAATGTCAAAAGCCACACTGAAGTCTTACAAAACAGCCCCACAATCTTTTAATCATCAATTTCTCTCAGCCAATCATCAGTCAGTTGTGTAAGTGCTGTGCTTGTTGAAGGCCCTTCCCTATAAGCGTGCAGATATTCTGTTGTCAGTTTGTTTACTGTAAAATAGCATTGTATCTGGTCAAACACTATTTTTATTCAAAAGTTTACTAAGGGTTGAAAACAAGCTTATTGGTCAGCTATTTGAACCAGTAAAGGGGGCTTTACTATTCTTTGATAGAGGAATTACTTTTGCTTCCCTCCAGGCCTGAGGGCACACACTTTCTAGTAGGCTTAAATTGAAGATGTGGCAGATAGGAGTGACAATATCGTCCACTATTATCCTCAGTAACTTTCCATTCAAGTTGTCAGACCCTGGTGACTTGTCATCGTTGATAGACAACAATAGTTGCAACAATAGAACCAGTTATTACAATTCCAATTACATTAATTTATTACAATTACAATTCTCAATATTAACTGGTTAGGTAGCATTTCAATTACTCTGAACATTGGCAATTACTCACCTCATCTCTTGGCAAGCAGTAGCAACAGATGATTACATTTTTTATACATTAGAAATGTAACCATTTCGTTTTAAACTGCATTTGAATAAAAGTACATTGCATTTATTTATAATTTCAACATATATTCATCCTCATGTCCAGTTGTTTGCACACCAGAATTGCAGACGTCCTTTTAATCATCATTTCCTCATACACACATATAGCAGAACAGTTGTTATTGCTCTCAGATAATGGCATATAACATCCTTTATAACCCCACATTCAAACAGCTAGTAGTTTCCTGACTACTAGCTGTTTGAGAATGGCAATCATCTGTAGCTCCCTGTCTCTTGACCGCCCCCTTGTGGCCATCTGACGGAATGCCTAACAAAGAACCTGCTCTAGGCACATTTACATGTTTATTAGCTCATTCTCAATAAATTATCACATTCACTGATTACAGAAATCTAATTTCTGATATTGTCCTGAGAGGAAAATAAACATTTTCAAAGTTCAGAGTTGAATATCTACAAAGCAGGTTTGGTATGTCTTCTACATCAAATCCAACTGAAATGCAGAGATCATCAGATCTTTCCATATCTAAATGGGATCCTCTCACTCACTAGCCCAGTTAATGACCAGACCCCATTATGTAAATCTGAGTACGGCCACTAATAGTGAAAAGTTGCTCACACAAACACGAGCACTGTCTCATTGCATAGATGGTGCTAATTGGACACTCCTTTGGTATAATTGCAGTGACTGAGGCCGTGCCCTCAGCTAGCCTTTCCTTTAAGTATTGTTTTGCAGCACATAAACAGTACAGGGAGCAATTAAGACGCGGCTCGTAAGCACCCACTTGGGGGACCAATCAGCAAAACCATGAGAGAGAAGAGCTGAAGAGGGGAGGGACAAAGGTATGCTATGGCACCCAGAGAAACACAACCACGGCCCAGGAGCCTGTCAAACAAACAAGAGATATTACATATTTCTATGCATGTCTATCTAGTTTAGAAACCTTACTTCAGTGTACAGTCCCCATAAGGGTTGTTACAGTAAGAAGAAAAACATTTATTTTGATTGAAAAAAAAGTTGTCTTTTACAGGTTTGATAGTGTTTATTTGAGGGATAGACTGACTTGTGTACAGTATCTTGCCATCCACAACTCAGTACAGTGGAGCAACTTCATAGGATCCCTTTTCTCCATGTAATAATATCTTGAACTACTGTATGAATCCTTTTCAACTACTTGGCACTAATGAAACAAAATACCTCTGACGAGGGCAATGGTTTGAATACTTGTTTATAAGAGTCACTCACAGAGTCAAGCGACTTAAGGGTTTCAGTATGAAAAAAACGGATTTGCACCATGTAAATGATCTGCGTAAAAAGGATGTGCAACAAAGTGCGTATTACTGTCAAGAAAATTAACATAGATATAATATAAAAGCACAACTGTGTCTAAATAAACATTACCCATTTATTAGGGGAGTACTGTATGAAACTTAACAAAATAATCTCCAATCTGTGGTAATCACCCTGGCCCAATGTCTATATGTTGTTCTATTCTCCCTGTGGAGATCATTCACAGTAGGTGCCTATTCCCAAGAGTGATCCAAGGGTGGAACAAAGAAAGTGTCTCCGTCTCTGTGTGATCCAAGGCTGGAAGAAAGAAACTATCTCCCTCTCCCTACCACAGACTTTGCCCACCCTCTATGACTAAGTTATGCTCTGTCATGTAGTCAGAGGCGTCAGATGCCAAGTAGACCACTGCAGCTTGCAGGTCTGTCACTAGAGCCAGTCGTCCAGCAGGGATATCTGACAGCCAGCGCTGCACTAGAGGCCTCAGACACTCTGAGTGGATGAGAGGGGTGTCAACAATCCCCCTGAAATGAGAGAGGGAGAGACAATGATGGAGGGAGAAAAAAAAAAATCAACAAGAGGAATCAGAGACATCAGACTTCAGAGCCGGGAGTGACAGGGCACAGTGTTTCAGAGGCACCACTTTGGTGACAAAACCCCCCCCCCAATTATCCTCATAGAAAGGGCACGGCGCAGCATCTCTGATGGTATTTACAGTGGGACTCGTGACGTTTAATGACTGGCACGTCACAGGAAGTGCCACCGGGTACGACGGGACCTGGGTGTAATTTGCCTTCAGGAGCCTGTAGATAAGCACTTTCTCTGCGTCTCGCTCACAATCTCACTTTGATTCCTGCCTGATATGTGCTTGAGCTGGTTCGATTCTAGGCGATTGAGTGGCATTTAAAGGAAACTTCCTCCTCTGAGACATGCGTACTTTCAAGTTTAGACGACGCCTCTTCCAGTCTGACGTCGGCATTAGTCTATCATGACCAAGGATGTTCTCTCCACCTAACGAAATATATAATTTGGATAAACATGTCAACACAGCTGTGTCTAACGTGAGACGACGTCAGGCTTTTCACACAATCAATATGACAGTAGCTAAAAGCTTCACGGTCGACACATCTTTAGCCCAGACCCAACATGTTAGGCCTACAGTATTCCTGGCTGTGCCTTGAACACTGCAGCTCCAAGGAGCATGTGACACCTTGGTTAACATAATCCACCTCAATTATATTTCTCTTCAGCGCCCTGTTATCTGGAACCTTTCCTGGCAATCAGAGGTGCTGTTTTCCCTCAACCAATTTTGTAGATAATGCAGCTTATCACCGGTGCGGCTAAAGTTGCCAATGAAATCAGGCTGCAGTCAACCTCGCACTTGCTAATTGTGTCCCTTTTTTATGCATATTTACCGACTGCCACTTCAAAGAAATCAGTGGCCCATTGAGACAGCCAGTTAGCGGGGGGGGAAAGAATTGCTTCTTTGCAAATTAAAATGAGCAAACAAGCTGGCGATAAATAAAGCAAAGCGGCGACTGGCGCTTGAGCGGGCGCTTTGTTCTGGCGCTGTGACGGGGCCCGCACGCCGAGCCGAGCCACCGGACGGACTGGCTCAGGGATAGCTGGGGCTGAGGGATGCTCCACTTAAAACACGGGCAGGGCTCTTTCTCACTTCTCGTCTTCCCGCCGCACGGCTTCACAGACAAACAGATACAAAAAAGGCGCTATTGTTGTGGAGACGCTTGTAGGGGTGATGCTCATTTTACTGCCTAATTGAATATAACAATTAGAGCAAGTGTTTGGTTGATTCATCCCTCAAGACGTTATCCAATTAAGCTTGAGCACATTGTTGGAGGACTTCAATTGGTGCCTTGTTCTCAAATGGAGCTATTCCAGTGGAAAAAAACACTCAATCACTCCTCATCACTATAGTGAAGTAATGATGTGATAATACTGCACTTGGCAGCTCATTAAAAAAACAATACACAGACTTCATGTATGTGTACATTCTTAATCCAACCTTCTCCTTGTCTATTTGTGATGTGTAAACTGTTGTGGCATGGGGATACAGCACCTGACATTGGTACTATACTGTAGGTCTATTGTGCTTTTAACAAACCCCTCTGTCTATCCACTCTGTGCCAAGTGTCTTGTGTCAGTTTGAGCACTCCTGCCTTGGAAGTGTTGTAGGCAAGCTGCTTCTCTGGATGGGCTACTGCAGAGGAGGGGACAGGCAAAAGAACAAAGGTACCACTGTCAACCAATGTGAACATGTCACCTGTTTTATCTCTGACCATATAAAGTTGCACTCAATGTCTGAAAAACGATGAATTTATTAACGATGGAACACACATTGAAATACACACTTTCTCCGAGAGTAACCCTGCGTGTAATTCATTTGGAGCATTACTTCATTTCAATCATAACTCAGCTCCCTGCTTTCATACTGGATGCTACATGAAAACACCTCCATTAGCTGCTGGGGACCCCGTGGATGAAGCCATGTCAAATTAATTGCTTGTAATGTCCGGTTCTGCACCGTGTTCAGCAACAAAGGCAACACACCATTTGTTTGCCTTGACCATCACAGATGCTGCACACTGCATGGGATGCTGGGACAGCGGCTCATTTTCCCCTGGTTGATTAATCATCACAAGGAAGCCTCCAAGTTACATACAACTTTAGTAGTTAACCTCGTCGCCCCGTGATCTCACTGCCAAATTGCTTCGGTCGGGACTGAGATGATAAATATGACACAGCTGCAGAGAGGCAGGGGCCGGTCCTGGGGAGACAGACTGGACTGGAGCTTCTGTTTAGAAAGTAAAATAGCTGATGTGAGGACAGGATGCTTCCATGATGGAGTGAGGAGGCTGAGGAGGAGGTGCAGGCCCCTGGGTAGGACCCCAGCCAAGGAGGAGAGGAGGAGCACGTGAGGAGGAGCAGAGCCCAGGGCTTACGCCCAGATTGAAGGTGAAAGCCGACTTATCGGGACAGGAAACACAGCTAAAAAAGCCTAACAGTGCTAATCCTCACTGAAGACCTGATGATACGGTTCCAAAATACAGTTCAAAACAGGCCTTCATCCTTCAAATAAACCTGCATTGATGTTTTCCGTCTTTAAGAGCAATAATCCTTAGAGAGGTAGAAAGAGAGGCAGAAGGAAAGCATTCTCTAAAACCCTCAAACATTCACCCTGCTACTTCTTGCCCATTCTAAGAGGGGGAAAGCAATCCCTTTCATCAGGCTGGCCTACACAGACTCAAGTCCTCAGGACAGAAAGATTGTCTCTTATTAAAGAAAGGATACATTGTTCTTATGTGTGTTAACATGCTGGTGGCAACTGCAGGTATATCTAGGGCTGTTGTGGTGACCGTATTACCGCCACACCGTTTAGTCATGTAATTAGGCTTCTCCAAGCTCTGATGCTGCTGATGGTCATTAGTAGCCTACCAAACTTGCTAACTGCCTGGTACTCAGCACTCTATTGTCCCTCTAATCACTCTGACATCAATGCAAATGTAATCGAGAATCTAATCAACATTTCTATAGGCTATAAGATTGTGCGAGAAAACAGAGTGATGGCCTCTATTAAAAAGAGGAGGATCCCATCAGCTTTCTATAGGCTAGGCCTACTATATTTATTTCTCAACTTTCCTAATATTAAGTACATTGCTTCACTTTACAACAGGAGTATAGCCTACCTGGCTGGCATGAAAATGAACCACGGGCAAAGCGTCCTCCATTTGCTATTTAAGTGCATAGATGACATGTATTTTTCCCTGCTGCCCCTGTTTCGATACAGGTTCATGAAAATGGTCCATTCTGAACCAAAACAAATTTCACACATATTATTTAGTATATGTAAAGATTAAATCAAGAATAGTCTGATGGGTGACAATATTAGCCTATCACTTGTGAATGATATATTATCACTGGTGAATGATATATTATCTCTGGTGAATGATATATTATCACTGGTGAATGATATATTATCTCTGGTGAATGATATATTATCACTGGTGAATGATATATTATCACTGGTGAATGATATATTATCACTGGTGAATGATATATTCTCACTGGTGAATGATATATTCTCACTGGTGAATGATATATTCTCACTGGTGAATGATATATTATCACTGGTGAATGATATATTATCTCTGGCGAATGATATATTATCACTGGTGAATGATATATTATCACTGGTGAATGATATATTATCACTGGTGAATTATATATTATCACTAGTGAATGATGCCCAGAATAAGAAACAATGCCTTTTTTCGTTTTTGACTCGCACACCTCATGTAGCCTAGCCCATTTGTCTATACAGGGCCCTCCACTATAATATTGGCACCCTTTGTAAATATGAGCGAAACAGCTGTGTTTGCTGTTTATCCTCTTGGTCTTTCTTTCAAAATATTCACAAAAACCTAGCCTTTAATTGAAGTATAATGATTGTGAAATAAATTAAATAAATACTGTTCTCCAAAACATGTTTGCCACAATTATTGGCACCCCTAGACATTTGTATGAGTAAAATCTATCTGAAGTATATTCCCAGTCATATTTTACGTTTTTATGTTCACCTGAGTGATCAGGAACACTTAAGTGGTAAGCCATGACTTCCTGTTTCACTGGGGTATAAATATGAGGTGACACACAGGTCAAATTCCCATAGTCATCCATCACTATGTGAAAGACCAGAGAATACAGTAATGATGTGCTACAAAAGGTTGTTAAGCTGCACAAATCAGGAAATGGCTATAAGAAAATTACTCAACCGTTGAAAATGCCCATTTCCAATTAAGAATTTTAAAGCAACTGGAGATGTTAACAATCGTCCTGGAAGAGGACATGTGTCTATATCGACCCCACGCACAGTGAAGAGGATGGTTAGAGTGGCCAAAAAATCTACAAGGATCACAGCTGGAGAATTTCAGAGTCATGGGTTCAGAAAGTTTCCAAAACTACGATCACCTACATAACCACAAGTTGTTTGGGAGGGTTGCCATAAAAAAAATGCACCTTTATAATTAAAGCATTACATGCATAATTGCATTTGCGGTCACTTTTGATAATGGTGTTTTCCCGATAACGGAACATTTGCGCTTATAGCCTACTGCCGTGTGTGCATTGCTGTGCTTATAATGTGAAGAAATAGCCTAATAGTATAACAACCTTTTAAGCTAAACTTTCTGATCTGTTGCGTCAGCCACATTGCATAAAAAACGTTTTTTTGATGCTAGTGGTTGTATTAATTTGGGATCTATCACATCCCACAACTGTCCCAGACTATGTTTGGATTATTTATTTCTCGCACAGAACAGGTCGACTTTTGTACTATGGGGGATAGTAGATTGACATAGGCTAGTGCTTTTGCTGTTCGTTAGACCTACTCATCTTGTTAGCTGACAAAAAGTATATATGTGGCCAGCTCTTCCAATATTTTCAATATGCACCTCGGAATTGGACAAGGACGGGGGCAGTTGCGTCCCCGATGTGTCTGTCTTCACTTGTAGCCTGTGAGAAAGACCCGATCATGTGATGGAGAGCCATGTGAGTGAGAGGCGCGCATCACTCAGGGAGAAGGGCACAACGGCCACTGACCGCAAAAGGCATGGTTTTTTTTAGGGTACATTACGGACACACAAAGAGGATGCCACCGTGAAATTCGAGACATTATCAAGTGCTTGTCAAATTGTGAATGAGTGACTGATGAAGTGTGTACAGCCTGTGCAAAAAAACAAAGCAGAGCTCATGCCTTTCAAACAACTTTTTTCAAATCACCATTAGAGTCGGATCATGCAGCCTTAGAATGTATTAAGAATCAATACATATAGCAAAATTAAGCATATAGGAATCATAATTTTTTGGGGTAACCACCCAACACAGAATAGCTGCATGTTTGAACTCCCTCAAATCGGTTTGAGAAAATGCCCTTTCTATTTTATTCAGCTTTGTTCAATGTTCTTCATACTATAAAATAATGCCATGGAATTCTAAGCATATCTTGTCTGCTAAATAAACTAGTGTAGCCCACAGTCATTTGGCATAGCCAGATCAGGACCTAACATAAGGATAACTCAGAGTATGCTATTCTGTTCTTCTGAAATAGATTACATTTGCTTCATATCATGCTTCTTTAGACCGGTCTAAAATAAAGAATGGATTTATTGTGAAGGTGTAGGCTATATTACATGGATTTATGCCAGCTTCATTAAATAAAACACCAGTCTCAACGTCAACAGTGAAGAGGCGACTCCGGAATGCTGGCCTTCTAAGCAGAGTTACAAAGAAAAAGCCATATCTTCCTCTGTCCAGTGTCTGTGTTCTTTTGCCCATAATCTTTTCTTTTTATTGGCCAGTCTGAGATATGGCTTTAACTTTGCAACTCTGCCTAGAAGGCCAGCATCCCGGAGTCGCCTCTTCACTGTTGACGTTGAGACTGGTGTTTTGCGGGTAGTCCTCTTTCTATTCTGGTTAGAGCCAGTTTGCGCTGTTCTGGGAAGGGAGTAGTACACACCGTTGTATGAGATCTTCCGTTTCTTGGCAATTTCTCGCATGGAATAGCCTTAATTTCTCAGAACAAGAACAGACTGACGAGTTTCAGAAGAAAGTTACTTGTTTCTGGCCATTTTGAGCCTGTAATCGAATGCTGATGCTCCAGATACTCAACTAGTCTAAAGAAGGCCAGTTTTCTTGCCTCTTTAATCAGCACAACAGTTTTCAGCTGTGCTAACATGATTGCAAAAGGGTTTTCTAATGATCAATTAGCTTTTTAAAATAATAAACTTGGATTAGCTAACACAACGTGCCATTGGAACACAGGAGTGATGGTTGCTGATAATGGGCCTCTGTACGCCTATGTAGATATTCCATAATTAATTTACAACATTAACAATGTCTACACACTTTCTGATTAATTTGATGTTATTTTAATGGACAAAAAAGGTCTACATCAGCGGCTTGTAGGCTATGTGTGGAAGCCAGGAGATGTTAAACGTGTTTATGATCATTTACAGTGAGACCAACAGTTATTTGCTTGACGACATTTTGTGACCACCACAGCCCGAGGTGTATCCATCTGAATGAGAGTGACGCTGCCATGACTCCCTCTATTCTGCTTAGTCAGGTCAAACACTGTAAATCCTCTTCCCATTAGAGTCAAACAGAATGACAAATGTGACCATATACTGTATATTGGAGTATATATTGTTAGCATGTAACAATACACTATATATACAAAAGTATGTGGACACCCCTTCAAATGAGTGGATTCGGCTATTTCAGCCACACCCGTTGCTGACAGGTGTATAAAAATGGCCAAGCAGCCGCACACAAGCCTAAGATCACAATGCACAATACCAAGTGTCGGCTGGAGTGGTGTAAAGCTCGCCTCCATTGGACTCTGGAGCAGTGGAAACGCGTTCTCTGGAGTGATGAATCACGCTTTACCATCTGGCAGTCCGACAGACAAATCTGGGTTTGGCGGATGCCAGGAGAACACTACCTGCCCAAATACATAGTGCCAACTGTCATGTTTGGTGAAGGAGGAATAATGGTCTGGGGCTGTTTGTCATGGTTCGGGCTAGGCCCCTTAGTTCCAGTGAAGGGAAATCTTAACGCTACAGCATACAATGACATTCTATGTGCTTCGAACTTTGTGGTAACAGTTTCCTGTTTCAGCATAACAATGCCCTCGTGCACAAAGCGAGGTCCATAGAGAATTAGTTTGTCGAGATCGGTGTGGAAAACTTGACTGGCCTGCACAGAGCTCTGACCTTAACCCCATCGAACACCTTTGGGAAGAATTGAAATGCCAACTGCGATCCAGGCCTAATCGCCCAACATCAGTGCCCGACTTCACTAATGCTCTTGTGGCTGAATGGAAGCAAGTCCCCGCAGCAATGTTCCAACATTTAGTGGAAAGCCTTCCCAGAAGAGTGGGGGCTGTTATAGCAGCAAAGGGGCGACCAACTACATGTTAATGCTCATGATTTTAGAATGAGATGTTCGACGAGCAGGTGTCTACATACTTTTGGTCATGTAGTGTACATGTAATGCTCCTCCTCTTGTATGTCCTACCATCATTCTCTTGAGATGTACAGGGGAGTGGGAAAACACATTTTATTCAGCAGATGGACAAAAAGCTGTCATTGTGCATTTTAATTGGACATTCACGGCTGCTTTTTGGTACCCTACTTGGCTAGAACAAGTCCCATCTGATTATGCATTATGACAATATTATAACAGATGTCCAGACCAATAAAGTAAATTCCTTAAGGACTGCTGGTAATGTGAGTAATTGATCACTATTTTAATGCCGGCCTCTATTTAGCAGCATGGTCATGTTTTACAGATTGCCCCTGTAGTTGGGACTGAGGCCCATATGGCACAGCAGTTTATTGGCGATTTGACTATTACTGCTGATGAAGTACTGTTGTTCCTCTGGAGGAACCTGTAGGAGGATTTCAACTGGGCTGTGAATAACTCACGATTTTACAACGCCCTCAGTAGAATCTAAAAGCATCTTCCGCTGTTTAAACACGGCCCTTGGCACAAGCAGGCAGACGGGCAGGCAGGCAGGGTTGTTGCACAGGAACACCCTTTACATGTTGGACCTCAGGTTGCCTTCCTTCAACATCCTCCCCATAGCTCAGGAGACGGATGTTTATTATGATGCAAAACTGCCTTTATTAGCCGCAATCAGAACTGTGTGTTCGCAGTGGGAGAATGATGTGGGTGGATAAATCACTATAGCATTGGCCTGAATAAACTGTTATACGGTGAAGATTAGCAGTAGTAGCAATTATACTGCTAGACGTAGACTGGATTTGAGAAATGGGTCACCAAGTTTTCTTCCTCTAATATCACTTTAAGTTCGCTGAAGGACACTGACATGGCAACACCATAAAACGTCAAGCCCAGTCAAGTCTGTTTGCGACACTACAGAAACAAACTGTATGCAATTATGTTCTGGTGCAAAACAGCAGTTTTGCATGTACTTTTCAGTGTACTTTTCAATGCAGCAACAAAGCTCATCTCATTATTCTTCACTTGACTCACCATTCTTCACTTGACTCACCATTCTTCACTTGACTCACCATTCTTCACTTGACTCACCATTCTTCACTTGACTCACCATTCTTCACTTGACTCACCATTCTTCACTTGACTCACCATTCTTCACTTGACTCACCATTCTTCACTTGGCTCACCATTCTTCACTTGGCTCACAATACATGGAGATGAAAGGAAGACAAATGTACAGGACTGATAGAATCATCACTCACCTATTAGACTGGCCATGGATGCTGTGTTAATAATCTCCCCATATCCTTGCTTCAGCATCACATGACCTGCCGCCTGAGGCAAGAATACAGGGGGAATGAACGCATATTAGGAACATTCTTCACACTTTTAGTATTGACACCCTATTGCCGCATTTCCATTGAAGATTTACCCCAGTGTTTTATCCAAAAGACTCAGACTTTTCTGTTTCCATCTACGCAGGCCGGCCCCCGTGTCTCACCGGGCCACGGCTCTGGCGCTACGGCTCTAGCTTGAAGCCAAGGCAAGGCCCTGGGTACTTTTCAGCTGGCGTTAACATAACAAGGGCTGTGAACTTGAACACCTTCTCACAAAGCAACAGTCTTAAATGATGCATTGGTTGTTGATTCTGCTCTTCACAAGTCTTTAGCAATCTTCACATTTCCCTAAAAAAAATTATGACAAGACACAAGAAATTACAACATTTTCCCCTAATGTCACAATAATGCAATTCAACAAAATGCACAACATGAGCAGGAGTAGATGAGCAAAAAATAGCACATTATCCAAACAGGTTGTCACATGGAAACCTTTAGCCTAGTGTATTTACTTCACACAAAGTTACTATAAATTCAAAGCACACGCATAATTGACAGTGCCGGACTGCAAATAACATGTCTCTTTGAGTTGTCATTGCGACTCTTCAGACAGTTCCAAATTGTTACAGACCTTTGCACAATTCACTACATAGGCATCTCTGTTAACAATTCAGAGGCATGAGGGAAAATTCTAACATCTTATCCTGTCCTAGAGCCTAGGCTATTTTTCTATCCAGTCCCAATTCCACAAATTGTATTCTGTAATCCATAGGTAGCATTACCAAAACACGTCTCTCGCCTATGCACGTCAAAATCCTGCTATAACAAATATACCTTGATATTTAAACTATTTCCACTTTTCATCTCGCCGTTATTCATGAGCTGATCTGCCATCTTTATAATCATCAAACTCGATTTCGCCAAAATATAGGAGATATTCTGTCATTAGTTGAAGGAGGTTATCTAGGAAGCTTAGCAACTTTGGCCATTTGACTTTAGTTTGACCGCTGTTACAAAGTTGTGTATGATTCGACAACGCTATACTGGGAGTGCGTTCTGTGCGTCCTGAGTGCGCTTTCTGTCGAGATAGCCTACTGCTGAAATGAGCCGAATTAATGGAGGAACATGATAATGCTCAGAATTTATGAACGGCCTGTTTCGCAATTCACAACAATGTCACTGGTGATCAAAGATAGTTACTTTACCATTACGAAATATAAGTCTAATTTGCTCTGAAATCTTTACATAGTTACACAGGCAAGGCAACAAGTTGGCGCAGCGCCCCTCTTATTTGGGGAGAACTTTTAAACACTTTAAATGGGCACTTCCTGGTTTTTCCCAGGACTCTCTGGATAAATAATGAATTATTCCAGGTATTGAAGATTTTTGGGAAAACATTCATCCCTATTCTAGACTGATAATATTGAAATCATTTGTATTATTTTTGCAAAATATGGTGCAAATGTACGTTTTTTTGACATAATATAGTCAGTTGGCCATGGAATTTTACAATATTCAGTATTTCCTCTACTTTTCCCTGACAGTAGAGCGGCATCTGCTGGCAAATACATGGAAGTGAAATATGAAAAGCCCAAACATAATCATAGTGTTGTGTGCTAATGACAAGCCCTTACCTTTCAGTGTGAGCTCCTCTGCCACGCCCTCAGCCTTGCCTTGGTCCAGGTCCACGACAACCACCTTGGCTCCAGCTTCTACCAGAGCATGTACAACCGCCCTGCCTATACCCTGGCCTGCCCGTCACCTAGGCCACCCTGCCGTCCAAACGCATCCGGTCCAGGAACGTTCTCCCATTCACAGCACGGAATACCTCATCGTATGTTACCTTGCTCTGAGAAATAAGTTGTAAGTGATCAGGGAAAAAAGTCTTTATGAGCTGTTAAGTACTGTAAAGTCACCACTTGACATATGGTAGTAAACACCATTGCCAATGAACAATGGTAGTGCCAGTGCTAAAAGTAAAAATCGGACAAAATGCAACCAAATGTGATTCTGAGAATGTGTCTTACATTCTGTGTGCCTGCACATGCTGGCGCCATGGGCAACTCTGCAGATGATGCTAATTCCATCTCTGAGAGGAACAATGACCTTGAAAACCAAACGCTCCTTCATTAACACAAGAGAAAAATACCCTGTAACAATCAGGTACTACAAGCCATGTCTCTCCACGGACCTGCTCCACACGAGGATCACTTGTGACAAACTGGTTAAAATCTCGAAGCGCCAGTCCGTTTTCATCAGAGGTGTCCTTTAGGTTGACCTTGGCCTTGAACAGAGAGTTATCCACACATATCACCCCGCTCAGCCGTAGGAGGTTGTGGTCCAGAATTAACTTGTAGTAGTTGATGTAGTTGTTCTTGTCTGCGTCGACGAAGACCAGCCAATTCCTTTAAAAGAGACGATAATATCAGAGCACTGAACCATTCACTGTCGATGAGTTAGATGTACTGATAAAGTGTATTTCCACTTGGTTAAGTTATATACGTAGTGTATTCATACGTATTACACTTGTAATATAAATAGTTATGTTACCTTAAGTGATTTGGTTTGCATTGTATATCCACATAACTTCATAACCTGGTTATTAAACATGCAGATCAACATGTGAAATCACTGCAGGCTAATACAACATGCTTTAACTAGTCACCTTCAAGGTATCCATGGCAGAACCAATCTTTACTGTTTTCTTCCTGCCATGTGGAGACTTGTCAAATATGGGCTGAGCAAATTCTTTAAGATATGGCTCGAGTTCACAGGCAACTAGTGAACCATCCTCGGGCAGTCCTTCAGCCATTGACAGAAACCCATAGCCTGTGAACATGCCTATCTCAAGGATCCTCTTGGCTTTACTCATGTGGACCATCATTTTCAGAGTCTGGCCTACCAATGAAACATAATGAAAGACAAACATTTAGCACATTTAAGTATTTCTCTCTCTAACCATGCATACACTCAACTCTACCCAATGCAGGTAATGAAGATGTCTCACCTTCCACATGTCCAGTGACGCACTCTTTTGGAAGCCGAAACCGAGTCTTGCCCTCCTCCAAAACTTTATCCCAGTTGTGTTCAATCATTTTCCTACAGATCACTGAGAGATTAAGTAAGGAATGTGCATGAGAAACCATGCATGTGTACTGTGTTTGTGGGACAGAAACAGGAAATACTCACTCATACAGCTCAGCGAGAGGTACACTTTCCTGGCTGACCATTTTCTCCAGGTAGCCGTCTAGACCACACGCTATGTCCAGGGCCTTTTTGTAGGTTGACCCTCAGCTCCTCTGGAATGTTGGCATTGCCATCTGCTATCTCCTTGGCTTTGGTTATGAAATCCACCATGAATTCCATCGGGGTTTCGGAGACTGCAGAGAAGGCAAGGAAAACAAACTGTACCCAAGCCTATATGGTATAGGAATAATAGAGACAGCGAGGCAAAACCATAAGGTGAAGATTAAAGTGAAGGAGTGATTCTAATGATAACGATGTGTTATAATATGACAATTCAGACTTCTCTGTGCCATGACAGAACTATACCACTAGGTGGACATAGAGCTCTACTAAAGACTGAAGGAGACCTGGAAGGAGGACCCCATGAAAAAGCGCAACAGGTGGGGTTATAACTTTAGTATTTGTAGCCTTAATTGAATTCAAATAAATATTAATGTTTCATTTTATAAAGCAAATATAACCCAGTCGGCACCGCCCGACGCCCACATACATGGGAGTTGAAAAGATGTGGAAATTTGGTCCGTCCTACCTAGTCTTGATTTCAATGTCTACAGACGTCGGATCGGTTTTTTTTCTTTCTATAATTGGTTAAGATTTGGTCCGGTCCAGACCGGCCTTGATTTCAAAGTCCACAGACATCTGGTCCGGACTTGACTTGATTTGGTCCAAACATAGTCGTTAACTAATCATAGATGTCTGCGTTTCACAAGTTTGAAAAGTACAGTAAAGTGGAGTATAGTTCAGTACAATACAGTACAGTAGACTAGAGTACTATATTCTATTGTACCCTACTGTACATTACTGAATGGAATAATGGCTGACATTTTATTGGCTCGTAACCAATTGCGTTATTTTGTGTGTTTTCTCGCATTTTTTGTAAATTATTTTGTACATAATGTTTCTGCTACCATCTCTTATGACCGAAATGAGCTTCTGGATATCAGAACAGAGATTACTCACCTCGAACTGGACAAAGATTTTTGGTTTGATGAGTCTGACGCGAAGGATATATTGTTGCTCCCGGACCAGGCCCAAATCCTCGTCATTTGCATGAATCACCACAAACCAATGATGGCACTAAGACTACACTCAACGAGCTGTATAAGGTCATAAGCAAACAAAGAAAATGCTTATACAGAAGCGGCGCTCCTAGTGGCTGCGGACTTTGGCAAACTTAAATCATGTGCAACCAGAGAAAAAAATCCTCTAGACCATCTTTACACACAGAGACACGTACAAAGTTCTCCCTCACCCTCCATTTGGCAAATCTGACCATAATTCTATGCTCTTGATTCCTGCTTACAAGCAAAAACTAAAGCAGGAAGTACCAGTGATTCGCTCAATATGGAAGTGGTAAGATGACGCGGATGCTACGCTACAGGACTGTTTTACCACCTCAGTCACTGGCTTTATCAATAAGTGTATCGACGATGTCATCCCCACAGTGACCGTATGTACATATCCCAACCAGAAGCCATGAATTACAGGCAACATCTACACCGAGCTAAAGGCTAGAGCTGCCGCTTTCAAGGAGCAGGACACTAATCCGGATGCTTAAAAGAAATCCCGCTTTGCCTCAAACAAACCATCAAACAGGCAAAGGATCAATATAGGACTAAGATTGTATTTTACTACACCAGGACTGATGCTCGTCGGATGTGGACTACAAAGGGAAACCCAGCTGCGAGCTGCCCAGTGACGTGAGCCTACCAGACAGACTTTTATGCTCGCATCAAGGCAAGCAACACTGAAGCATGCATGAGAGCACCAGCTGTTCTGGACTACAGTGTGATCACGCTCTCCTTTTCCAATGTGAGCAAGACCTTTAAACAGGTCAACATTCACAAGGCCGCAGGGCCAGACGGATTACCAGGACGTGTACTCAGAGCACACGCGGACCAACATTTTCAACCTCTCCCTGACCAAGTCTGTAATACCTACGTTTCAAGCAGACCACCATAATCCCTTTGCCCAAGAATGTGAAGGTAACCTGTCTAAATTACTACCGCCCCGTAGCACTCACATCGGTAGCCAAGAAGTGCTATGAAGGCTGATCATGGCTCACATCAACACCATCATCCCGGAAACCCTACACCCACTCCAATTTGCATTCCACCCCAACAGATTCACAGATGACGCAATCTCAATCCACACTGCCCTTTCTCACCTGGACAAAAGGAACACCTATGTGCGAATGCTGTTCATTGACAACAGCTCAGCGTTCAACACCATAGTGCCCGCAAAGCTCATCACTAAGCTAAGGACCCTGGTACTGAAAAGATTTGGAATGGGTCCCCAGATCCTCAAAAAGACTGGTTGCATCACTGCCTGGTATAGCAACTGCTCTGCCTTCGACCCTAGGCACTACAGAGGGTAGTGCGTACGGCCCAGTACATCACTGGGGCCAAGCTTTCTGCCATCCAGGACCTCTATACCAGGTGGTGTCAGAGGAAGGCCCTAAAATACTCCAGCCACCCTAGTCATAGACTGTTCTCTCTGCTACCGCACGGCAAGCTGTACCCGGAGCACCAAGTCTAGGTCCAAAAGGCTTCATTACAGCTTCTACCCCCAAGCCATAAGACTCCTGAACAGCTAATCAAATGGCTACCCGGACTATTTGTATTGTTTTTTACACTGCCCCTACTCTCAGTTTACATGTACTTATTACCTCAATTACCTGGACTAACCGGTTCCCCCGCACATAGACTCTGTACCGGTACTTCCTGTATATATCCTCGCCACTGTTATTATACTGCTGCTCTTTAATTATTTGCTATTTTTATTTTTGACTTATCTATTTTTTACTAAACACATTTTTTTTTTTTACTGCATTGTTGGTTAAGGGCTTGTAATTAAGCATTTCACTGTAAGCTCTGCACCTGTTGTATCAGAAATTGCAGCCCAAATAAATGCTTCACAGAGTTCAAGTAACAGACACATCTCAACATCAACTGTTAATTAATTTTTGTATTATTTAACTAGGCAAGTCAGTTAAAAACAAATTATTATTTATAATGACGGCCTACCCTGGCCAAACCTGGACGACACTGGGCCAATTGCGCGCCGCCCTATGGGACTCCAATAACGGACGGATATGATACAGCCTGGAACCAGGGACTGTAGTGATGCCTTAGACCACTGTGCCACTCGGGAGTCCCAAAAGGACTGCGTGAATCAGGCCTTCATGGTCAAATTGCTGCAATGAAACCACTACTAATGTACACCAATAAGAAGAAGAGACTTGCTTTGGCCAAGAAACACGAGCAATGGACATTATACTGGTGGAAATCTGTCCTTTGGTCTGATGTTTACAGTTGATAATTACCCTCCTGCATCCTATAGAGAGCAACTATATAGCCTTGCCTATCAACAACAGCAGCTCATTCATTCCAGCCTGGTCTCATAGACTAGACATAACATAGTAAAAGTAAATCCGGGACACTTAAATTAGTATATGTTACGTTTGCTATAGTTACAAAGACAGATGGTTATTTAAGTCAAAAACGAAAGAAGGGTGGTTGGTTGGGGTGGATGGCGGTTGCGAGTTCGAATTTCATCATGGACAACTATAGCATTTTAACTAATTAGCAACTATTTACTAATTTGTAGCTACTTTGCAACTACTTAGCATGTTAGCTAACCATTCCCCTAACCCTAACCTTAACCCTTTAACCTAACTCCTTAACTTAACCCGAACCCTTAGCCTAGCTAACATTAGCCAGCTAGTTAATGTTAGCAACCAAGCATCTGGGTCATTCCTACTATTCGGTGCCATTTCAGCTTGGTAAATTTCTATCAAAAAAAGTAAAGATTTCCATGATTTAATAATTTTATCTGAAGAATGGCTTGTTACACTACAAGAAAAATATATTGGTCCAGCTCAGGATATGACTCTTTAATAATTTTGACCAAATTCTTCACACATGCAAAGGCCAAATGTCCACCCTGTTACAGGACATTCTCATCTCAATTAATAAATGTTTTGAATTCACAGTTATTGTAATATTTACATTTTCTAAGAGCTAAAATGTCCCTCACTTTACCCTGCAAATGTATTTTAACTAAGTGTTCATTAACAAGCATTATCTTGAAAAACGTTGTTGTATTTTAAGGCACAGTGGTAATTTCAACACATTTCTTTTAGAATAAAAATACATTTCAATGGAATTTTGCCCCATTTTTAAATTATTACATTTTGCCATTTCATTCCCTAAAATTAACCACAAAGATATGCATAACATTTGTTGAACTTATTTTATTAACTTAAAAAAGGTTGTGGCTCTTTCATCAGGCACACAATCTGCTCATCCCTGTACCAGCTAATGTCCTCTCGTGGACTCGGCCAGAAGAACTTGTTGGTCCCATTCTTATGCATTTCACCCTCACATCTTCTTCAACCTCCTGGATGATTCCTGGGTAGGGTTCACTGTCATAGTTGACAACGCACCACTGGCCAATGTTTTCTTTCATGATGACCTCAGGGCATGATGGTTCTTTGATGCAGTGTGGGCTTTCTTCTTCTCCCAGGCTCACCTCCTTCAGCCCATAGCATGCACAGTCGAGTACACCTTTGTCTGCCTGACAAAGGCAAGTTATGTCCCGGTATTTGATTGTTCCTGTAGAGAAACTGATAACTTGGTGGATTTTCATTGTTCCTTTGACAGGCACAAGCGGGGGCACATCCATCATTTCATTGACTTTCCTCTCAACAGGAGTGGTCATTGACTCAGATCTTATCCTGGTTCTGGTACAATCCCTCTGCTTTTTCTTCTTTTCTCGCCATGTTTTTCTCTGTGCTCTCTTCTCTCTTTCACTGAGTTCTAACACATTCCTCTTTCTTCCTTCCTCTCTGTCCTTTCTCCACCTTTCCTTCTCTTTATTGAGGTATATCTGCCTTTTTTCAGGGTCTGCATCACGACGTGCCCTGTAGCGTCGCTGCTTTTCTGCAGCAGACAACGTGCCATTTCCTGACAAATACATGCATACCATTTAAGCTACTTTAAGCTACTTAAATGGTATGGTAAGCTATTTAAGCTACTTGAAGGTATATAACAAATAAATGTATAATAAATTAATTATAAGTACCAATTCAAGCTTTAAACACTTATTTATTTAGCATTTACACCCACTCTGTTACAATATGTCCACCCTGTTACTGTGCAAAACAGTAACAGGGTGGACAGTAACAGGAGGGACATTTTATGCTAAAGTTAGCCATTGCTACTCATGTGATGAAAAACAAGCTAGTGCGCAGTGATCACTGAGGAAGATTTTTAACCTGTTTATTAACCATATTTTCAAAATTACAAACAATTATCAGTTTTCACTATAAATAGGCATAACAGGGTGGACATGTTATGCTTTACCACATCAGTGAATCATTCTAAAACATTGAAAAAAGGGTGAATTAAGGAGTGATCCTTACTCTGCTTCTTGAAGAGAATTTGCCGCCAAAAAGTATTCATATTCCTGAGAGTCATGTGATTAGAGGAACAGTCAAGGGGCGTGTTCAGAGGGATTTTCCATCAGAGTAACAGGGGGACTTTCAATTCAGGGACACAACATATTTTAAAGACTTTAAGCATTAAAAATGTATTAATAACAAAAATATATTTTGGTGAGTAATATTATAAATAAGAATATACAACAATATTGCATTTTTTTGAATTTATTTGATTTGTATTACTTATATTTGTGGCTGAAGTTACTTGCACTAAAATCAGAGTAATTGTTTTTTTATTAATTAATCCTGGGTACATATTATTGTGTTCTATGGTAAAGGGGGATTAACTATTTAAGATTATCATTTAAAAACAAGTATTAGCCCATTTTTACTCAAAATATACCACATTATGTCATGAGGACTCAAATGGTACCGAATGCTAAGAATGACCCATCTAGCTAGAATTCGTAACATATCATACGTTTTACAAATTCGAAACATATTGTACATTTAGTAAATTCGTAACATATTGTGTGTTTAGTAAATTCGTAACGTATAATATGAATTGAAATCCGTAACATGTCATACAAAATGGTAGACATAAATACCATACGAAACGTAACATATAATACTAAGATAAATTATGTACCGCGGAATAACGTACAACATAATACGAAATGCTCTGAGACCAGGTTGTTCATTCGAATTTCTGCAATCACTATTGTGTGAAAGACCGACAGAGGCATTTCAAGGGTGCGCGCTCGGCTACACGCAACGCTTGGATAATAATATTTTAAAACGGGTCTACTAAAACGTGAACCTAATGACATTATATCTCGACCATAACGGGGGCGAAAATCTGATATCAACTTTGGAGGGGACAATTACATTAAATATTCTCAAGAGCAATTCCTGAGGGGGACACCAAAAGTAGTACTGTAACACAGCCTACGTTGTAATATGTTCAATGTATATTGAGGAACCATAACTTCTGCTACTGGGTAAATGATAGGTAGTTAGCTGAAGAGTTGTCCCAACTTGTACAAATGTTTAAATCATTATAATACTACTACTACTAATAGTTATAGCAGTGTTCCTTATCAGTCCAGCATGTATGCAGGTATTTGTATTTACAACCAACAATACCAAGAAAGGCCAGTAGGTGGCGTACACTGTGTATGGGTGCAGTTTTCGTAAATAAAATGAGCATGGTGCGACCTAATCTTAACGAATATCCATTGAGAACCATCAGAAAGTTGGTCTCAGTATTGAATTGAACTTTTTATTTCACTTTTTCGGATACATGTATATAGTCATTAAATATGTGCCACTGGCCTGAGTCTACTACAATAGCTTTACAAGAACAAAAAGCTCAAAATATGTACAGATCTAAAAGCGAAATAACTACTTCAATGAATAACCCAAATATTAAAAACAAAAATTGGTTCAGTCACCAGTTTAAGTTGAGAGTGGGGGTATCCATGGCGTTGTCCAATTAAGTCCCTATTTTACAAGTCTACAAAAGAGAGAACCTTACATAATGTTGCCAAACAAAGACTCAACAAACTTACCTGAGACTCCCCGTCTCTGACAGTCTGTCCCGGTCTATCTGTCCCCATCTCTGACAGTCTGTCCCGGTCTATATGTCCCCATCTCTGACAGTCTGTCCCGGTCTATATGTCCCCATCTCTGACAGTCTGTCCCGGTCTATATGTCCCCATCTCTGACAGTCTGTCCCGGTCTATCTGTCCCCATCTATCTGTCCCCATCTCTGACAGTCTGTCCCGGTCTATCTGTCCCCATCTCTGACAGTCTGTCCCGGTCTATATGTCCCCATCTCTGCGCCATCTGTTGCCCGCTCTGCCTAATGACATCATTATGAAACATTTCAATTAGCATTTCACTTCTTTCTTATGAACATTTTATCAACTAATCTTTGAGATATTATGCTACTAGGGTTATTACTTTGCGTTTTGGTGTACTGAAAAATGCTCTGATGCCTTTTTTCTACCTGGCTGGCTGGTTACACACACACACACATACAGTGTGCAGGTTATTTACAGTAAGAGATGGGCTTCTATCATCTATTTTCTTCTATAATGGGCTTCGATCTTCCAGGTAGCTTGCAAGTCAGCTAGCAAATGTGAAACGGATTTCAGTGACAAGGGTTGACAGCTGTACGAGTTCACAATTTACACAACGTAAGCTGCAACCTTTTGTAATTTAAATATAGTTTACGTTTTCATTTTATATTGGCTGGCTTCCCAAAATATCTGAATTTGCAGAGCTTTGATATAATTGTTTGCTCTCGTCAGTTTGCTCCAAGATCGGCACACATAGCGACAATTTAGCTTTTGCAACGAGACCAATAAATATATTTCAGACAGTGGTAGAAGAGTGTAGTTCTGTTCAGTTTATCGCTAACCTTATCACAGGGACGTCGAAGCACTACAGCTGCATGTTGATCTGGGAATAAACCGAGGATAGGAAAGATTCCCTCTTTGACGCCGTCACATAAACGCTAGCTAACTACAAGAAACATCAGTTTGAGAACCATCAGAAAGTCTTTAGTTTGCTCCATCGGCTTGCTCGCTAACTCTGCAAATTCAGCTATTGTGTGTGTGTGTGTGTGAACCCTGCCAACATAAAACGAAATCGCTGTGGTGCGATTGACTGGATTAACCTTTTTTTAACCTTTATTTTACCAGGCAAGTCAGTTACGTTGCATTTCTTGCTTCTCTCATTGACTCGAATTCAAAGAGCTGCAAACACGGGTTGATGTTTCTGTAGCTGGCTAGCAAACGTCAGCTAACCGCGAGCTAACATAACATCACCTGTAATTCAATGCAGCGAAAATTAAGTGTTGTTTTATTGTATTGAGTGGTAGAAGTAATGAAATGTCTAACACATCACTTGTTTCAACTACTTACTGGAGGTCAGCCACCAGCGACAGACTCTTGTCAGATTCCCACACATGCACGGTAGGGGGGGCAGTGGATCAAACCATTGTGAGGCAAAGGGCGGGGGGTCGCAATCTTTGGAAACTTAAAAACGCGCTATTAAGTGTTTATAATCAGCAATCATCAAGTGCTTTCATTGCGTATTATTAATATTATTCAAATTACATAGTCATGTTTACAGTGATATATTGGGGGGGGGGGGGGGGGGGGTAATCATATATTTCCCAGGATGGGGGGGTCGTGTCCCCCCTGGGATGTCCGCCTATGGACCATACCTTTGGTAGCCTGCATGGTGAAAGTCCACAGCGTCCGTAAAACAAAATGCACAACAAGTAGTCAACTCTGTTAAGTCCTACAAGAGCGACTGGCGAAGCAGCTGAGACTGTCTATCTAACGTTACCTAAAAAACCGTTTCTGATGTGTAAGTGGATGTTGATTGATGGCTTATGAAACACCCCGAACTATGCATTTTTCCTAGAAAAGCGTTCCGCCCACGTGACCGTTGACTAAGACTATATCAGTGGCAAACGTTCTGCGTAAACCTTTCCCAACAAAGTTTATTCTCCATAGTCAGGGTATTTGTACTGACATCACGTGGGCACAAACCATTATTCTCTTGTAGACTATGTCAATGGAGCTGACCTTCACGTGTGTGCGAAAGACTGCATAATTGCATGCCAATACTGTATCTGTCCGGGACATTTGAACCTTACCAGCTGTCCAGTCTATCAGAAATCCACAAGATGTGAAAAGCCAAGTGTGTAAACTGAATTTACTTGTAATACAGTGGTTGGTAACAGTGACCAGTGAACATTCATCTAGTGCCACAAACAAATGCTGTCTTGTAACTGTTGCTATAATTTAACATACCGCAATTCAACTAAACTAAATTGTTATTTCCTTACAGTCAAAAAAATTGGTAGGCTAATGCTAATAAATAGAAAGATGTAAAATGATCCACAAAATCTCTCTCGTGCTCATCAATTAGCCTACTGATAGCAGATTTCCTGGATTTAGGAAGCAAGTCTGACGTAGGGTCAGAAGTAGGCTAAACACATGATCCTCATAGGCTCTAGCAGTTATTCCAATATGGACTTTTAATGTGTAATACATGTTAATCTATTACAAATGTATTTACCTTGCATCTAGCATGTTTTGAGTGAATTTAAATACCTGATTTAGGTATAAAGGGAGTCAACCTGCTTGTATTGATGTGGAGTCAGAAGCTGCTTGCAATTTAATTGCAGTCATTTTTTATTAAGCAGCCTAAATATTTTCTATATTAAAAATCTGCAATTCCCTCTTTACGTAATTCTCTACATTCATTACGACACTGAACCAAATTGTATAAGGATAGATCACGTGGGGCCACGTGTAAGGTCCGTGTAGTCTACATTTGAACCGTTTCTGAGTTTTGGCAACACTTTCATAAAGCACACTGATCATTATTCGCTCCTCCCTTGGTGATCTACTGTCGAGTGTCGAGTATATAAATACAGACAGTAATAAGAGATGAATAAGATGCTCTATTTCTTGACTAAGCATCTCTCTCTCACTGGCTTCCAATATATAAGATGTCGTGTGTTGCAATCACCGGGAAGACACATGTGGAAGAGCCACTGCAATGCCACAATATTGCAGTTATAAAAAACGAGTTTCACTTAGTTCAAGTCAAGGGCACATGGAAACGCAAAACGGGAAAGAAGTTTAGTAAAAACTTGAATGGTCGAGTATCAGCTGCCAAAATGTGAGTAAAAACTATTATTAAAACATAATTAGGTCTGCAATTGATTAAAATGAACTAAAACGTTATAAGGTATAAAACGTATAAAAAATATGGTTTATACATCTAGACAGTGATAGACAGTGAATATTTCTTTCACCATGTGAAGAGGTGTCATAATGTTTACCTAGCCAGAAAACACGATCATACTAATTTGCAAAAACATTCTTCCACATTATTTAGCTACCACCACAGAAAAGTGAAATGGTGTTAAGTTACTTTTACCCCCAGGCTTTGTTCTCCAAACATGTACTGTACATACTGTACTATACAGTACATTAAATAATCTGGCAACTCAAACAAATACATTATGTTCCAGCTATGAGAGCACCACGGAGCAAGGCACTTCCTGGACAGTGATCAGTCCCATCGTCTTCACCTACAAGGTGATTGAGTCCCTGGGCCTGCTAGACCCCAGCAACGACACCCTGCTCCTGGGCCACATCAGGGACCCCCAGCAGCAGGAGGCCCTGAGGAGCAGCATTAGCACCAAGCCCCTCAGGCGCTTTGTGGTCATGGACCAGACCGTCTACAACCTCTATGGCTGCCAGCTCAAAGATTACTTTGAGGTCCGTAAAGTTATCTACAGGATCCTGCCCCTGACCACCTCTGAGGAGAACAAGTCCATGGAGCTGGTGATGAAGATCCTGGAGGAGGTCCACAAGTTCTCCCTGGACAGACGCACAGAGCCCATCATCGCTATTGGCGGAGGGGTCTGCCTGGACATGGTGGGCCTGGCGGCTTCCCTCTACAGGAGACGCACCCCCTATATCCGTGTCCCTACGACCCTCCTCTCCTATGTCGATGCCAGCGTGGGGGCAAAAACTGGGGTGAACTTTGCCAACTGTAAAAATAAGCTGGGTGGCTACATCCCCCCAGTGGCTGCTTTCCTAGACCGCTCGTTCATTCAAACTGTTTCTCGAAGACACATCTCCAATGGGCTGGCTGAAATGTTAAAGGTACAGTAGCAATGCCTGACAGCAACACATATGGATTGGATATATCTGTACATGAACTTAAAGATAGAATCCTTAATTTAAACAAAAACAAAGCGGACACCCTGCCTGTGTTTTGGTAAAAAGCAGAGGGATTGGCCTGGAGAAATGCAACCACTCTTAAATTCATAGACCTGGCTATGGATACAAGGACTGACCATCCATGATATGAAACGTATAGTTTTAACCATGTTTTGAAGATATACAATAGAGTAAAACAAGCTTGCATTTTGGGTTCTGATGGGTTCTGATGGGGTATGACAGTACATTAGAGTGTCTAGTTTAAGAAACAGACGCCTCACAAGTCCTCAACTGGCAGCTTCATTAAATAGTACCCGCAAAACACCAGTCTCAACGTCAACAGTGAAGTGGCGATTTCAGGATGCTGGCTTTCTAGGCAGAGTTGCAAAGAAAAAGCCATTATCTTCCTCTGTTCAGTGTCTGTGTTCTTTTGCCCATCTTAATATTTTTATTGGCCAGTCTGAGATATGGCTGTTTCTTTGCAACTTTGCCTAGAAGGCCAGCATCCCGGAGTTGCCTCTTAACTGTTGACGTTGAGATGTGTTTTGTGGGTACTATTTAATGAAGCTGCCAGTTGTGGACTTGTAAGGCACCTGTTTCTCAAAATAGACACTCTAATGCTCAGTTGTGCACCGGGGCCTCCCACTCCTCTTTCTATTCTGGTTAGAGCCAGTTTGCGCTGTTCTGTGAAGGGAGTAGTACACATCGTTGTATGAGATCATCAGTTTCTTGGCAATATGTGCTAACATAATTGCAAAAGGGTTTTCTAAGGATCAGTTAGCCTTTTAAAATTATAAACTTGGATTAGCTAACACAACGTGCCATTGGAACACAAGAGTGATGGTTGCTGATAATGGGCCTCTGTACGCCTATGTAGATATTCCATAAAAAAATCTGCCATTTCCATCTACAATAGTCATTTACAACATTAACAATGTCTACACTGTATTTCTGATCAATTTGATGTTATTTTAATGGACAAAAAAATATTAATGTAAATGTATGCTCTACAGATGGCCTTGATGAAACACAGAGGTCTCTTTGAGCTTCTGGAGACCCACGGCCAGTTCCTGTTGGACTCCAAGTTCCAGTCTGACAGCCATCTTCAGGGTGACAACAAAGACGCTGCCTCTGTGTCAACACGCGTGGCCATAGAAACCATGCTAGAGGAGCTGGCCCCCAACCTGTGGGAGGATGATTTGGACAGACTGGTAGACTTTGGCCACCTTATCAGCCCAGAGCTAGAAATGGTACAGTAGAACCAATGATGTACCTCTGCACCTTAAATAACCACAAAGCCAAATAGTTACATGAGCTACTGCATGCAACTGGGTTTGAACCATTACGTCACCCTGTCACGTCTGTCACCTCTTATTCCATTTTGAGTGTAACTATGTACCAGAGGAGCAAAGTTTACTCACACCTGTTCATGTTAGGTAGCAGCTAGAAATGGTGTGGTTTTGGGCAATACTCCACTCTAGAGAGTTGTTCATGGATATAGTACTGAACACTGACCCTCTTGATTGCAGAAGGTGCTCCCATCCTTGCTGCACGGAGAGGCGGTGAACATTGATATGTCCTACATGGTGTATGTGGCCCGTGAGAGAGGCCTTATGACAGAGGAGGAGAAGCTGCGGATTATAGGCTGCATGGTGGGGCTGGAGCTGCCCGTGTGGCACCAGGACGTTACCTTGGCACTGGTGCAGCATTCACTTTGTGAGAGGCTGAAGAACTCCGGTGGACTGGTCAGGATGCCTCTACCCATTGGCCTAGGACATGCAGGTAAGGAGATAGAAATGTATTTGTCAACTAGAGTTCAGCACATTAACAAAAGATTAAAAAGGCATACATGTTCGAAGGTGGTGTTAACAATTTCCTTCCTCTCTCTATCTGCAGAGATCTTCAATGACACGGGTGACGAAAGCCTGTACAGAGCATTTGAGAAGTGGTGTGATGAGCTGCGACCACAGGGACCGGAACTGGTCCAAAGACTTTGTATTGCTGTAGATGATTTATTTTTGAATGATTTAAATGATTGAAACAAGGATTGGCACAGATATCTGGAATACCCAACAATTTTTCATAGTTGTAGATGATATTTGTTGGTGCTGTTGATTTTTAGGTTGACTTGATTTGATTGAAAATTGCATGTCCTGTCTTGTCATGTTGAACAATACCAACCCCTCACAGTTTTACTACTCCATCACAAAATGGGATTTTCAACAAAACTGTGTTTTTTGACTTTGTATTGCTATTGATGTTTTTGATGTCACTTTTTTTTCTCGTTAAATAATTTCTAAGAACTTAATAATTGTTGTCTTAAATACATCATTACAAACACATTTTGTAAGTGCAATGCACTTTAATATTGTACAAAATATGTATATTGAGGCTCAGTAAATGCATTTTAAACAACCCCTAACTTTTCTGAAAGGAAAGGCACTTGTTTCAGAGCTCCACTGTATAATGTTTTCAGCTATGGGAAAGATAACATAATGATAGACGGTACAAAAAAAATCACTTCATACCTCTGACCCTCATACACGGGTCCAGCAACCACATGATTAGAGCAAGTATAGAATTGAGTTACACAACACAATACATAATAACATTAATATTCAGGTTAGGTCAGTAAGGGGCTCAGAAGAGTGTTGGTTATATTAACTACAGTATTTACAAATGGTGTATCTCCTAAAGTCAACCATATAGTGGTCTAATATCTGTCATTTGTTTGAACTGTGCAAAAAAATATAATTTTCATGTGCATTACAACTTTGTATTGGATAAGAGAAAATATGTAAATTATATGGTAATAGCCAGTGGAATAAGAATAAAAATTGATTCACTTCATTTAATGCTTAAAGGCCTATTTAAAAATAAAAAATATAATAATAATGTTTCTATTTACAGTGTTTTTTTTGTACAAATATCTTCACTTTATCTATCACCATGTAGGAAACAAAATAATAGATTAATTCAAATGGCATTCATTGTTCCTGCAAGTTGTTTCCTATTTGCAAATAATATTTTAGCTTTCAAACCATTGCTTCTGAATTTAATGTAAGGGTAACAAGACTTAGCTCGTCTTAAATGCTTAGTACAATGTTATTATCAGTTAATTTAATAAAGTATTCAACTAAAAATGTATTTCTGTATATCATATAATAACTAATTTAAAAGAAAGAAGAAACCTGCACACTGCTCCTGATAGTATCACTTATTTTTAATAAGCTATTTCCTCATAGTTATATTCAAATATTACATATGTAATAAAGTCTTGTCATATTATTGTGCACTTCCTGTCAAATAATTCCCCCATGAAAAGTTCATCTTATTGTACAGTAAATCTCAGTAGTAGAGTAGCCTATTCTGAACAGTCAGATTTGGTTCTAGAAAGAGACACAATGATATTGTAAAACAAACAAAACAAAAGACAAAACTTCTGAAAACAAGGAATGGAAAGCTGGAGGACAGCTTAGGATGCTAGCAGGGAAGCATCTCATGGAATAGGCCATAGCAGCACCTAGCGTCGGCCCCAGTAATAACAATGCTAAAATGTGAGTGTGATTTGAGCTTGTGGGCAATGCTAACAACCATGCTTATTCTCCTCCATGCTTGAGCTGCTGCTACGCCTGCTGCTGCTGTTGGAGGCGTCTGGAGACACTGAGGACAGAAGGGATGATACGGGCGACAGGGTGTTGTCTATTACGTCCTTCAGTTTAGTGGAGGCCTTGTTGGAGCCATAGGCCCCTGTGTCCCCTGCATCCACAGGGCTGTCGTTGAAGTGGATGGTGCCGTTGTTGAGGTCTAGCGTGGTGGTAGGGGACATGTCGAGCCCTGACTTCTGGTACAGGTCTGACAGACAGTCTCCTAGGATGGGCTCCTGCTTGATGGCTCGGGCCATCAGCTCAGAGGAGCAGAGGGAAGACGACTGCTCAACCGCAAGACCATGAGCCCGCGCCTGCATCTCCAACTCCTACACAGACGCACACAGAAAACACAAGAACACATAGATACGTATACCGGCTAAACATTTCCAAAGCGAATTTAAGTAGAAAGGTTTTTTTCTCAAGGTGCCCTTGTGCTATGCTCACTGGCTCCCTCTGGTGTGACATACCTGTATGCGCAGCAACAGATGGCGGTTGGCATGCTCCAGCCTCCTCTGTCTAAGCTCCAGCTCCTTGGCTCTCTGCTGCTCCCTCTGCAGCTTCCTGATGTAGTCCACTGAGGCTTTCAGAATGGTGCCCTTATTCCAGCGCATGTCCCTAGGGACCGCAGGGGACAACAGTCTAGTCAGTACGTAAGGAGGCAGCCAACATTTTTGATAGATAAACTGGGTTACTTACGGATCATTTGACTTAGGAATCAATGTTCCAAGCTCTTTGATTCGATCGTTGATGTTGAACCTCCTTCTTCGTTCAACTACAGGGTGAAGAGAAGCAGAAAATAAGGAGTCAGTTATAATATAATGTGAGGACACATGCAAATCAACACTTGAAAAATACCAATGTATCCCAAATAACTGACTACTCCTCTTTGCCATTGAAACTCACTTAAGTTGTGGTTGTCCTTTTTTTGTCTCTCCTTGGCCATCGCTCGGACCTCAGCTTCTGGGTGGAAGGGAAGGTGTCTTATTTCTTACATACTCAAGATGGTTACAACCCTTTTTTAGCTAAATACCATTAATGTAACCCATTGGGTATCTTAACTGCAATTTTACTGATATATACATCCAATTTGTCAATATACACAAAATACTTCACAGAGGTAATTGTAAATAACTGCCTATAATGCTGCATTTAATATCACAAAAATATCCAATCTGAGATTGATTATTAAGAACTGGCATTTTAGTTCAGGTACATAAGTGAGCCATCATGAAAATAGTTGAATAATGTATTTCAATGGTTTGAAAATATGAAAATCTAGTGACAAAGTACCAACTGGAAAGCCCTCAGGCCTTTGGTAGTTGTCAAACTGGCCACAGGATCCAGTCTTGTCCAGTATGTGCATCATGCCAGGAGCTGGAGTATTGGTAAATTATTTGTTAAATGTTTTATTTATAGCTAACAGTATGTTATGCATTTTACAAATTGCACACAATATTGATGCATATTTGCTTCTTTAACTGTTAGTATTAGTATATTATTAGTATATGATTAGTATATTATTAGTATACTATTAGTATATCACTACAATGGTTTCAAAAACTGAAGAAAAAAATCTATTTGTAATTTGACATTATTAATATGGAGCTGCTTTGCAGAGGGTGTCGAGTAAATAATGGGTTACACCCGGCAGAAGAAAAAGTACCTGAGAATTCCCTTTTGATGTTGGATAAGCTACCAGGGCAGGAGTTACTGGTGGTAAGTCCTTGGTTTCCATACATGTCCAGAAGGTTACCAGATACAGGGAGCTGAGGAAAGGAACAGAACAGAACAGAACATTCCATGATTGCAATGCAACATGTCAGAAAGATATTGATATTCTATTGCAGGCAAAGTTGTAGTTCCTTTTCAGTAAATATGTTGTACCGATTGCTATTGCACTTAATATTTGAAAAAGTTGTTTACATTGGGAAGTATGTCAATTTACCGTATTTGTTATCTGGAGTCCGGGGTCCATAAATCCAAGAATATCATCATTATAACTTGTTTCCAAGCTAATAATGTCATCAATGACATCATCCATCTGTAATAATAATAATTAAAAAAACATTATAAACTGGTTGGTTTGAGCCCTGAATGCTGATTGGCTGACAGCCATGGTATATTAGATAATATACCACAGCTATGACCAAACATTTATTTCTAATTATGTTGGTAACCAGTTTATAATAGCAATAAGGCACCTCAGGGTTTGTGGTATATGGCCAATATACCACGGCTAAGGGCTGTATCCAGGCACTCCGCGTTGCGTCATACTTAAGAACAGCCCTTAGCAGTGGTATATTGGCCATATACCACACCCCCTCGTGCCTTATTGCTTAATTATAAACCAACCTAGAGTACCAGATTTGTATTAAAATAATGTTCTGATAGACATCATTGAATGATGTACCAGAAATCTATATGTATTTTGTACCCAGTTTGCCATATTCCTGAAGTAGTTATAAATCCATTATGAGATCAAAATGAGAAACCAGGGTGAATGTTAAATGTATTGGATCTCTCTGTGTCCTCTCTGTTATTCATACCTCCTTCTCGCAGTTGGAGGTGAGGGTCAGCAGGCCCATGGGGCTGTTGGGGGCACTGCTGCCTGGGCCGGGAGGCATCCCGTGCTCTGGGGGCTGGCTGGGGCACTGTAGGCTTCTGGCCTGGCTGCCAGGCTTACCCCCGAGGGTGGTGGACAGGTACTGCCTCACCTGCTGCCTTTGGGCCTGCTGGATGTGGTACTTGGTGGGGTTCTCCAGATGGGTCTGCACCTTGGTGAGGGAAAACGAGAGGTGGTGGAAGACGGTGAACATTTTTCCAAAGTTAGTTTTGTTCACTGTGGGTAATGAGGTTCCTGGGGGTAGACCATCTTATCCTATGGAAACGTATAGTTGTCCTGTGAAATGTGGCTTTGTTCATTGTAAAATGTCTCACAATAAAGATCTGTGAGATTCTGGGGATTGATCTTCAGACTTGAATGCATGTCTGAAGATCAACACATGGATATGACACAGTGAGAAACAATAAACCAAACCTTTTCAATCAGAGCCTTTTCTTTCTTTCTTTCTCTCAATGACAGTGAATTATACAGTGCACTGAGGACAATGTCATGAATACAATGTATTTATTTATGTATGTACACATATAGTACATACATAAATATGACAATACACTAATACATGTGACACTAACACAGATAGTAATACTGCATCCTGATAGAAAATCCACCCCCCCAAAAAAAGAACAGTTCAGTAACACATCTCACCTGGTAATGGCTGTATTCAAGCATCTCCAACATAGTGTAATTTGTATAATAGTATGTATCAGATATTCCTTTTTTCTGGTCAGTCAACTGTGTGGATTCAAGGCTAACATTTGCAAACAAAAGGACAGGCTTGGTCAGTTGAACTTATTAAAGGCAAAACCCTAATTAGTTATACAAGTTAGGAGGCAGGGGGAGGATACCAGGGTTCATCCTCCCTGTGTTGTGTTGTTCTAGCTAAACTACAAATTTATGTCTTCACAGCGTTCATTTGACGTCAACATCTACGTCTCACAAAGGACTCTTTCTGCTGGTGGGTTACTAGTCTCCAAATTGAAACTCGCTCACGGCTAACTAACGTTTCATCTTTAGTTCTGCTCATCTAGTATAAAACATTATTTGTTCTGATAACCCAGAATACAATTGACACCATTGTCCCATTACAAACATTGCAAACAAAAAGAGAAATCCCAAAATGTAGAAGGATTTTTAGAACAGCGTCCATCCCACTACCGACTTTAGGACTGGTATTACGTATTAAACCTAGTCTCAGTGGTTCCCAAATGGTGTGCCAGGATCCACTAGTCTACTAAGTCATACCCAGTTCCTACTTAGTCTGCAGCTTAAGAGGCGACTAGGGTTAAAAAGACTAGGGGACTTGATCCAGACCATTAGACCTGTTCAACCCTGCCTAGCAAAGTTTGTTACAGTATATCTGGCTTTCAGAAGACACGTGCCCATTCATGGTTCCAAAACCATGTCAAATATGAAGAAATAAAATGCACTCAATGTAAGTAGTTGTATCTAACACAAGGGCCAACTGTACAGTATATAAATCAGTTGAGATCCCTATCAACCGAGAATAATATTACATTTACATCATTTAGCAGAAACTCTTAACCAGAGTGACGTACAGTAGTGTGTCTATATATGCCAACTGGGATTTCCCCTTTGCAAAATTTTTAAAAAATTATTAGATCATTTATAGAGCTTATAATTTATATATTTTTAGTAAAGAAAAGTGTGTTACATTTTTTTCAGAAAAATCTTTACATCCACAAATCGCTCCAAAAATCATCATTGGGAACCACCCTTTCTCCCAAAATCCACTACCAGAAATGTTAAGCTCACAACTGACCGTTCTATTCTAACAAAGCTGGCTCATTATTCTGGGGCAGTCATTTAGAGTTGTAAATGCAGGGGTCATACCTGGAGCCAACACATGTGATGCAGATCAACCTGGTATCAGAGCAATTAAATAAAATCCATGCTACTCCATAGAGTACCACAGTATGTGTCATAATACCCATAAAACCTAGCGGTCAAACAAGGAAATGGTTCCAATCGTTTTCCCACCATACATTGTTTCCCATAGAGGATTTTAGAAACACTTAAAATAAGGTCTGTGTTTCGCGGAGGCTTATCCTGGCATGACATTTTGATAACCGTGTAAATCTCTCTAGGACAAGATGACTTTTATCAATATATTTGCCTGTATCCACAAGGCAAATATACAGTGGGGAGAACAAGTATTTGATACACTGCCGATTTTGCAGGTTTTCCTACTTACAAAGCATGTAGAGGTCTGTAATTTTTATCATAGGTACTAAAATCCAGAAAATCACATTGTATGATTTTTAAATAATGAATATGCATGTTATTGCATGACATAAGTATTTGATCACCTACCAACCAGTAAGAATTCCGGCTCTCACAGACCTGTTAGTTTTTCTTTAAGAAGCCCTCCTGTTCTCCACTCGTTACCTGTATAAAAGACACCTGTCCACACACTCAATCAAACAGACTCCAACCTCTCCACAATGGCCAAGACCAGAGAGCTGTGTAAGGACATCAGGGATAAAATTGTAGACCTGCACAAGGCTGGGATGGGCTACAGGACAATAGGCAAGCAGCTTGGTGAGAAGGCAACAACTGTTGGCGCAACTATTAGAAAATGGAAGAAGTTCAAGATGACGGTCAATCTCCCTCGGTCTGGGGCACCATGCAAGATCTCACCTCATGGGGCATCAATGATCATGAGGAAGGTGAGGGATCAGCCCAGAACTACACAGCAGGACCTGGTCAATGACCTGAAGAGAGCTGGGACCACAGTCTCAAAGAAAACCATTAGTAACACACTATGCCGTCATGGATTAAAATCCTGCAGCGCACGCAAGGTCCCCCTGCTCAAGCCAGCGCATGTCCAGGCCCGTCTCAAGTTTGCCAATGACCATCTGGATGATCCAGAGGAGGAATGGGAGAAGGTCATGTGGTCTGAAGAGACAAAAATAGAGCTTTTTGGTCTAAACTCCACTCGCCGTGTTTGGAGGAAGAAGAAGGATGAGTACAACCCCAAGAACACCATCCCAACCGTGAAGCATGGAGGTGGAAACATCATTCTTTGGGGATGCTTTTCTGCAAAGGGGACAGGACGACTGCACCGTATTAAGGGGAGGATGGATGGGGCCATGTATTGCGAGATCTTGGCCAACAACCTCCTTCCCTCAGTAAGAGCATTGAAGATGGGTCGTGGCTGGGTCTTCCAGCATGACAACGACCCGAAACACACAGCCAGGGCAACTAAGGAGTGGCTCCGTAAGAAGCATCTCAAGGTCCTGGAGTGGCCTAGCCAGTCTCCAGACCTGAACCCAATAGAAAATCTTTGGATGGAGCTGAAAGTCCGTATTGCCCAGCGACAGCCCCGAAACCTGAAGGATCTGGAGAAGGTCTGTATGGAGGAGTGGGCCAAAATCCCTGCTGCAGTGTGTGCAAACCTGGTCAAGAACTACAGGAAACGTATGATCTCTGTAATTGCAAACAAAGGTTTCTATACCAAATATTAAGTTCTGCTTTTCTGATGTATCAAATATGTCATGCAATAAAATGCAAATTAATTACTTAAAAATCATACAATTTGATTTTCTGCATTTTTGTTTTAGATTCCGTCACTCACAGTTGAAGAATACCTATGATAAAAATTACAGACTTCTACATGCTTTGTAAGTGGGAAAACCTGCAAAATCGGCAGTGTATCAAATACTTGTTCTCCCCACTGTATCTTATTTTATGTGTTTCTAAAATTCCCTATGGGAAAAACGAATTGTGGAAAAACGATTGGAACCATTTCCCTGTTTGACCGTTAGGTTTTATGGGTATTGTGACACCTCCACTGTGCGGCTCTATTCAGTATGAAATGTTTCTTTATGTTAGGTAACATTACATTGGCCCAAGTAGTTGCAGAGTTGCTAAAAAGTAGTAAGTAGTTGCAAAGTTGCTAAAATGCTAACGTTGTCCGTGATGAGATTCAAACATGCAACCTTTAGGTTGCTAGACATTTGCTTTAAACACCAAACCAACCACCCTCCTTTTGTTTTTGCATTACGTAACCTACTGTCATACCAAACTTAATATCTCATACTAATTTGAGTGTCCTGGATATATGTAGGCCAATGTAACGTAACCTAACGTAAAGTAACATATTGTGGCGAGCTCAGCCAGAAGAAGATGGCAAGAGACAGAGATTGATTTTACCGGAGAGTTCCTGTGCCCCATACACCGCACGACTCCAGGAACGTCACACTTTTATTCTTACCTCCTTCAACTATCAACACATCCTCCGGCCATGCAAGGCTCGGTCACGGTAGGCATTTTAACATTCCCCCTACCCCCATAACCTGAACTAAGACAACTTAAAGAAACATAAACACATAACATTAGCTTAACTACTAAAACGTAAAGACATAACACAACCATTTTAAAACCAAAACATGAGCTACCCACAATCCCCTTGCTCCCTACAGTTATCACTCAACGTGTGGCTAGCGTATGCCGGCCAGATCGCTACAATATCATAATAAATGGAGTGGCATGAATTTTTGTAAAATATAATATGTTTTGCAAAGAACTGTGCAGAGAGCTGTAGCTAAGCATATCCTAGTCTAATGTTGCAGACAACTCCACCCTCTCGCTCTTAATATTTGTAATTAGACTTATCTCTTCTCTATTTACCTGTCAAAAACTCCTTGCACCCTTAAGCACATACAGTGGGTGGCTATTTCAAATAATATGGTATTACTTGCCGTTTGAGCCATGCACACCATATGCTACACTAGTTGACATGTCATTCTTGAATATAACCTTTAAAAAAGAGGCTTGAAACTTGAAAAGAAATGTCCTTTGAAAATAAATGTCCTTTTCTAATATAGGAAAATCTGTTTAGCAACCTGTTCAACACTGTACACCATTACGTCAAAGGGACCAATTTTGTTCTGAATAGGTCTAAGTGTAAACTGAGAATGTTCATTTTTACTCTTGTGAGCAGTTAATTACGTTATTTGCAAGTCACCATAAAACTTGTATTTCTCTGACTGAAAAAGAGATGAGAATACAAGACTGCTTGTCGGGACATGCATATTTCCCCATTACGTACTGCCATTTACATACTCACGTAACCGACTATAAGAGCATTCAAAATTATGATGCTAACAGTGCCAGTTCTCAGAACAATTCCACAGATATGGTTCTATGAATGAGGTGACGAAGTTGGCGAACAAACTGCTCATCCATGAGTCCAAATTGATGAGGATCCTCACACGAGATAAAGCGATATAAATAGCGCTTGGTCTAACATCCCCTCCTAAACACAGAGAGCTCAGCGAACAAATCTAGGGAGAGAGAACGTTTTTGTAATGTTATCTGTAATGTTGAATGTCCAGTTTTCCGTTAGTTATAATGTTACCCTAACTATGTTAGCAAAAACATTCTGAGAACCTTTTTAGCATGGTTCGGTGTAAAAGACAGGAGAACATTCCCTAAATGAAAAACATAACTTATCTAGAACATGGTTACAATGTTCTCAGAATATATTACATTAATGTTTTAGGCACCTTTTATGGGAGGTTGCAAGAACATTGATGTGTCCATTATTCCTAACCACTCTCCCAATAATGTACAGTATATCTCTAGGACATATGCTTATTGGGATAGTATAGTTAGGCCCTGTCCAGAAGAAACCCTAACCCCTTCTCCCTAGTCATGTGTAGATCTGAAACAACTAGATAGGTGTCAGCAATTGGGTGAATGCACTTTGAATTAAATCTCAGCTCTGTTAAAAGTACACTCAAGAAAATATAGTATTGATCATAGTGATTCAGGAGTATCATTAAAACAGGTTAATATGCCCCTACTCCATTAAACAACTATACAGAAAGCCCTTAAATAGCAGAAACAAGTACCGTGAACGAAGAGGTTATGATGTTATTTAAATGTTGAATAATAATTACTAATGTCAAAGTGTGTCAAATATGTACGTTGAAAACACTGTATCTTAAAAGGACTGTGTGTATGAATATCCCTAACCTTGAAAACAGACAAAGATTGGCTCTGCAACAGTAATAAGACGTGATGTGTAATCATTTGTTTTTTTGACACATACAGTAAATGTTCTTGCAATGTTCCCATGAAACGTGTCAAGAACATTAATATCTTAAGTTCTGAGAACATGGTAACCACGTTCTGGGTAAGTTATAATTGACATTAAGGTAATGGTCTCTTGAAAACATTCCATGCACACCACATGAACATTCCCATGAAAACGTTAGTTAATGACCTAATGAGACTCTTAATGGAGCGTTCTCTAAAGTTGTGTGAACGCTCGTTGTTAGCTGGGAGGTATTACCGAAACCGTAACTTAGAGTGGAGGAGAGGCATTCCAGATAGCGATAGAGAGGGGAAGTACACACTGGGGAAGTGCCCTACAGCCTGGCAGAACTAACAACAATTGTATTTGAATTCCATAAGTTTGAATTTGTATTAGTATTTTGAATTAGAATGTAATATTTTACATTTGGAATGCACAAATGTAATTATTGAATTAATACTTTAAAAATGTAATGATATTAAACTGAATTGAGTGAATATTGCATTCAGTTTTAAAATTAAATTTCAATGTAATTGAATATTCAAATGCAATATTTATATATTCAGTTTCAATATGGTAGATATTGCATTCATTATCTGTGTATCAAGTTTACAAACTATAATTTCAAGTTAATCAAAGTTTTATATACAGTGCATTTGGAAAGTATTCAGACCCCTTGGCTTTTTCCACATTTTGTTACGTTACACCCTTATTCTAAAATTGATTAAATATTTTCTTTCCATCATCAATGTACACACAATACCCCATAATGACAAAGCAAAAAACGTTTTTTTAGAAAATGTTGCTAATTTATAAAAATACATTAAATATTACATTTACATAAGTATTCAGACTCTTTCCTCAGTACTTTGTTGAAGTACCTTTGGCATCGATTACAACCTTGAGTCTTCTTGGGTATGGCGCTACAAGCTTGGCACACCTGCATTTGGGGAGATTCTCCCATTCTTCTCTGCAGATCCTCTCAAGCTCTGTCAGGTTGGATGGGGAGGTTTGCTGCACAGCTATTTTCAGGTCTGTCAATCAGATTCAAGTCTGGGCTCTGGCTGGGCCACTCAAGGACATTCAGAGACTTGTCCTGAAGCCACTCCTGCATTGTCTTGGCTGTGTGCTTAGGGTGATTGTCCTGTTGGAAGGTGAACCTTCGCTGTGGAGCAGGTTTTCATCAAGGATCTCTCTGTACTTTGCACCATTAAACTTTCCCTCGATCCTGACTGGTCTCCCAGTCCCTGCTGCTGAAAAACATCCCCACAGCATGATGCTGCCACCACCATGCTTCACCGTAGGGATGGTGCCAGGTTTCCTCCAGACGTGACGCTTGGCATTCAGGCCAAAGAGTTCAATCTGTGGGCCTCCCGAGTGGTGCAGTGGTCTAAGGCACTGCATCGCAGTGCATGCTGCATTACTACAGATTACTACAGACAGGGTTCAAGCCCTGTCTGTGTCGCAGTTGGCCGAGACCGGGAGACCCATGAGGCGACGCACATTTGTCGTCCGGGTTAGGGGAGGGTTTGGCCGGCCGGCCGGGTTGTCCTTGTCCCATCGCGCTCTAGCATCTCCTGTGGTGGGCCGGGTGCATGCACGTTGACTCAGTTGCCAGGTGGTTCAATCTGTGTTTCATCAGACCAGAGAATCATGGTTTGAGAGTCCTTTAGGTGCCTTTTGGCAAACTGCAAGTGGGCTGTCATGTGCCTTTTACTGAGAAGTGGCTTCCGTCTGGCCACTCTACCATAAAGGTCTAATTGGTGGAGTGCTGCAGAGATGGTTGTCCCTCTGGAAGGTTCTCCCATCTCCACAGAGGAACTCTAGAGCTCTGTCAGAGTGACCATCGGGTTCTTGGTCACCTCCCTGACCAAGGCCCTTCTCCCCTGATTGCTCACCTTTAGGAAGAGTCTTGGTGGTTCCAAACTAATTCCATTTAAGAATGATGGAGGCCACTGTGTTCTTGGGGACCTTCAATGCTGCAGAAATGTTTTGGTACCCTTTCCCAAACCTGTGCCTCGACACAATCCTGTCTCGGAGCTCTACCGACAATTCCTTCGACTTCATGGCTTGGTTTTTGCTCTGACATGCACTGTCAACTGTGGGACTTTATACAAACAGGTGTGTACCTTTCTAAATCATGTCCAATCAATTGAATATAGTTAAATAGCCCTGTCATAGCCCTTCTAAGGATAGTCATTCCACTCCCTATTTCATCTTTCTTTTGACACTGACTGGGTTCGAACCAGGTCTCCTGTATATCATAAAACTGTGTTAGTAGAGCTGGGACCATAGACTGAAAATTATCAAAACCATCTATATCAACCACTTAATATTAATATATGTAGCCTGAGAAAGGTTCATGAAATAATAAGGTTCAATAATAAGGTTCATGAAATCAATAACAATGATAACATCAAATATCATTCATATAATAGCCATTTCTGAGACACACTTAGATAATTCATTTGATGATACAGCAGTAACAATAGAAGGATATAACATCTATAGAAGAGATGGGAATGCTTATGGGGGAGGTGTTGCTGTATACAGTACCAGTCAAAATTTTGGACACACCTACTCATTCAAGGCTTTTTCTTTATATTTACTATTTTCTACATTGTATAATAATAGTGAAGACATCAAAACTATGAAATAACAAATATGGAATCATGTAGTAACCAAAAAAGTGTTAAACTAATCAAAATACACTACTCAAAAAAATAAAGGGAACACTTAAACAACACAATGTAACTCCAAGTCAATCACACTTCTGTGAAATCAAACTGTCCACTTAGGAAGCAACACTGATTGACAATACATTTCACATGCTGTTGTGCAAATGGAATAGACAACAGGTGGAAATTATAGGCAATTAGCAAGACACCCCCAATAAAGGAGTGGTTCTGCAGGTGGTGACCACAGACCACTTCTCAGTTCCTATGCTTCCTGGCTGATGTTTTGGTCACTTTTGAATGCTGGCGGTGCTTTCACTCTAGTGGTAGCAGACACATGCACATTTGTGGCCTGCTGGAGGTCATTTTGCAGGGCTCTGGCAGTGCTCCTCCTGCTCCTCCTTGCACAAAGGCAGAGGTAGCGGTCCTGCTGCTAGGTTGTTGCCCTCCTACGGCCTCCTCCACGTCTCCTGATGTACTGGCCTGTCTCCTGGTAGCGCCTCCATGCTCTGGACACTACGCTGACAGACACAGCAAACCTTCTTGCCACAGCTCGCATTGATGTGCCATCCTGGATGAGCTGCACTACCTGAGCCACTTGTGTGGGTTGTAGACTCCGTCTCATACTACCACTAGAGTGATACTAGTGGTAGTATGTAGTACCACTTCATTCCAAGATGGCGTAACAGTGTAGACGTATTTTTTTTGTTGTCCAGTCGTATGTCCCGTGTAAATAGTTTGTAGTAGTTTGTAATTTGTCTTTACATACATTTTTATTTGTTCCCGTTTTACCCCTCCTGCAAGCCACCTTACCCGATGCGATACGGACCAAATATCGGATCAAATATCCGTGCTTTTCCACTATTTAACTGAACCGCAGTCAAAAGTTAGCCTGCTAGCTAGCTTGCTAACCAGCCATCGCTAACCACTGCTAGCGGTCCTCACCTCCGCTCTGGTTGCTCAGACAGCTTTCAGTTCGGACAATATTGGCCAGTCTGCTCAGCGCGCTACCAACCCAGCGCTTATCGGACTGCGTTCCCTTCTACTTCACCGGATTTCCACTGAAAGTACCGGACCACCACACCAGATCACAGCTAGCTAGCTGCATTCGAGTGACCGACGCTTATAGCTAACCTCCATTGTTTACACGCTACCAATGCTAGCGTAAGCTAGGCTCATCTCCCGGACATCCGAAGTGTGCTAGCTACTCTCCCGGGCCCCAGTACCTTGTCAACCTACCTGGACCTTCTACTGTCGACACGGAACCCCACCGAGCCACCGTGACTGGTCTGCCGACAAAATTGTCCGACGTGGTCTCAACAGGGTTCTCCTCTGCGACGTCGCCGAAGATCCATCTGCTAGCTCAGGCCTGCTAGCCCAGCCTGCTAGCTCCGGTCTGCTAGCTCCGGCCTGCTAGCTCAGCCTGCTAGCCCAGCCTGCTAGCTCCGGCCTGCTTGCTCAGCCTGCTAGCCCAGCCTGCTAGCCCAGCCTGCTAGCCCAGCCTGCTAGCCCAGCCTGCTAGCCCAGCCTGCTAGCCCAGCCTGCTAGCCCAGCCTGCTAGCCCAGCCTGCTTACACTCTGAACGCCGTGCCCATTTGATCTGATCCCCGGCTCACCACTTTGCTTTTCATCGGATCCTATGATTGCTCAGCTCCACAGCTGATGCCTGCAGGACTGTTTGGTTATATGGTATTTCTTTCTGTTTAACTATCAGGCCTCAGGTCCTGTGTGTAGCACATCACATTTCTCTACCTGACCCTCTTTGTCCATTCATCTCCATTACCCGTCGTTGTCTTAGCTCTCTTAATTAACTGTTACTTTTTTATTTTTTTATTATTATTTATTTTATTTTTCTGCCCCTTTCTTATTTCAATATGCCTTGTCTTTTGCTGTTCAGGCTAGCTATTATTGTTTTATTTCACTGTAGAGCCCCCAGTCCTGCTCAACTGGCCTCTGATAGCTCCTTTGTTCCTCCCCCCACACATGCGGAGACCTCACCTGGCTTAAGTGGTGTCTCCAGAGATGCAACCTCTCTCTTCATTACCCAACGCCTAGGTTTACCTCCACTGAACTCACATCCTACCATACCCTTGTCTGTACATTATGCCCTCAACCTATTCCACCACGCCCAGAAATCTGCTCCTTTTATTCTATGTAGCCAACGTACTAGACGTCCAGTTCTGAAAGCCCTCAGCCGAACACTGATTCTATTACTCCTCTGTTCCTCTGGTGATGTAGAGGTAAACCCAGGTCCTGTAACCCCCAGTACTACACCTATTCCCCAGGCGCTCTCATTTGTTGATTTCTGTAACCGTAAAAGCCTTGGTTTCATGCATGTTAACATTAGAAGCCTCCTCCCTAAGTTTGATTTATTCACCGCTTTAGCACACTCCGCCAACCCGGATGTCCTAGCTGTGTCAGAATCCTGGCTTAGGAAGGCTACCAAAAATTCGGAAATTTCCATCCCCAACTACAACATTTCCCGTCAAGATAGAACTGCCAAAGGTGGCGGAGTTGCAATCTACTGCAGAGATAACCTGCAGAGTTCTGTCATACTGTCCAGGTCTGTGCCCAAACAGTTTGAGCTTCTACTCTTAAAAATCCACCTTTCCAGAAATAAGTCTCTCACTGTTGCAGCCTGTTACAGACCCCCCTCAGCCCCCAGCTGTGCCCTGGACTCCATATGTGAATTGATTGCCCCCCATCTATCTTCAGACTTTGTACTGTTAGGTGACTTAAACTGGGATATGCTTAACACCCCGGCTGTACTTCAATCTAAGATAGATGCCCTCAATCTCACACAAATTATCAAGGAACCCACCAGGTACAACCCAAAATCCGTAAACATGGGTACCATTATTGATATCATTCTGACTAACTTGCCCTCCAAATACACCTCCTCTGTCTTCAACCAGGATCTCAGCGATCACTGCCTCATCGCCTGCATTCGCAATGGGTCAGCGGTCAAACGACCACCCCTTATCACTGTCAAACGCTCCCTAAAACACTTTTGCGAGCAGGCCTTTCTATTCGATCTGGCCCAGGTATCCTGGAAGGATATTGACCTCATCCCGTCAGTAGAGGACGCCTGGTTGTTCTTTAAAAGTGCTTTCCTCACCATCCTAAATAAGCATGCCCCTTTCAAAAAACGTAGAACTAAGAATAGATATAGCCCTTGGTTCACCCCAGACTTGACTGCACTAGACCAACACAAAAATATCCTGTGGCGCACTGCATTAGCATCGAACAGCCCCCGTGATATGCAGCTATTCAGGGAAGTCAGGAACAAGTACACACAGTCAGTTAGAAAAGCAGAGGCCAGCTTTTTCAAACAAAAATTTGCTTCCTGTAGCACTAACTCCAAAAAGTTCTGGGACACTGTAAAGTCCATGGAGAATAAGAGCACCTCCTCCCAGTTGCCCACTGCATTGAGGCTCGGAAACACTGTTACCACCGATAAATCCACGATTATCGAAAATTTCAATAAGCATTTTGCTACAGCTGGCCATGCTTTCCACCTGGCTACCCCTACCCCGGCCAACAGCTCTGCACCCCCGGCAGCTACTTGCCCAAGCCCCCCCCGCTTCTCCTTCACCCAAATCCAGACGGCTGATGTTCTGAAAGAGCTGCTAAATCTGGACCCCTACAAATCTGCTGGGCTAGATAATCTGGACCCTCTCTTTCTGAAATTATCAGCCAAAATTGTTGCAACACCTATTACTAGCCTGTTCAACCTCTCTTTCGTATCGTCTGAGATCCCTAGAGATTGGAAAGCTGCTGCGGTCATCCCCCTATTCAAAGGAGGAGACACTCTAGACCCAAACTGTTATAGACCAATATCCATCCTGCCCTGCCTTTCTAAAGTTTTCGAAAGCCAAGTTAACAAACAGATAACTGACCACTTCGAATCCCACCGTACCTTCTCTGCTATGCAATCTGGTTTCCGAGCTGGTCATGGGTGCACCTCAGCTACGCTCAAGGTACTGAACGATATCATAACCGCCATCGATAAAAGACAGTACTGTGCAGCCGTTTTCATCGACCTGGCCAAGGCCTTCGACTCTGTCAATCACCGCATTCTTATTGGCAGACTCAACAGCCTTGGTTTCTCAAGTGACTGCCTTGCCTGGTTCGCTAACTACTTTGCAGACAGAGTTCAGTGTGTCAAATCGGAGGGCCTATTGTCCGATCCTCTGGCAGTCTCTATGGGGGTGCCACAGGGTTCAATTCTTGGGCCAACCCTTTTCTCTATATACATCAACGATGTCGCTCTCGCTGCTGGTGACTCTCTGGTCCATCTCTACGCAGATGACACCATTCTGTATACATCTGGCCCCTCTTTGGACACTGTGTTTACTAACCTTCAATCAAGCTTCAATGCCATACAACACTCCTTCCGTGGCCTCCAACTGCTCTTAAACGCTAGTAAAACTAAGTGCATGCTTTTCTATCGAACGCTGCCAGCACCCGCCCACCGGACTATCATCACTACTCTCGACGGATCCGAATTAGAATACGTGGACACCTACAAATACCTAGGCATCTGGTTAGACTATAAACTCAACTTCCAGACTCACATCAACCATCTCCAATTCAAAATTAAATCCAGAATTGGCTTCCTATTTCGCAACAAAGCCTCCTTCACTCATGCTGCCAAACATGCCCTTGTAAAACTGACTATCCTACCGATCCTTGATTTCGGCGATGTCATTTACAAACTAGCCTCCAATACTCTACTTAGCAAATTGGATGTAGTCTATCACAGTGCCATCCGTTTTGTCACCAAAGCCCCATACACTACCCACCACTGCGACCTGTATGCTCTCGTTGGCTGGCCTTCATTATATATTCGCCGCCAAACCCACTGGCTCCAGGTCATCTATAAGTCTTTATTAGGTAAATCCCCGCCCTATCTCAGCTCACTGGTCACTATAGCAACACCCACCCGTAGCATGCGCTCCAGCAGGTATATCTCACTGGTCACCCCCAAAGCCAACACCTCCTTTGGTCGCCATTCCTTCCAGTTTGCTGCTGCCAATGACTGGAACGAATTGCAAAAATCATTGAAGCTAGAGGTTCCTATCTCCCTCAATAACTTTAAGCATCAGCTGTCAAAGCTGCTTATCGATCACTGCACCTGTATATAGCCCTTCTGTAAATAGCCCACACTACTACCTCATCCCCATATTTATTTTTTGTTTATTTTCACTAATCTTGCACTCCAGTATCTCTATTTGCACATCATAATTTGCACACTTTTCATTCCTGTGTTAATAATGATAATTCTGTAATTTATGTCACCACTATAGTCTATTTATTGTTCTACCTCTTAACCTTACTGCATTTTTGCACTACATTTTGCACTCTGTATATAGATTTTTCTATTGTGTTTTTGACTGTTTGTTTAATGTGTAACTCTGTGTTGTTATTTGTCACACTGCTTTGCTTTGTCTTGGCCAGGTCGCAGTTGCAAATGAGAACTTGTTCTCAACTGACCTACCTGGTTAAATAAAGGTGAAATAAAAAAAATTAAATAAAAAAGCACCGCCAGCATTCAAAAGTGACCAAAACATCAGCCAGGAAGCATAGGAACTGAGAAGTGGTCTGTGGTCACCACCTGCAGAACCACTCCTTTATTGGGGGTGTCTTGCTAATTGCCTATAATTTCCACCTGTTGTCTATTCCATTTGCACAACAGCATGTGAAATGTATTGTCAATCAGTGTTGCTTCCTAAGTGGACAGTTTGATTTCACAGAAGTGTGATTGACTTGGAGTTACATTGTGTTGTTTAAGTGTTCCCTTTATTTTTTTGAGCAGTGTATATTTTATATTTGAGATTCTTCAAAGTGGCCACCCTTTGCCTTGATGACAGCTTTGCACACTCTTGGCATTCTCTCACCTAGCTTCATGAGGTAGACACCTACAATGCATTTCAATTAACAGGTGTGCCTTGTTAAAAGTTAATTTGTGGAATTTATTTCCTTCTTAATGAGTTTGAGCCAATCAGGGTGAGGGTGGTATACAGAAGATAGCCCTATTTGGTAAAAGACCAAGTCCATATCATGGCAAGAACAGCTCAAATAAGCAAAGAGAAACAACAGTCCATCCTTACTTTAAGACATTCGGAAAATGTCAAGAACTTTGAGTGCATTCGCAAGTGCAGTCGCAAAAACCATCAAGCACTATGATGAAACTGGCTCTCATGAGGGCTGCCACAGGAATGGAAGACCCAGAGTTACCTCTGCTGCAGAGGATAAATTCATTAGAGTTTCCAGCCTCAGAAATTGCAGCCCAAATAAATGCTTGTAACAGACACATCTCAACATCAACGGTTCAGAGGGGATGTGTGAATCAGGCCTTCATGGTCGAATTGCTGCAAAGAAACCACTACTAAACCAATAATAAGAAGAGGCTTTCTTGGGCCAAGAAACACGACCAACTGGTGGAAATCTGTCCTTTGGTCTGATGAGTCCAAATTTGAGATTTTTGGTTCCAACCACCGTCACTTTGTGAGACGCAGAGTAGGTGAACGGATGATCTCCGCATGTGTGGTTCCAACCATGGAGCATGGAGGAGGAGGTGTGATGGTGTGGGGGGGCTTTGCTGGTGATACTGTCTGTGATTTATTTAGAATTCAAGGCACACTTAACCAGCATGGTTACCACAGCATTCTGCAGCGATACGCCATCCCATGTAGCTTGCGCTTAGTAGGACTATCATTTGTTTTTCAACAGGACAATTACCCAACACACCTCCAGGCTGTGTACGGGCTATTTGACCAGGAAGGAGAGTGATGGAGTGCTGCATAACATGACCTGGCCTCCACAATCACCCGACCTCAACCCAATTGAGATGGTTTGGGATTAGTTGGACCGCAGAGTGAAGGAAAAGCAGCCAACAAGTGCTTAGCATATGTGGGAACTCCTTCAAGACTGTTGGAAAAACATTCCTCATAAAGCTGATTGGTTCAAATGCATTAAGAAGGAAAGAAATTCCACAAATTAACTTTTAACAAGGCACACCTGTTAATTGAAATGCATTGTAGGTGACTAACTCATGAAGATGGGTGAGAGAATGCCAAGAGTGTGCAAAGCTGTCACCAAGAAAAATGGTGGCCACTTTGAATAATGACAAATATAAAATATATTTTGATTTGTTTAATACTTTTTTGGTTACTACATGATTCCATATGTGTTATTTCATATTTTTTTATGTCTTCAATATTATTCTACAATGTAGAAAATAGTAAGAATTAAGAAAAACCCTTGAATGAGTAGGTGTGTCCAAACTTTTGACTGATACTGTATATACTGTATTCTAGTCAAGTCCATCCTATTCAACTATTGCTGTACATATACTATTCTATCTATTTCTTAATTACATTTTTTCACTTTTAGATTTGTGTGTATTGTTGTGCATTGTTAGATATTACTGCACTGTTGGAGATAGGAACACAAGCATTTCGCTACACCCACAATAACATCTCCTAAACCAAATACAATGCTATTTTTCAGTAAACTAATACTTATAGAGAAGGGCACTCAACATGTATTGCACTGACAAATATTACTGATGATTGGTTGAAAGAAATTGATATTAAGAAAATTGAGGGAGCTGTACTGTTAGATGTCAGTGCTGCCTTTGATATTATTGACCATAACCTGTTGTTGAGAAAAACGCATGTGTTAGTGCTTTTCAACCTGTGCCATGCTGTGGATTCAGAGCTACACTACATGACCAAAAGTAAGTGGACACCTGCTTGTCGAACATCTCATTCCAAAATCATGGGCATTAATATGGAGTTGGTCCCCCCTTTGCTGCTTAACAGACTTCACTCTTCTGGGAAGGCTTTCCACTAGATGTTGGAACATTTCTGCGTGGACTTGCTTCCATTCAGCCACAAGAGCATTATTGAGGTCAGGCACTGATGTTGGGCGATTAGGCCTGGCTCACAGCCTGCGTTCCAATTCATCCCAAAGGTGTTCAATGGGGTTGAGGTCAGGGCTCTGTGCAGGCCAGTCAAGTTCTTCCACTCCGATCTCGACAAATCATTTCTGTATGGACCTCGTTTTTTTGATCACAGGTGGTATTGTCATGCGGAAACAGAAAAGGGCCTTCCCCAAACTGTTGCCACAAAGTTGGAAGCACAGAATCGTCTAGAATGTCATTGTATGCTGTAGCATTAAGATTTCCCTTCACTGGAACTAAGGGCCCTAGCCCGAACCATGAAAAACAGCCCCAGACCATTATTCATCCTCCACCAAACTTTACAGTTGGCACTATGCATTGGGGTAGGTAGCCTTCTCCTGGCATCCGCCAAACCCAGATTCGCTTCATCGCTTCAGCAATCGGCGGTCCCGTTCTGTGAGCTTGTGTGGCCTACCACTTCACAGCTGAACCGTTGCTCCTAGACGTTTCCACTTCACAATAACAGCACTTACAGTTGACCGGGGCAGCTCTAGCAGGTCAGAAATTTGACGAGCTGACTTGTTGGCATCCTATAACGGTGCCATGTTGAAAGTCACTAAGCTCTTCAGTATAGGCCATTCTACTGCCAATGTTTGTCTATGGAGATTGCATGGCGGTGTACTCGATTTTATACACCTGTCAGCAACGGGTGTGGCTGAAATAATGGAAGCTTCTCTAATGTTAAATATGTGAAGTGTGGCATACCGCAGGGCAGCACTCTAGGCCCCTACTCTTTTCAATTTTTACCAATGACCTGCCATTGTCATTAAACAAAGCATGTGTGTTCATGTATGCTGATGATTATACGATATACAACCATATACGCATCAGGAACCACAGCTAATGAAGTCACTAAAACCCTTAACAAAGAGTTGCAGTCTGTTTTGGAATGGGTGAGCAGTAATAAACTGGTGGTGAACATCTCTAAAACTAAGAGCCTTGTATTTGGCACAAATCATTCCTTAAGTTCTAGACCTCACCTAATCTGGTACTGAATGGTGTGACTGTTGAACAAGTTGAGGAGACTAAATTACTTGGTGTTACTTTAGATTGTAAACTGTCATTGTCAAAACATGTACTTTTAAATGGTTGTAAAGATAGGGAGAGGTCTGTCCGTAATAAAGACATGCTATGCTTTCTTGACACAAAACTCCACAAAGAAAGTCCTGCAGGCTCTAGTTTTATCTTATCTTGATTATTGTCCAGTCATATGGTCAAGGGCTGCAAATAAAGACCTAATTAAACTGCAGCTGGCCCAGAACAGAGCCTCATATCTTGCTCTTTATTGTAATCAGAGGGCTAATATTAATACTATGCATGCCAGTCTCTTTTGGCTAGGCATTAGTCCTGTGACTTGGATGGGTTTCTTCAAGGAGGAGGTCAAAGTGGGGTGTAGTTTAACACAGGTGGTTCCGTGACCACACTCCTGTGATGAGTAACTTGTCTTTGACCTGAAAAGTTGCATTGTCTGCCAGAAAGAACCCCATTTAATGAATGTGCAACAGAGGTGGTTTGGTGATCCATGCATGTGCTGAGTAACCTTGCCTGAGACCTGAAGATTTGACTAATGGGGTTCTAACCCAGGTTTCCTGTGTGCCAGACAAAGCAACTTTTCAGGTTGAGGAAAAGTAGGCCTGCAGTAGGCCTGATTTTGAACCCAGTCAGTTATATTGGTGCCGTTATGTCTGAGTATGAGGTCAAAGGGGGTGAAATGTAACTGAGGTGGTTTGATGAACCATGCTCTTTTGATGAGTAACCTTGCTGGAGACTTGAAGACTTGTGTTAGCTTCCTGAACTCATCCCTATGGGCTTTAGCTAAGTGGGCTACCACTTAGTCAGTTTGGCAAATTTCTGCCCTGCTAGAGCTGCCCCGGTCAACTGTAAGTGCTGTTATTGTGAAGTGGAAACGTCTAGGAGCAACAAAAGCTCACAGAACAGGGCCGCCAAGTGCTGAAGCGAGTAGCGCGTAAAAATCTGTCCTCGGTTGCAACACTCACTACCGAGTTCCAAACTACCTCTGGAAGCAACGTCAGTACAATAACTGTTTATCAGGAGCTTCAAGAAATGGGTTTCCTTGGCCGAGCACAATGCCAAGCGTTGGCTGGAGTAGTGTAAAGCTCGCCTCCATTGGACTCTGGAGCAGTGGAAACGCGTTCTCTGGAGTGATGAAACCCACTTCACCATCTGGTAGTCAGATGTACAAATCTGGGTTTGGCGGATGCCAGGAGAATGCTACCTGCCCGGATGCATAGTGCCAACTGTAAAGTTTAGTGGAGGAGGAATAATGGTCTGGGGCTGTTTTTCATGGTTCAGGCTAGGCCCCTTAGTTCCAGTGAAGGGAAATCTTAATGCTACAGCATACAATGACATTCTAGACAATTCTGTGCTTCTAACTTTGTGGCAACAGTTTGGGGAAGGCCCTTTCCTGTTTTAGCATGACAATGCCACCGTGCACAAAGCGAAGTCCATACAGAAATGGTTTGTTGAAATCGGCGTGGAAGAACTTGCCTGCACAGAGCCCTGACCTCAACCCCATCGAACACTGTTGGGATGAATTGGAATGCCGACTGTGTGACAGGCCTAATCGCCCAACATCAGTGCCTGATATCACTAATACTCTTGTGGCTGAATGGAAGCAAGTCCCCACAGCAATGTTCCAACATCTAGTGGAAAGACTTCCCAGAGGAGTGGAGGCTGTTAAAGCAGCAAAGGAGGATCAACTCCATATTAATGCACATGATTTTGGAATGAGATGTTCGACGACCAGGCACTAAGCTCATACGGCATGTATAAGTTACATACTTGAAAAATCAATGGGTATATATCTTCAACAGAAGCAAATCTTATAGATTGTGCCATTAGAACATTTCACAGATGGGACATATACACTCTTATTGACCCCTTCGTCCCTTGGACTCTGATGTCTTAGATGCAGGGTTAACCCAGCTAGCACATTTGGTTCCTTGGAAGTTGTTAGAAGGTATGTTTTTGGTTTCTCATTGGTTGCGTGAAAGAAGCCTTACTACTGACCGGTAAAACTGAACGTTTTTTAAATGTTCTGAGAAAACAGAAGTGAACATTTCACCTGTTCTGTGAATGATATGTTTAGGTTGCAGGGAGGTTCTGAGAATGTTTTACTCTGGTTCCTTGAAAGTTTTCCTGGGAGGTTTAATTAACGCTCTGAGAACGGAATGAGGAGGTTTTTGATTAACTTCCTTAAAATTTTCACTGAATGTTTCTATAAGACTTGAATAACACTGCTAGCTAATTTTTTTGAACTCCAAGCATAGATGGAACACATCAAAATGAATTTCCTTAGGCATTAATTATGCAAACATTCTTATTTTTTATTGTGAGATTTAAACCTATAATATTCTGTTTTCTATCCACGGAATTAGTCCGCTGTGCCACCAGGATGGAGCTAACATGCCATGTTTTTTAATGCATACAAAGATGTTCCTTTAAGTCCATTCAAATAGACCCATTTCAAAGGAAACAAGCACGCATTAAGATCAGGTGTGACCAATTAGTGGGTGAGGCCAACACACCTGAACACACTTAACAAGATAGAGGATAGAGAGAGTTTTGTTGATGCTGAGAATGGAATGTATATGTTTTTAAATAACATTCTTAAAATGTTTTCTGAACATTACTAAAGTAACCATTAGGAAACCTGTAGGAAATGTTATGCTGAAACACTGAAATTCCAAAAGAAGAACGTTGTTTCTTAACATTCTTTGAACTATTTGGTGTCAGACCAGTTGGAGAACGTTCCTAGAACATTACTAAAATTGAAATTAAATGTAACCATGTTTGAACTTTTAGGAAACATTCTGTTAAAGTAATGAAATACCAAGAACATAATGTCTTTGTCAAGTTCCTTAAATGTGTTGGGAATGTTCCAAAGCCAACCCATTGGGCACAGACAGGTTGATAATAACACTCTCACCAAGCTCTAAAAAAACATATGGCTCTCAGAATATTATGTGCCAGCTGGGAAGTGTCAAGAAGGTATGATGTGTTCAACAGAGTTGGAGAGAGAGACAAAGTGGAAGTTGTTGAGAATAAACAAAACACTAAATGCATATCAGTGAAACACAGCTCTTCTTTGGAAACAAGAGAGACTTTGTGAGTGTTTAAGTGACCGATATGCTCTGAATTCCATCGTAGCCCCAAGGCAGTGGGTTTTGCTCTCTAGCCTCCCAGCCCATAGTTACAAGCCTCTGACATTGCAGGCGTAGAAGCCGCTGTGATGCCATAGGCTGCTTGGCTAAGACGAGGGGCTACAGACAAAGAGGCATCTTCTACTTGGACCAGGGGTTGTGCTGTATGGTATTGGGCCTATGGCAAGAGATGTTAAGAAGAATGTAACCATTCTCTGCCCAGAATGGGAAACATTGTCCAATTTAAGAGGGATTAAGAAATTGCACTTGCCTAAATGACGAATAATAGAGTTTATGTGCAGCTGCATAAACCGACAGAGCTGGTTTATCATAGCCTGGCATGAGACCTCTCAGCTAAACGTGTTATGACAGTGGACGTCTATTAAACAAGGGAGGTCTGATATTGTACATCAAAGGCTCAGAATGCCTCAATGTGTCATGTCATAAGTCCAACAATGCATAGCACAACACCAAAAATACAAACCACAACAAGTGAATGTAATAGGCAGAACATTTGTTCAAAATGTCTTAACATATTTTTTTAACTACTCAGTGGCTATCATATTAGTAACTTAGCATATCAGTTCACATTGCATTGGTATCCTTAGCCATATACCCTTGTGTGTAAAGCCCCTAAAATGGAGGTAAGGAGTCCTCAGAAATCCAGAGTGATGTTGGTCTACTTACTGAACTGTGTTGAAACAAAGACCTTTTCACATCGCTGGGTTTTGACAAAGCGTTAAACCTCAGCATTAAACCTCTTCTCCAAAATGAGGAGCACAATGACGGAGCATAATGCAGCTCTGCACTAGGCCCCAAGCTGAGCATTTCCAAAGGTCAACCCGACTACCAACTATCAGAGAGAGGGAAAGGACAGCAAGTCTACTCTCCACGTGGAGATAAAAGTCAACTGTCTCAGCTTTGATATCAAATCATACAGTTTATTGGATGATTTATGAGGCTATTTATTTATGAGACTGAGTCCCCTCCCAGTTCAGCCCTCTCCTACTCCTACTGTGCCCACCCAGGTGAAGCTTTGTTGAGCTCCATGGGTACAAAATACCTTATTGATGTCAAGATGTGATAATCATCTAAGAACCCCTTATCCTAATTCCGCACTAACCACCACTAACCACCACAGCACTACCATAGCTTCTACTGGTCACAACCACACAGAAAATACGACTTCTCAAGTGATAAACCCTAATAAAACAGTAGTGAGGTTAAGCTAGACTTTACTGTATGTCTGTACACAAATGGCTATATATACAGTATATATGGAAGGTTGTATTTATAGTGGCTTACATATGAATGGCTGTTTTTTAAAGACTCCTTTAGAGGGGCAATTTGCAGTTCAAACAACAACAAAGCAGACACCCAATCTCTGTTTAGGTTAACAGCTGAGGGATGGGGCTGGAGAAATGTAACCACTCTCAAATTCCTAGACAAAGCTATGGATACAAGTACTGACCATACCTGAGATCAAAAGTATAGCATTAATCATGTTTAGAAGCTATATAGTATTTGTTTACAATTGTATTGTTTACAAACAATGGAGTAAAACAAGCTTATGTTTTTAGTTCTGATGGGGTACGACAGTTGAACTAAGCTCATGAGTTATATTATATTATAAGTTATATTCTTCAAGAACCAATGACTCTATATAATTTCAAAAGTCCAAAAATGTATCTATCAATCCCAGATTGCCCCAAGTAGGATTGTGGTCTTCTTAGGGAGGGGATTTATGAACTTCACCAGGTTTTCTTGACATACATTTTATTTTATGGGTCACTCATGTAGTAATAATGAAATGGTATGTTTGGTATGTACTATCCAAAATTTAAAACATTAACTGTCATAATGTATCTTGGTGATGATTTTGAGCTCATTGGATATGATCCTGTGATCATTATTTCAATGAAGTATTTATTTTTCTTAAAAAAGCTCAAGAATGAAAGTATTGTGCCTAATTAAGAGCATTCTTTGCTGACTTAGTGTTCTGTGTGTGGTAACTCTGTGGATGCCATCGTCTTGATCCCTGAACTGGTTCCTTACTAGTTTCTCGCAGGGTCAGAGGTAACTTCACTAACTAAGGGTCCCCTCAGTCTTTAGATAAACTCATCTGAGCTTAATGTTTTCACTTTCATGGCCCAGCGGCTCTGCCTGGTACCTTTAAGCTAATTTTGCCTGCCTGCATAGCTTTGTAGGGACCCTGTTAATCTAGGCACAGACAGGTCAAGTTCAAACTTCCACAATGCATTTACTAGGGACTTTAGATTCTGGTGGGTAATTTTTACAATGAAAGAAGGAGCAGATAATGTGCTCCCATAGATCTCTGATTGTTAACCAATAGCATCAGTTCTTGGGTCTCGGGGACTTCCCGAGTGGAAATTTGACATGGAAGTTATGGAACTCCCTCGCTTGGTTCTTTTTATGGGGAAAACTCCTCAATGAAACTGACATTAGGCTAAATGTGGAGAATTATACATTTACCTCTGTTGGCTGTCAAGTAGCCTATTAATGTATGTGCCATTGTAGGCTACCACTTGATACAATAAATATGTTGAAATGACAACATCACTGGAGTCATTGCAAATCAATATGTGCCACTTGTGTAGCCTACCTGGAGCTGGCAAACCAATTTAATAAATAGCCTGTAACTTTATTGTTGTTGTAGCCTTGTGTTATTATGAACGCATTAAATTGATGTAAACAGTAGTCAGATTAGGCTACAGGTAAAACAAAAAATAAACACTGGCTGTTGTTGACAAGCATATTGTCAGGCTCGGGCCATAGAGAAGCCTATTTGCTTCTCTATGTAGCCATGGTCAGAGTCTGACAGTTCTATTCTTTCTATGTACTGGTGGTGGTTTGTGTGGGATCCCTAATTAGAGGCAGCTTTAGCACATCGTCTCTAATTAGGGATCCTACAAAGGCTTGTAATTTTCACACTGGGTTGTGGGTCGTTGTCGTTATATGTCGCAGTCACGGTGAAAGTAAGTGTGCTATTTGTTACGTCTGTTCATTTCGTGTTTGTTTTTGTGAACGTGACGTTTTGTACATCGTGTGTTTGTTTGTTGTATAGTTCGTTCATTTTGAAATTGTATATACATAGTATATTAATAAAACGTCTAACTATAATCCCTGTGCTGCGTCTTGGTCTGTGTATGCACCCGCACGTGACACATATTCAGTTCATATACATATTATTAATATTTAATCCAGTGATTGAAATTATGACCCCATCCTCAGTAGCCTAGTGTGAGGGTTTGGCTGTGGTTAGACCTTACTCCCAATAAGGGGAGTGGTAGAACCCCAGTCGAGCCCTCACACCCTAATTAGGGGAGGTAATAATCCTCTATCAGAGACAGCTGTACAGGGTTGTCTCTGATTGGGGATTGCACTTAGGCACCACTCTCAGCCACCTGTGTGTGGGTCATTGTCCATATATATATGTCGCAGTCACAGGGAAAGTAAGTGTGCGTTTCATAACGTCCGCTCAGTCGTGTTTCTTTAGTGAACGTAACGTTGTTTTGTTCAGATAGATAGATAGATAGATAGATAGATAGATAGATAGATAGATAGATAGATAGATAGATAGATAGATAGATAGATAGATAGATAGATAGATAGATAGATAGATAGATAGATAGATACTTTATTGATCCCCCGGGGGGGAAATTTCATTATCAAGCAGCTACAACAAAAACACAGGGCAGGTGCAAAATGCCACAACGAAAGTACACAAAAGACAGATACACGGTACATGATACATAGAGCGGCAGTATGAAAAAGTATAGAAATACAGGATATCTGGAGTGCAAAAAAAAGCTATAAAAGGACATTGCATAGTATGAGTGGTTGGCTGAATATGTACACTATACATTGGTGGATGTTGGATGGTTAACTATACTATACAGGTTGATGGCAGAGAAATACTTCAGTAGCTAATGCGTATGATATGAGCGAGGGTAATAATAGTTTACTTAATAGACAGACTGGGTAAATGAACAGGTAAGTGAAAATTTTGCATGGTTAAATTAGCTGTACAGTTAGGTATACAGTTATATTTACAGATAAGTGAATACTTGCATGTTTACACAAACTGTACAGGTAAATGACAGGAAGAGATACTTTAATAGCTAAATGTGTGTATGATATCATTGGGGTAATAATAGTAATTCCCTTAAAATACAGTCCTTAGTGCGCAGGGTTTAATTACAGACAACTGCACTTATTGCACATTTGATATACTAAAAGCAATGAGAAAAGGTGCAACTGGCAGGATACTAATATGCATTCCTGAGTGAATGCCTAGGTCCAATAATTACTTACAATATTGCATGTGATATAATATAACAACTGTACATGGGTATGTATTTACAGACCTGTATGAATAAATAGGTCCTGAGTGGATGAGTGCTGACGGACCAGAGTTACTCACGGATGGATGCATAATTGTTAAACTAGGTCCTAGCACCCCAACAGTTCCAGATCTATGTTGCCGACGGCACGGCACCCCGGTGAGGCATTATATAGTCTCATAGCCGCCGGCAGGAAGGACCTCCTGTAGCGCTCTCTGGCACACCGTGGTGGGATCAGTCTGTGACTGAAAGAGCTCCTCTGCGTCATAACCATAGCGTGCAGAGGGTGGGTGACGTTGTCCATGATGGCCAGCAGTTTGGCCAGGATCCGTCTCTCCGCCACCTCCTCTAGAGTGTCAAGGCTCATCCCCAGGACAGAGCTAGCCTTCCTGATCAGCTTATTTACCCGAGAAGCATCACCGGCTTTGATGTTTGCTCCCCAGCACACCACTGCAAAAAAGATGGCACTGGCCACCACAGACTGGTAGAAGGTATGCAGTAGTTTACTGCACACGTTGAAGGACCTGAGCCTCCTCAGAAAGTAGAGTTGGCTCTGGCCCTTTTTGTACAGGGCCCCGGTGTTACCAGCCCATTCCAGTCTGTTGTCCATATGGACACCCAAGAACTTGTATGACTCAACCATTTCCACATCCATCCCCTTTATAGGGACTGCAGTCAGTTGTGCCTTGGTTCTCCTGAAGTCCACCACCATCTCCTTAGTTTTGCTGATGTTGAGCTGAAGGTGGTTCTGCTCACACCACAACACAAAGTCACTGATTGTGCTCCTGTACTCCTCCTCCTGCCCACCCCTGATGCACCCTACAATAGCAGAGTCATCCGAGAACTTCTGTAGGTGGCATGTTTCAGAGTTATGTCTGAGGGTGAACAGGAAGGGGGACAGGACCGTACCCTGGGGGGCCCCTGTGTTGCTAACTGCCCGTTCTGACACACAGCTCTGTAGTCGCACAAATTGTGGCCTACCGGTCAGGTAGTCCGTGACCCAGGAGACTAAGGGTGCTTCCACTTTCATCCTCCTCATCTTCTCACCCAGTAGCAGGGGCTGAATGGTATTGAAGGCACTGGAGAAGTCAAAAAACATGACCCTCACAGTGCAACCTGCGTTGTCCAGGTGAGAGTAGGCCCTCTGCAGAAGGTAGATGATTGCATCATCCACCCCGATGTTGCGCTGGTATGCAAACTGCAGGGGGTCCATTGATGAACACACCAGGGGTCTGAGGTGAGCGAGGACTAACCTTTCCAGGGTCTTCATGATGTGGGATGTTAGCGCTACAGGTCTGAAGTCATTCAGGACAGTGGGGTGTGCCTTCTTGGGCACTGGGACGAGGCAGGATGTTTTCCACAGCACAGGGACCCTTTCTAGGCTCAGGCTAAGGTTGAAAAGACGCTGGAGTATTCCACACAGTTGGTCAGCACAGACCCTCAGCACCCTTGGGCTGATGCCATCAGGGCCCGCCGCTTTCCACTGGTGTAGTCTCTCCAGCTCTCTCTTCACTTGGTTGGTGGTGAAAGCCAGCCCAGGTAGGGAGGTGGGGGGAAGGGGGGTGTTGAGGATCAGTCCAGGGGGGGCAGGGGCGGAGGTGGGGTCACTGATTGTCTCAGCAGAGGTGCTGTGAGCAAAGTGGGGGTGGGATAGCCGTGAGGGTGTGTGGTCTGGGGAGCTGGAGGGGAGGTGGACAGGGCCAGTATCGAACCTGTTAAAAAATTGGTTCAGCTCATTGGCTCTGTCCTGGGTCCCCTCCGTCTGCCCACTGTTTGACTTTTTGAAGCCAGTGATATTTCTCATACCCTTCCACACCTCTCTCACCTGGCTCTGCCTCAGCTTGTCCTCCATCTTCTCCTTATACACTCTCTTCCCCTCAGCAATCCGCAACTTCAGCTCCCTCTGGACGCATTTCAATTTGTCCTTTTCCTTCTCCTTGAAGGCCCTCTTCTTCTCATTCAGCAGGGCCTTCAGGTCGCTGGTGACCCAGGGTTTATTGTTTGGGAAACAGCGTACCTTCCTGGTGGGTACAGTGTTGTCTACACAAAAATTAATATAGTCTGTTATGCAGTCAGTGAGTCCATCGATGTCCTCCCCATGAGCCTCACAGAACACATCCCAGTCTGTTGTTTCAAAGCAGTCCTGTAGGGCCTCATTCGCCTCCGGGGACCATCTCCTAATAGTCCTGGTGGTTGCAGGCTGCTGTTGGACCATAGGCCTGTAGAGTGGGGTGAGGTGGACAAGGTTGTGATCCGATCTACCGAGGGGAGGGAGTGCAGTGGAGTTGTATGCATCCTTCACATTAGCATATAACAAGTCCAGAGTTTTATTATTCCTGGTTGGGCACTTCACGAACTGTTTGAACGTGGGCAGCGTTGAAGAGAGAGATGCATGGTTAAAATCCCCCGAAATTGCAAAGAAAGCACTGGGATGCGCTGTCTGTAACCTCGCGATAACAGAGTGGATGACGTCACACGCTGCGTTTGCGTCAGCAGAGGGCGGGATGTAAACAATAACAGCAATGGCCGCCGTGAATTCCCTAGGTAGATAGTAGGGTCTCAGGCTAACGGCTAGCAGTTCAATGTCCGGGCTACAAAACTTTTCCTTACGAGTAATATGGTTCGGATGACACCATCTGTTGTTAACTAATAAAGCCAGCCCACCACCCTTACTCTTACCGGAAGAGACGCGATCCCTGTCCGCTCTGATGGTCTGGAAACCGTCGATAGTGACGTTCTGTATGGGGATGTTATCGTTCAGCCAAGTCTCAGTAAAACACATTAGGCTAGCTTCCCGATAAATCCTTTGTCCACGAACAAGTCCCGCCAACTCATCCATCTTGTTATGTAGACACCTCACATTGCCCATAATAATAGATGGTATAGCCGGCTTGTACTTGAACCTCCTCCGCTTTGCCTTACATTTCAATCCCGCCCTGCGTCCACGGCGTCGTCTTTTCAATTCGTCCGGAATATCAAACTTTTCCCCGGGGAGCAGCATCGCTGCGTGGGCTAAATCCAGGAGCTGGTCTCTGTTGTAAACAATAACAGTTGACGACTCCTGTCGACGTTCAGCTGCGATAAAATCCATAAAATCCATAATCCTGAACTGTTATAGTTCGACTGTAGCAAAATAAAAAATAAAACTAAAGAAAATAGACGAAAGAAAACGAACTAAAACAACAATTAATGCACGAACAACGGGACAACGGGAGCTGCTTAAAAGGCGACCACTCAGGGCGGCGGGGACCACTCATACTATTCATACATAGTATGAATAAATATTATGACTAACTACTATCCCTGCGCTGCGTCTTGGTCTGTCTCTGCACCCGCTCGTGACACCTAGCCTATTCGAGCAGGCTATTGGGAAACACAAGCACTTCTTATTGAATACATTTGTCTGTTAATTTGGACTAAGCAAGTGTTTCCCAATATGGCAACTCCTCTTGCTATGAAATAAAAAATATTGGCCTTGTTTTCAGCCTTTTCGGGCGGGTTTTGACTTATCATTGGGCTCGACCTGGTAACCCTGGCGCTGGTGTCTCTTGCTGCCGTGCTACTGCAACTAGCTGTGGCTCGCAATGCTTGCTGTTCTGCTATCTCACCTCCACCTGTATGGGTTCTGTGTTTCTTCTTTCGGGGGATTTCATATAGCATATCGTTCTCACTGGCCGTAATTATATTATCATCTTAATATGTGTCTTCGCTCTGTCAGTGAGCGACCCTAACACCAAGACATGCATCGTTATATTTTCTAATAAAGGGTTAAACATACACATGGTGTTTTCTTTCTGAACTGAGATTAATGGCAGACTAAATCCCAAACGGGCAACGTGTTAGGATTCGACATATTTAAAACATGCTTGACCCCATTCTTGTTTATAACAAGAACAATAAACATTATCCATGCAGTAGATTCCTATGATCAGGAGATTTGATATAATAACCATCATATCAAAGTCAATTTGGAGTCACGCAATATGTTGTGTGGTCATCCCACTACAACTTGGGAAAGCGTGCAGTTTATTATGCCACATTCACATGCTAGTCGGAAATATGAAACTCTTAACTATACCATTTGCTATAACTGAAACCAGTAGCTAGCTAGTCGGAAATTTCCTAGTTCAGATTATTACTTGAACGCGGCAATAGGCTACAGGTCAATTGTGATTAACTTCACAGTGTTGTGAAAGTGCACGGTGATGAGCTTGATGCTCCTATCCAATGAATATCGAGGGTTTTATTCTGGTGACATGATTGATGCTTGGCTGCCATTTGACAAATGCAAATATCTCTCTTATCCATAATAATCTCATAACGTAGATAGCCTATCAGCACTGTATCGGTGAGCTGTTGGGTAGAGCGCACTTGCCAAGACCAGAGTGGGCACATTTGCTATTCAACATTTTTTGTGTCAAAACCATCAGTAGAGTTGGAAATGCTATGGACACCCATTTAACTTGTATTTTTAATTCACTACATGGGCATTTGACCGAAAAAAGTTATTTTTATGTGCACTAGGTCATCACGCACAGTCTTTTATTCGCAAAAAGTCAGTTTGATGGAATAACATATCTGCTGGAGAAAATTTGCATATTTTTTTATTCAGATTTTACCATACCTGAGATCAAAAAACTGGATGGAAACCTAGCTAGAGAGAGTACAATAAAACAACCAATACATGCATGAGAAAATATATAATCTTACCCGATCTTGATTCCTAACAGTTGGCTTGGGAAAACATTGTAACATCCTTTGTTTCATTGCAGAAACATACTAATACTACCATCAGTTTTTAGGGTCCACTAGGATATACCAGAAATCAAAGCAATGAAAATAGTCAATGTAGCAGAGCAAATAGGATTAAACATGTTGAATGCCAAATGTCTGGATTTCTTTCAGAGGAATTTTGTCAGGAGATAATCCCGATATGGATTTGCCACAGTTCAGTCTTAAAGAGTTGTAGTTTTCAGTTTTAAGGTGACACAGTCACCGGAATTTATGTAGTGAAACGCCATTATCATGTTAAATTAACAATCTTAACAAAATGCTATGAACTGCAATCGCGTTTAATCAAGGATCTAAATGAAATTCTGAGAATTTGGTCACTGAAAGATAATTCCACTGCAGCACTAACAATAAGAACCCATGTACCTAGGAATCTATCAGTAAAAGTTACAGATGGGAACCCATGCCCCTACCTCCTGGCAGCTCCTCTAGTACCGCCACCCAGAGCGGTAAAGAGTGTCAAACCCTACCTGCCTGTGACTGTGGCTTGAGGACTTCCATGGACCCATGGGTCACAGCGGGCAGGCTGGGGGGCAGCGTGACATTGATGGTGGGGGTCTGGGGGGTGCTGGAGTGCAGGAGGTGCTCCTTTCTCTCGGTTCCCCCTGTTCCCACTGCTTCTGCTCCTGGAGCTGTTCCCGCATCAGCTGCTGGTGAAGAAGGATGCATGACGTCACCACGGGGGGCACGCTTGGGCTCCAGGGGGGCTTGGGGAACCCATGCAGGTTCATGGGATCTCTGCAGGCCACAGCCCACCCAGAGCAGTGCAGAGGTGGGCAGAGAGACAGTCAGGACACACACACACACACAGTAAGAGGCTGATAGCATTATTCTGAGCCATCCATGTTTAACGAGCAGGATGAGGCATCATGTTAGAATACAATTCAACGAGAGCGGGAGGTAGAGCGAGGAATTATGAGTATGTGGGGAAATTATAGATATTGTTAGGAGCATGAGGAGAACAATATGTGAAAGAGGCACATACATTATTATGTAGGTAGCAAGAAACTAGCAAATAAGTGACAGGTACAGGTGTAGGTCCTTAATTTGACCTGTATTGTCACAGCAAAAGAATCCTGCAGCAACAGGATTTGAACCTTTAGTCCATAATGGTTGGGCTAATAGCTGTTCAGAATTAGGCTACATGAAAAATTGAATACTGTTAATATAACTGTGTTAGTGAGGGTTTTAAGGGAATTTAAGTAACTCACAAAGCTCATCTATATTTGTTGCATCAGCAACAATATAGTGATCAAATTAAGATGCTGTAAGATTCTTACATAGAAAAATACACTAAAACAATGGCCAAGTACTAGTGAGAAACTGCTGGCAATCTAAACTTGGACTATTCTCCCCTGATGCCTGATCAGAGTGGAATTCTGGGAAAGCTGTGACCAAGACTGGGCCACTCAGCTCCTAGATGTGGCCTGTGGCCCTATAACCTCAGAGACGTGGCAACAGCAGACTGGCTAGAATACTGACCTGCCTTCTTGGAACAAGACTCCACATCTAGTCTAATCAAGCTTTGCAGTCTTACTCATGTGCAATAATACAAATGAGCAATAAGTCATTCCTCTCCGTCTATCACTATTATTCCCATCCAATTTCTTCTCCCCTTATGAAATGTACGATGTGTTTCTCAAGACGAACTCTGCTGATCCCAGACCTAAATGGATGTGGCAGTGCATGTACTGTCAGGACGAGGCATTCCCTGGGTAAGTGAACCTTTTGATAAAACCACCGCAAAGCCTCTCAGCCTGCGCAGCTGTGTGATAATCGTACTAATTAGCCAGTCATGTCAAATCCGGCCACAGTCTGCAACTATCACTTAGCATCACCATGCACATACTACAGCATAGTGGAGGCTTCATGATCTTATCACCCCACCCTAAGATATCTTAACAACCCCACTATTCATGCAGACTGAAAAAACCCAAAACAATGAGGAAGAGTCCTCTGGCTCAGTTACAGGAACTACACAGATGTTGAGCTGCAGGCCTTTATAAAGACATGAGGTTTGTGGAGTTTGTGGCCACTTAAGCTACAGAGAGACATCAAGGGAAGGGGTACAAAAATGCACAAAACCAAACATCACATCATCATTTTGCCATACAGGAACTACATGGCCTGACAAGACCATCCCTTGTGAACAAAACAGGAACATTTCTCATCATATAGGCTGTGTCAGACTGACCTCCATTGATCATAGCCACAAACCATTAAGGGCATGGTCCTGTGTGGCTCAGTTGTAGAGCGTGGCGCTAGCAATGCTTAGGTTGGGGGTTAGAGTTCCGCTAGGACCATTATACAAAACATTTATGCACTCACTGTACTGTAAGTCACTTTGGATAAATGCGTCTACTAAATAGCATATACAGTGGGGAGAACAAGTATTTGATACACTGCCGATTTTGCAGGTTTTCCTACTTGCAAAGCATGTAGAGGTCTGTAATTTTTATCATAGGTACACTTCAACTGTGAGAGATGGAATCTAAAACAAAAATCCAGAAAATCACATTGTATGATTTTTAAATAATTAATTAGCATTTTATTGCATGACATAAGTATTTGATCACCTACCAACCAGTAAGAATTCCGGCTCTCACAGACCTGTTCGTTTTTCTTTAAGAAGCCCTCCTGTTCTCCACTCATTACCTGTAACTGCACCTGTTTGAACTTGTTACCTGTATAAAAGACACCTGTCCACACACTCAATCAAACAGACTCCAACCTCTCCACAATGGCCAAGACCAGAGAGCTGTGTAAGGACATCAGGGATAAAATTGTAGACCTGCACAAGGCTGGGATGGGCTACAGGACAATAGGCAAGCAGCTCGGTGAGAAGGCAACAACTGTTGGCGCAATTATTAGAAAATGGAAGAAGTTCAAGATGACGGTCAATCTCCCTCGGTCTGGGGCACCATGCAAGATCTCACCTCGTGGGGCATCAATGATCATGAGGAAGGTGAGGGATCAGCCCAGAACTACACGGCAGGACCTGGTCAATGACCTGAAGAGAGCTGGGACCACATTCTCAAAGAAAACCATTAGTAACACACTACGCCGTCATGGATTAAAATCCTGCAGAACACGCAAGGTCCCCCTGCTCAAGCCAGCACATGTCCAGGCCCGTCTGAAGTTTGCCAATGACCATCTGGATGATCCAGAGGAGGAATGGGAGAAGGTCATGTGGTCTGACGAGACAAAAATAGAGCTTTTTGGTCTAAACTCCACTCGCTGTGTTTGGAGGAAGAAGAAGGATGAGTACAACCCCAAGAACACCATCCCAACCGTGAAGCATGGAGGTGGAAACATCATTCTTTGGGGATGCTTTCTGCAAAGGGGACAGGACGACTGCACCGTATTGAGGGGAGGATGGATGGGGCCATCAGTAAGAGCATTGAAGATGGGTCGTGGCTGGGTCTTCCAGCATGACAACGACCCGAAACACACAGCCAGGGCAACTAAGGAGTGGCTCCGTAAGAAGCATCTCAAGGTCCTGGAGTGGCCTAGCCAGTCTCCAGACCTGAACCCAATAGAAAATCTTTGGAGGGAGCTGAAAGTCCGTATTGCCCAGCGACAGCCCCGAAACCTGAAGGATCTGGAGAAGGTCTGTATGGAGGAGTAGGCCAAAATCCCTGCTGCAGTGTGTGCAAACCTGGTTAAGAACTACAGGAAACGTATGATCTCTGTAATTGCAAACAAAGGTTTCTGTACCAAATATTAAGTTCTGCTTTTCTGATGTATCAAATACTTATGTCATGCAATAAAATGCAAATTAATTACTTAAAAATCATACAATGTGATTTTCTGGATTTTTGTTTTAGATTCCGTCACTCACAGTTGAAGAGTACCTATGATAAAAATTACAGACTTCTACATGCTTTGTAAGTGGGAAAACCTGCAAAATCGGCAGTGTATCAAATACTTGTTCTACCCACTGTATATAAAATATGTATATAGGGCAGTTAGGACAAATGCTATATCATGCAATACACAATATTCATTTTCACAGAAGTCACACAACACTATAGGTCATGCGTTTTCTAAAGGTAAGTCAAATTAAAAGTGTAAAGGCATGCAAAATGTGTGAATTGTTGTTATTTACTAGCAATTCCTTATCTTAAGTACCAGAGAGCCCACTCTGGAAATGTGAAGTTTTATAAGAGTATTTTGTTCCTAACAAAATGTCTAAGAATAAACAAAATCAAAAAGGGTACATTTGAGATGTTAAATTTTTTTATTATCCATAAATTAATGTCAATCATTTGTATTCTTAATCTAAACACTACTTATATTTCAGAACACACAGTAAACGTAACAATGAGGCTGTAAGTCGAGAAGCAGGTGCAGGTCAAACGTTTAATAAAATAACAAACATGAAACGATACAGCGTAACAGTGGCGAGAAAGCATGAACACATGAACAATACCGACTGAGGAATGAACGTAAGGGAGGTACAGATAAATGGGGAGGTAATGAGGAAGGTAATCCAGGTGTGAATCATAAAGCTCCACGGAGCCAGTAACGTCTGAAAACCCAGAAAACACTGGAAGGGGGTCAACCCAGTGGGGGAGTGATGCAGCGAGATCTCTGCGTACTCTGCCCATGGAAGGAATCGTGCCCACTCACCCTGCCGGTCCTGACAGTGACTCCTCAGGAACCTCCCCAGCTCCTCCTGGTTCATCCTCTCCACCTTCCTGTTGGACTGAGGCCGGTACCCGGAAGTGAGGCTGACCGTGACCCCGAGCTTCTCCATGAAGGCCCTCCACACTCGTGATGTGAATTGGGGACCACGGTCGGAGATGATGTCCTCCGGAAGGCCATAATGCCGGAAGACCTGCTGGAAGAGTGCCTCAGCGAACTGGAGAGTGGTGGGGAGACCAGGAAGGAAGCTCATGATTGCCAACGTCAGTTTCTTAGAGAAATATGCACACGTATACAATTTCAATGGGTTACCGTGTCGTTGAGACAAAACTGCCCCCATGCCCACCTCTGACACGTCCACCACAACCACAAAGGATAGCGTTGGATCTGGGTGTTTGAGCAAAGGCAAAACGTCCCTTGAGGAGACAAAAGGTCTTGTCGGCTGCTGGGCTCCACACCAACCTACGAGGCCCACCCTTGAGGAGAGAGGTGCGAGAGTCGGCGACGGAGCTGAAGTTGGTAAACCCCAAAAACCGTTGTAGCCCCTTTATGTTGGTTGGGACTGGCCATGACCTAACCGCATCTACCTTCTTGTCGTCCATCCTCACTCCATGCGGGCTGATTTGGTACCCTAGGAAGGAGACAGCCTTCTGATGAAATTGGCACTTCTCAGCCTTGATGAACAGGTGGTTAGCCAGGAGGCGTTCCAGGACTGCTCGAACGTGAGTGATGTGATCCTCCAGGGTAGCCAAGTAGACCAGATGTCATCGATATACACGACCACCTGGCGTCTGAGCATGTCCCTGAACATCTCGTTCACAAGTGTCTGGAACACTGACGGAGCATTGACTAAGCCAAATGGCATCACCAAGTACTCGTAGTGGCCAGACATCGTGCTGAACGCCATCTTCCACTCATCCTCCTCCCGGATGCGAATGAGTTTGTAAGCACTCCGCAGGTTCAGTTAGAGGGTAGATGCGTCTGCGTGGAGATGGTGCACCAGCAAGTAGGTCGATGGCACAGTCCCAGGGGCGAGGAGGAGGGAGACAGGTGGCGCGGGTCTTGGAGAATACTTCTCAGAGGTCCTGGTATACCTCCGGGATGTTGGGCTGAAGGGCAACCACAGGACTCTCAACTGACGTAGAACCACAGGGTAAAGGGAAGAAGGTCATCCGGCATTCAGGTGACCAGTCTGGGGCGGCAGGTAGCCTAGTGGGTAGGGCGTAACCGAAAGGTTGCTGGATTGAATCCCTGAGCTGACAAGGTAAAATCTGTCGTTCTGTCCCTGAACAAGGCAACACACTGTTCACCGGTAGGCCGTTATTGTAAATAAGAATTTGTTCTGACTTGCCTGGTTCAATAAAATAAATTAAAATACATTCTCCTCCTCGACCATGAAATGGTAGGGTTATGGCATTGAAGCTAAGGAAGGCCGAGAATGATCTTGTGAACTGGTGCACTGGTAATGAAGAAGGGGATGTTTTCCTGATGAATGGACTCCACAGTGAGGGTGAGGGTGAGTGATGTGGGTGACGGTTCTGGATCCTAAAGGCTAACTATCCAGGGCTTGAATTGGGAAAGGAGAGGAGGCAAGGTTCGGGAGAGGCACCGTCGAGGTCGAAGGCACAGTACCACCCCCCCCGAAAGGCGCGGCTGCCACTCGCAGGCACCTCGGACGACCCGGAGGTTGAGAAGCGGGCCGGACCCAGCTGCGTTCCACTAGGTACTGGACCCCGCAGATGTTGCAGGACTGGACGTAGTATCGCACAGTCCTCCCCATGCCAGGTGCCTATAGGCCATACAAACGCTTTATAACCACGTGGCTGCAACCACTCTAATCTGGTGGTCCTTGCGCACACGACCCACGTGGAGTTCCAGGTCTCCGGTAGCCTTTGAAACTGCCGTTCTGCGGCCAACAAGGCAGAGTTAATCTCAGCCTATGCTGCCCTCCAGTCCCTTGACTTCTTGGCGCTGACGGAAACATCGATTACCACAGAAAACACTGCTACTCCTACTGCTCTTTCCTCGTCTGATAATGTGTTCTCGCATACCCCGAGAGCATCTGGTCAGTGTGGCGGTGGCACAGGAATTCTAATCTCTCCCATGTGGACATTCTCTCTTTTCCCCCTGACCCATCTGTTTATCTCCTCATTTGAATTCCATGCTGTGACAGTTACTAGATGCTTTTCTTCTACTAATCTCACTGCAACTCCCCTCCAAGCCTCCGACCACTACTTTGTATCCTTTTCTCTCTCGCTCTCCTCCAACACTACTCACTCTGCCCCTACTCAGATGGTAATGCGTCATTGCAATTTTCGCTCTCTCTCTCCCGCTACTCTCTCCTCTTCCATCCTATCATCTCTTCCCTCTGCTAAATCCTTCTCCCTCCTGTCTCCTGATTATGCCTCCTCTCCTCCCTTTCTGCATGTTTTGACTCTCTATGTCCTCTATCCTCCCGGCCGGCTCGGTCCTCCCCTCCTACTCCGTGGCTAGACGACTCATTGCAAGTTCACAGAACAGGGCTCCGGGCAGCCGAGCAGAAATGGAGAAAAACTAAACTCCCTGTGGACCTGTCATCTTTTCACTCTCTCCTCCCTACTTGTTCTTCCTCTGTTTCTTCTGCTAAAGCCAATTTCTACCACTCTACATTCCAAGCCTCGGAAGCTCTTTGCCACCTGTTCCTCCCTGCTGAAATCCTCCTCCTCTTCCCCCTCCCTCCTCCCTCTCTATGGATGACTTTGTCAACCATTTTGAAAAGAAGGTTGACAACATCTGATCCTCATTTACTAAGCCTATTGACACCACTGGTCCTGCTCACACTGCCCTACCCTATGCTTTGACTTCTATCTCCCATCTCTCTCCAGATGAAATCTTGCGACTTGTGACGGCCAGCCGCCCAACAACCTGCCCGCTTGACCCTATTCCCTCCAATCTTCTCCAGACCGTTTCCGGAGACCTTCTCCCTTACCTTACCTCACCTTGCTCATCAACTCATCCACAGACCGCTGGCTGTGTCCCTTCCGTCTTCAAGAGGGCGAGAGTTGCACCCCTCCTAAAAAAACCTACACTCGATCCCTCCGATGTCAACAACTACAGACCCGTATCCCTTCTTTTCTCTCCAAAACTCTAGCGTGTCGTCGCTAACCAACTCTCCTGCTATCGCTCTCAGAATTACCTTCTTGATCCTAACCAGTCAGGTTTCAAGACTGGTCATTCAACTGAGACTGCTCTTCTTTGTGTCACAGAGGCTCTCCGTACTGCCAAATCTAACTCGCTCTCCTCTGCTGTTATCCTTCTAGACCTATCTGCTGCCTTTGATACTGTGAACCATCAAATCCTCCTCTCCACCCTCTCAGAGTTGGGCATCTCCGGCGCTACACACTCTTGGATTGCGTCCCACCTGACAGGTCGCTCCTATAAGGTGGCGTGGCAAGAATCTGTCTCCGCACCACGTGCTCTCACCACTGGTGTCCCCCAGGGCTAGGTTCTAGGCCCTCTCCTATTCTCTCTATACACCATGTCACTTGGCTCTGTCATATCCTCACATGGTCTCTCCTATCATTGCTATGCAGACGACACTCAATTAATTTTCTCCTTTCCCCCTTCTGATAACCAGGTGGTGAATCACATCTCTGCAAGCCTGGCAGACATATCAGTTTGGATGTCGGATTACCACCTCAAGCTGAACCTCGGCAAGACGGAGCTGCTCTTCCTCCCGGGGAAGGACTGCCCGCTCCATGATCTCGCCATCACGGTTGACAACTCCATTGTGTCCTCCTCCCAGAGTGCAAAGAACCTTGGTGTGACCGTGGACAACACCCTGTCGTTCTCTGCTAACAAAAAGCGGTGACCCGATCCTGGAGGTTCATGCTCTACAACATTCGCAGAGTACGACCCTACCTTACACAGAAAGCGGCACAGGTCCTAATCCAGGCACTTGCCATTAAACCTCTACAACTTATCCAGAACGCTGCAGCCCGTCTGGTGTTCAACCTTCCCAAGTTCTCTCATGTCACCCCGCTCCTCCGCACACTCCACTGGCTTCCAGTTGAAGCTCGCATCTACTACAAAACCATGGTGCTTGCCTATGGAGCTGTGAAGGGAACGGCACCTCCTTACCTCCAGGCTCTGATAAGACCCTACACCCAAACGAGGACACTACCTTCATCCACCTCTGGCCTGCTAGCTCCCCTACCTCTAAGTAAGCACAGTTCAGGCTCATCCCAGTCAAAGCTATTCGCTGCTTTGGCACCCAAATGTTGGAACAAGCTCCCCCACAACGCCAGAACAGCGGAGTCACTGACTACTTTCCGGAGAAACTTGAAACCCTACCTCTTTAAGGAATACCTGGAATAGTATAACAGTAATCCTTCTACCCCCCATTTTATTTATTTTTTAAATTACATTTTAAAAATCTTTTACTAACACTTGCCTTTTGTCTAAACTAACACCTGACTTTCCTCACAGCTGCTTGTTTAAAGAAATGTACTTATTGTGATAGAGATGTGGTTGTCCCTGATAGCACTGACATTGATCACAGCTGCTTGTTTATAGAAATGTACTTTGATCGAGATGTGGTTATCCCACTGGCTATCCTAAGTTGAATGCACCAATTTGTAAGTCATTCTGGATAAGAGCGTCTGCTAAATGTCAAATGTAAATGAATGGATTCGCTTGGCAAAGAAGAAATGCTCAATAACAGGGATGTAAACAAATTTGTGCACAAAATCTGAGAGAAATAAACTTTTTGTGAGTATGGAACATTTGGGGGATCTTTTATTTCAGCTCATGAAACATGGGATCAACACTTTACATGTTGCGTTTATATTTTTGTTCAGTATAGTGACTGATCTCATGGAATCCTATAAGTATCATTGACAGCTTCAGGCGGGTCTATAGGCACCTCCAGTTCAGTGAATTCATGTGATATGTTTGTAGCGCTCACAGACATGTCATCCTCATCCCTTGGGGTGAATTCCTGTCATTCCTCTTCTCCTATGAGGGACAACACCTCCCTACACCACACACTCTAGGACAGTGGTTCCCAACTTTTTTTGGTTACTGTACCACCAACTGATTTTTGTTCTGCCCGGAAGTACCACTGAAGTACCCCCTCATGTGCATTTAACCATTAGGCCTATGGTCTCATGAGTCTTCTCAAGTTCCCCCTGTGGATAGGCCAAGTACCCTGGCTGGGAACCAGTGCTCTAGGAGGCCTGTCAGAGCAAGCCTGACACCCACTGGCGGATTTAGGTATGGGCGAAATGGGCAGCATCTTACCGGGGGTGGCACAAGGTGCCTGCACAAAAAAATGTGGGATGGTGACATTTGCGCGATCGGTTTTCTATCACTCATTTGCACGTCACGTCAATGATATCATGTCACCGTGTGGGACTGTGGTTCAATTAACCTTGTTTGAGTGGGCACCCTGATTCTAGTTTGTGAGCTAGGCAGACTACTGCCTGGGAAGATCTATCTATCTATCTATTACACATAGGGTGACAATATTCCGTTTTCTGTCCAACTAGCTTACATACCATTGGATATAATTTCACACAGTTTCATCATGATAATGTGTGTAGCCTGCAGCAAAAACGATTACAACCTAACTAGCACATTATTGATTTGGTTAACTTTCATCGAGGTGACATCATAAAGGTTTTCTGTGATTGTATTGACTAGATCCTGAGCTCAGTAAGGGGAATATATTTTATATACTTTTGGGGTGTCTTGTGCCTAGAACTAGCCAAGGAGGTTGTATGGTTCATTTGGTTCCTATTCTGAAAGTTTGATAAATTGTGCATAATGACATGTATATTTAATTGTGCAACAAATGTATTTAGGGTGTCAGACTCATATACTGAATGGTTTCAATGCAAATTCAGGGGCACTTCTGAAATATTTTGGAGCACCCTCTGGCACTGGCCAGGATGAGGAGCCATCTACCTCCTCAGTCACACAGGTGTCTTCACAAATGTTGTCTGAGCCTGAAGATGAGGATGAAGACCCATTTTCTTCCATTTCTCCCCTGCAGGATTCTTCAAGGTGTGTTTGTGCGCACGTGTGTGTGTGTGGGTACATGCACATGTGTTTATGTGTGCATCCCTGTAATTTACCTTTTGCAAAGTTTTAAGTTTCCATATTGTAGGTAACAATTATGATTGTATTATCACTGGGTATCACTGGGTATGCACATGTGTGGGATGTTCCACCAATATAAAATATTTTTTTTTTTACGTGATCAGCTCCAGTGCTTGAAGCATTCAATTGGATGAACACAGGAAAGCGTTCTCTCAATTTGATTTGCAAAACTCTTGCGTCCTCTCTCCTCCATCCTCTCTCGCCTCCTTTTGAAAAAAGTCAAAAGTAAACGAGGAGAGGCAGCGAGGAGAGGGAACGTGGACGAAAATGCGCATGTATGAAAGGAGACTCTCCTTCTCCACGGTGGATCCGAAAATAAATGTGTAAAGTGTTAAAACCATGTTTTAAGTTAGTTCCACATTTTTATAGATAACAAGTACAGTAGCATATTGTTTTTAAACGTGTGCATGCTTTTCTCCTCCGACAAAAACAAAAACTGATTCAAAGGCTGTGTGCCAGATTTCTAACTCTTTCTAACCTCCAGTCCAAAAAAAGAATGGCCTAAGGTTTACATCACATAATGTAATAATGCTACTCTTATTATTCTTAATAACTATAGTTTATTAGACTAATGGACATTTTTGAAAACATCAATGTGAAATATTTCTATCAGCAATCATAAAGGACATTCATAAATTCAACATCACTGATTATCATCACCATCATCATCATCATTTTACTCATCCAGCTCCAGGCAGTAGGTTGTTGAGATCTGCACTTACCCGTTTTTCATGGTCTTGCTCTTCAATAATATCTGGAACAATTCACGAATCTGACTGCATTCTTTCCAAGTATGCAAGTCAGTGAAAACTCGCACTTAGCGATTACAGCTACAACGAATCTGAACAAAATTATGATAAACTGTCAGTTGAAACAAAAGTTTTTTCAGCAGTCATATCCTGTAAACACTCTTAATGGAGCTTAATCAACAACTGCTTGTTTTCCGTGATGTTACAGAGAAAGCAACAGCCAGAGATAATGAACTAGTTTACACTAACCTCTATACTTAGCTGGCATATTGCTGCACTCGGTTGTCATTTTTAATGCCTTCCCAGAAAATTATAGGCCTACCTACAATTGTTTTCGAGCATAAATTAAGCTATTTACTGCGCGAATTAGTGTACATGCATACTGTCCACTTCCACGTGCACTCCACTAGATGGAAGTGTAAGGCAAGAGGAAGTCCAGGAATATTCATTCGCCTACCTGTATGTAATCTCTGTATATTGACACAGATATATCATCAAAGCCATAGGAAAAAACATTTGCTTGAGGATATTTGAAGAGATCTTAATGTTTTTGTTTTATTGTATTTAAAAGTGTGTTTTAATGATAAGCACTTGATCCATAAATATGCTCCGTTTTTTTTTAAGGGCCACAAAATTGCACTATTCACATATTCTGATATATTATGTCACATTGTCTGGTCTAATATGTTGCTCATACTTCATTTCACTTTAATTCAGATAAACATTATAAAAAAACTTCAGGCATTAAATTCAGGTAAATGTACATTGCTGATATTATGCCTTTAGCTCAAAATATGGCCATAAATCAACATTGGAGCAATTGCAGATCATAGTGCATGAATGCAGCACATAGAACCTGAAACAGGAGGTACAGAGAGACACATATGGGAGAAATAAAGGAAATTGCCAAACAAAAAAACCCCTCTACCCTCCTCCGCAATATCCTCACATTACACCTCATCTTTTTAAATGAGGAGTGGGGGATGGGCGGACAAAGCTGAAGGAGAGACTAATGGTGGCTTATTTCACTATGCTACATTTGTCCTGAACAAGCAGAATGAAGTGGCTGTATCTGTACAATACCATTGTACCGTAGACCTGTTTTGACTGCTCTGCTGAGTGAGCTGGGATGTCTATAGACCATATAGACACTAATCCATATGGATTCAACACCCACAATTGGTCTTGTGCCCTTTGTTTGATATTTTTACTGATTGTACACAAATTCCCAACACAAAAAACGTTGTGGTTTGCAAAGTTAATGAGAGGTGATGTCTAATGGTTAACCAACGTCAAGTCTAATGGTAGTGGCAGTCAGAGATAAACTGGCCTCAGGTCTGTAAAAGAAGACAGACTCTTGGAGATGTATGGTGACATGATGCACACTGACAATGGCCCCAGCAGGGAGATGGGCACAGTGTGTCAATCAGCTCAAGGTCTCTCCCGTCCTGAAGGTTACCCCTCCTTTCCATGTTAACATCTGCTCCATGAGGGACACTGATGGGACATAATCCCTTCTATTTAATATTCATGGTATAAACCTCCAATGCCTAAAACAATAATTCCTCCACTTTATCAGTCGATATCTCAGCGTGGTATTTCCTTCTATTTAATATTCATGGTATAAACCTCCAATGCCTAAAACAATAATTCCTCCACTTTATCAGTCGATATCTCAGCATGGTATTTTGAGTGTCTATGGGCAACCAAATTCTGATATTTTTTCACTAATTGGACTTTTGACCAATTAGATCATCTCTAAAAAAAGATCTGATGTGAAAAGATCTGATGGAATTGCTCAAAAGACCAATTTGTTTTTAAAAAAAGATCAGAAATGGTATGTCTGTCTAAACGCAGCCAAAGTGACAAGGCCTTCTGTGGTAATCTCCATGAGACCTGAAGCCAGGCAGAGATTTGTGGGTAGAGATTCTTAGTGCACACATGGCACTGGGGTGAGCCTAATCACTCGCTACCAGAAATCCCCACAAATGGGGGATGGGGCCGGGACAGTCCCCTGAGTGACTCATTTCGGATTTCAAAGAAGCATTTTGCCTCCATACAGACACAAAGGATAATAATGGGTATGCAAAGGAGAGATTGCTAAGAGTGCACCATCCACTTTTGGTTTGTCTGTTAACACTTTGACCTTGTTGAGCTACACTTTATATATATATATACAAAAGTATGTGGACACCCCTTCAAATTAGTGGATTAGTCTATTTCAGCCACACCCTTTGCTGACAGGTGTATAAAATTGAGCATGCAGCCATGCAATCTCCAAAGACAAACATTGGCAGTAGAATGGCCTTACTGAAGAGCTCAGTGACTTTCAACGTGGCGCCGTCATAGGATGCCACCTTTCCAACAAGTCAGTTCGTAAAATGTCTGTCCTGCTAGAGCTGTGTGGAAGAACTTGACTGGCCTGCACAGAGCCCTGACCTCAACCCCATCGAGCACCTTTGGCATGAGATGGAACGCCGACTGTGAGCCAGGTCTCATCGCCCAACATCAGTGCTCGACCTCACTAATGGTCTTGTGGCTGAACGAAAGTCCCCACAGCAATGTGTGTATGATAGTGAAAAGCCTTCCCAGAAGAGTGGAGGCTGTTATAGCAGCAAAGGGGGGACTAACTCCATATTAATGCCCATGATTTTGGAATGAGATTTTCGACGAGCAGGTGTCCACATACCTTTGGTCATGTAGTGTACCTTATAGCATACCTATGGGCTCCCAAGTGGGGCAGTGGTCTAAGACACTGCAACTCAGTGCTAGAGTTGTCACTACAGACAACCTGGTTCGAATCCAGACTGTATCACAACTGGCCATGATTGGGAATACCATAGGGCGGTGTGTAATTGGCCCTGAGTTTGGCTGGTGTAGGCAGTCACTGTAAATAAGAATTTGTTCTTAACTGACTTGCCTGGTTAAATAATAAACCTAGCCATTTTGGTTTTACTCTCCGATTTCCTAGTCCTGCAGTTCTTAGTCCACAATGATCTGGTGCTCCTTTCCTTCCCCTTACAACTTGTTCCACAACTCTGTCACTTGAAAGATATGCATTTTGCACATTCACATAAATTCTACTGACAAAGTACTTAATCAAGTTCTATTTTAATAATGGGCTTTGTTAAAAGCTACTAATTCATAATTTTCACCTAATAGATTCATCATTGTACACTGTGTGAGACAAAAATCCCTCTGTGCCCATAAAAGGTGAACTTTCTGCAGACAACGTCTAGACAACTCATTACCCCATTGGTTAGACTATCACTGAGATCAAGATGGATGTGTGAGCGAGAGCAGCAGCATCCTCTCCACAGAACCAGCCATGTGTGAAATCAGAAGTCTGGACAGGACTGATATCATGTCATTATATTCCCCTGAAACCAAAAGACACATTTCTGTGATCTGCAAAGAAAATCTTCTCCTCCATAAAAGTGAAGAGGCAGTGTAATTGAATGATGTACACCTGCCAATGTCTTGACATGTAAATTGAGGTATCTGCTTGTGTCCTTCACAAGAAAGGACACATTCAGCTCTCTACCATTAACACTTTAAAAAGTTGGGACCACGCATGTTTTCATCAGGTGGGATTGGTTCTTCTCTGATAACTGAAGGTTGCAACGTTTGTTCAACATTTACGAATGTGAATGACCAGCATTAATACATTATATAGTTCAGTAAATATTTCAATCACTGTAGCTAGCTACAGTATGTTACATTTAACGCAGAGCACCTTGCAGAGCTGAGATTGCAGAGCGGAGCCAGGGCTTTGTTAATATGGGCAGTTCAAGAGGAACCTCATCGCCTGTGTATGGAGCTTGCGTTTACGCACTGGATAGCGCGTTACTGCCACATCTAGTGGGATGTTCGTCTGTTCTGTGAATTGGCTGAAGGTAGGAGGGGAGGAGGCGGGGTGTGAATGGTTGGGACTGTCCGCGATAAGGATATGCGGACCGGCAGCTTCGCTTCCTGGCTCCAACAGATCAGTAGTCTATAGAGAAAGAGCAGCGGTTAATTGTACCTTATGAGTTTTAGTTGGCTACAGCAGGAGAGAACGCCGGTGGAATCATTTGTTTTCATCCGTGCCGGTAAAAACCTTCTGTTCAGACAAAAAGTCCTGGAGCTCAATTCGATCATAACGGCGACAATACATATAAGGTAAGAAACTGTCCAGTTACTTCTCAGACGAACCAAATAATATTTTATTGATAATTGAAGCAATGTTTATCGATATCAATACTGATGAGGCTGGCAAACATCTGTAATTTGTGCCATGCCCAACCTATTTATGGTATAAGTTGTGTTTTCACCTGTTTTTGTAGGCTACACGCTGAGATATATATATTTTCTTCAGCAATAAACCAACCTAAGCTGGTACTTACTCTGTGTTCTCTCCCTCTGTTCTCTTCCTTTATCCTGTTGCATTGTGCATTAATTGGCACATGTTATATACTTAAAACTAATTTAAACAAGCTAGTAGCCTACAGTATGAATACCTATTATTATTATTATTATTATTATTATCACTTAGACACTGTACACAAATAATATGTATTGACCCAGCGTATAGTGCCATTTCGTAATTGAAAGTAATGATAATTTATTTGTTTATCTCAGATAAGATCATCTGCATTTCTTTCCATCACCTTCATTTACTTATTCTCACTGCTGCTATCAGGTGATGACCCAGCCTGGTCTCAGACTAGACATAACATAGTACTTTTATTTTTTGTATCTTTATTTAACTAGGCAAGTCAGTTAAGAACACATTCTTATTTACAATGACAGCCTGCCTACAGGGTCAGCCTTAGTAGTACGGCCCCCTTGGAGCAAATTAGGGTTAAGTGTCTTTCCCAAGGGCACATCAACAGGTTTTTCACCTTGTTGGCTCGGGTATTCAATCCAGCGACCATTCGGTTACTGGCCAAACGCTCTAACTGCTAGGCTACCTGCGGTGACACTCAAAATGAGTGTGATATGTTACGTTTGATATGGTTACCTAAGACAGAGATGGCTACTTAAGACAAAAGTAGGGTGGGTGGGTCAGTATATAACGTGAACATCTAACAACCCAAAGGTTGTGAGTTCAAATCCCATGGACAACATTAGCTAATTAGCAACTTTTCAACTACTTAGTACTTTGCAACTACTTAGCATGTTAGCTAACCCTTCACCTAACCTTAACCCTTTAATCTAATTCCTAAACTTAACCTTAACCCTAGCACCTAATCCTTAGTTTAGCTACGTTAACCACCAAGCTAGAATTCATAGCATATCATATGTTTAGAAAATTCGTATATATGTTTAGCAAATTTGTAATATATTGTATGTTTAGAAAATTCGTAACATATAATACGAAATGGGTGACGGGACATCCACAAAACATAACATACCATACTAAATGTGAATTTACGTACAGAATAATACGAAATGCTCCGAGACCAGTTTTCATGACAGACTGAATAATCATACCAAAACATGGTTGTTTTCTTGTAAATTTGCTGTAAAAATGCACACATGCTGTTTCGATAGTAACACCAGTGTTACACTAGTGTATACCCACTTATGTTATACTAGGGACATTGTGTTTCCATAGCTAGGGCTGACTGTGATGACTTGTGAAGAGCAGAATCAACAACCTCTGCATGATCAAAACAGTTGCTTTGTGAGAAGGTGTTTAAAGTTCACAGTTAGCCATTGTTATGTAAATGCTGGCTGAAAAGTACCAGTGGCCTGGCTTTGGCCCCAAGTGAGAGCAGGTCTGCCGGAGCCATGGCCCAGTGAGACACGGGTGTCGGCCTTTTGGGTAAAACAACAGGGTAAATCCTGTGTGGAAATGCACCAACAAGGTGTTAATTATGGGCATAGCATGAGTCCAAGGGGAAAATAAAGACAACACACACACGCACACAGACACAGACACGGGCAGACAAACAAACAGTCGGCCGCAGACTTACAACTTCTGCCTGAGTTTCCTGTTTCCTGGGAAAGACCAACAATGGGAGAGAGAAAGCATGTGATTTCCTGTACGAGTCTTGTGTCACTCTGGACTCAAGTACCAAAATAGGGCCATAACACGAATTAAACTGTAATGAAATAGAGTGCAATTGTAGACTACACATAGTTTACTCAAAGTAGGAACTTTATAGTACAGTAAAGCCACAACTAACTGTAAACACCAACCCGATCAGTACAAAGTTTGATTCACAAACCTCAGTTTACCTCAGTAGCTCAGTTCACTCACGTACCTCAGTTCACTGGTGTCATTCAATGGTCGTTGAAAGAGCTATACATGCTGAGGACAGACAGTGCTAATGTTGCTGTCCCTGTCGCTACAGTGATATTGAACAAAAGCATGGGGCTGGTTTGTAAAGGGGTCAATATTGAATTTGCAGTTCATGAAATAATTGTTACACAGACACAGACTCTGAGACCGACATAGACAGCTATGTCTTACTCTACTTGTGAGGACATTTTTGGGACCAACAATTGATTCCCATTCAAAATCCTATTTTCCCTAACCCTAATTCTTACTTAAACCGTGAACCTTGCCCCTAAGCCTAAAATAGCCTTTTTACAAGTGAGGACTGGCAAAATATCCTCAATTCTCTGAAATGTAATTGGTTTACTATTCTTGTAAGGACTTCTGGTACTCACAAGTACAGTAAAGTGTGTATACACACACACACACACACACACACACACACACACACACACACACACACACACACACACACACACACACACACAGGCACACGTACGCACATTACAGTACAGTACAAAAGCGGGACAGCGTTGTGTTGACTTGAATCTAGGATGTTCAGTTGCTTTTAATGGGGTCAGCGCTTCCAATTCAATAAAGCTATTAACTGTCACAGAAGATTCCATCGCTTGTGCCCAGCCAGCACAGGTAAGTTATTTGCCAATCAGAGTACATTAATGGACTCATCCATAGAATCTAGCCTTTCAGAGTGTAAAGAGTAGGAACACATCTTCTGTCTAGATGTAACTGTTTAGCCTACAGAGGCGATACATGCAGAAACCTGGGCCTGGGAATAATGTTATTTCCCACCTATCCGTTCTTTTGTCCTAAAATTTGGTGATCAACATTTTCTGTTTTTCCCACGCACATTTTCTGTTTTTCCCACGCACATTTGCTGTTTTTCATGCACATTGAACAGGAAGATTGGCAGTTATTCGATACTGTGGTCATGCAGGTTCATACAAATCGTGTCATCTGACAGAGGGAGCAGGTCCTGTTGAATAGGTTTCCCAAACAGGGCATTCTAGTCTACAGGCAATACTCTAAACCCTTTACTGAATACAGATTACCACAAAAATACAAAAATAGGGAAGAAATACTAATGCAATAAGTTAATGACATCTCTCTCTTCTCAAAGTTATGCACTTTTGTACAATTTTAAATATTTTCTCTGTAGTTCAATATGCTTGCTTTTATGAATAGGCCTACTAGCGTGGCTACTCACTTGGTTATTATGATGGTGCCTAATGTAAGTTCATGCCCCAAAGCAGTGCTAAGTCAATGCCTGTTTGTGGGTCAACAGTAATCTTTAGGTTCAGCAGTGGAAATCAATTCAAAGCCCCTCCCACTGTAGATGGCAGGGTTGTTCAGAAAGGAAAGCTGAGTTAAGAGTTGCAGTAAATAATTAGAGTTCCAATTAGGAGTTTGGCAGGGTTCATTGTTTGTTGTTATGCCAGAGATCAGGTGATGTGCCTAAGGAGGTGAAATTACTGTAGAAATATACATACAATGCAAACAGAATAATTTCAAATGATTTGCACTTAATACCCTCTGTGCTCGCAGACTCTCAAGGAAGGGAACTGTCGCAAACATGGTTGACACTGTCAACAGGACCATTTTCCTTGTTGGCTGTTAACCAACCAAGCAGTGCACAGTCAGTGTATCTCTGGACATTTTCCTTGTTTTACGTCTGCTTTTGTCCTTCCACAGGACATCTTGTGTAATAACAAATAGTCTTAACTTATTTTAATGTACTAAACCATAGACATTGAAATTCTGGAATGGCACAGTCTTTAGAAATACATAAATAAACAGTTGTTTTTGTTTGATTTAGCAGACATTTAGGAAGCAAATGTGTTTTTTTGATTTTTTTTTTTCTCTTATGGTTTCTGAGTGACTGTACTCATCCTCTTACGCGAGTGGAAGGTTTGAATCCCCTACTGCCTGACGGTGACATACATTTCATGCTTTGACTCATCGTGTGTTTGGTGTTCAGTGCAATGCAGAGAGCAGAAAGCATGGAGGCTAGACCTGAAAGGGGCTCCTCAGCTGGCAGGGAATTCCTTCGGGAGGCAGGGCCCATATCATTTAGATGAAAGAGAATGCATTAAGACAACACGCAATCTATTTAAGGAGCGGATTGCCAGTTTGTGGACAAATTCCACCCAAAATTCCCAGAGCACATGCATTTCCTTATGCATAATTTAGAGGATGGATATAAGGATGGATTTATAGATTACCCATTTGTGTCAGTGGACATTGACTGAGGCACTTCACGTTAAGTGCCCCTGTCTCATGGGAGTAATGCGGGTAATGTCACAATTCCAAGCATCCAGATTCCAGACACTCTGTCTTTCATACACAAAATGGAAACGAAAAATAGCTTGCTATTGACCTATCTTGTATATGCCTATTTATGGGGAGCTCTAAGAACGACTATGCAGCGTTGTTGAGAAACCATTCGGTGTGTACATTTGATCACCTTCCACCTCTCAGAGGATATTGTGTTGTATAGGTAGGCTTTGTCTATTTCTTACAGGTCTAAGATGGCGCCTGAGCTATAGACCAACATGTGTCCCAGTGGTATCACAGGCGATGGTTATTCAGTGAGGAAGGCCAGAGGCTGTAGGGTAGTAATTCCCTGAAGAAGAGCCAACATTAGCCTCACCACAGTGTAGAATGCACCATCTTTTTTGTCTCTTCTTCTGTGTTGCAAACCAGCACTTAATTACACTGAGGCTTGGAAAATGATAACACCGACAAAGCAGACCCCGTCCCCGTCCCGTCTGCTGGCTGTGAAGGCTTTAGTATCCTGCTGCTTTGCCTGTAATTACCCTGTTCCTCTGCGTCTATCTGCTTATTTTATTACTCTTTCTCTCTCTTTCTCACTATATCTCTCCATCTTTCTCACACACACACACACACACACACACACACACACACACACACACACACACACACACACACACACACACACACACACACACACACAGAGGAGCTGGAGGGCTCATTTAGGAGGTTTTTGAGGGCCTGAATGATAATGGCCACTGAGAGAGCTCTGTGCTGATTGGATGGAGAGACCTGAGCCGCTATTATGCTCTAACTGTAGCAGCAACAGAGATGTTCATGGAAGCAGTCGTGTTCAGGGAGCAGACATACCCCAAAGCCTTGAAACCAGAGTGATCAATACTGCTCAGTGGTTAAATCCCCATGTGAGTGTTTCGCATGGCTACTGCTGGAGGGGTTTGCTTGGTAAAGACACGGCTAGCTAGCTACAGAGCCCTCTGAACCTGTAATATATATTGAGTTTTCCCCTCAATAGCTTGTCTAAAGCCTGCGGTGTACTCTTTATTATTAATGTCTTATGTTTGCGAGATTGCCTCTCCTTGTACAAGTATATACTCTGTTTGCTTATATTGGTAGAACGTTGTGGATTTAGGAGTAATTTCTGTGCTGTTTGGCAGATGGAAGACAATGTGTAATATCCCACGCGTGGATGAGCACTGTATCATTAATGTAGTGTTATATGAGCCCCGCCTCCTCCCTCAGTAGAGGCCACCTGTCCTGTCCCCCTCCACACTGCTGTCCCTCGCCACCTCCTCAGATTCACAGCAGCAAGCTACTAAGCAGGTAGCCAGTAGCAGTCAGTCACCCTCACTGCTGCAGCTGCCGCCGAGGGGACAAGGGAATACCTGCCCATGCGCCATGCTGATCCATTCAATACAATGAGAGCCCTGATCACTGCTACAGGAAGACAGCTATATGGGAATACGGTCCTGTTACAAAGGGAACACTGACACAAGGAGCCCTGTTGCATCATTGTGATACAGACGGACAATATAGAGAGTTATTCGATGGCATACTGTCTTTTGATACTGTATAGGGTGGCTGCACACTGTAGTGTAGGGTTCAAACAGGTTTGGTCACTTCCTAGACACTTCAATGCTACAGATATCGTATGATCACTGATGTGGTAGATATGTTTCACTCACTGCAATCTATTGTTGCTAGGACAATGTGTCTCAAATAGCAGGAGCCGTTACGGGTACAACACTTACAGACTGTCCATCCACCAGGAACAGGAGTCCCTCATAGCACCATGGCGTGTTATCACCTCTCTCGTTAGTGTGCAGAAGTCTCTGTATGGCATTACCCTTTAGTCACAATCAATCATTGGCATGGCCAGCAGTGTTAATGAATGTTGTCAGCCTGCGTTTTGAGTATAGCCCCTGATAATGTGACCTGAGCCCTATATTACTGTCACGAGAGGGTGCATACCTCGACCAAGACGCAGCGCAGGGATTATAGTTCAACATTCTTTTTTTATTTACTATGTAATATAATTTTACAAATGAACGAACTATACAAGACAAACAAACACGAAAGACAAAACGTCACGTTACCCAAAACAGACACGAATGAACGGACGTAACAACTAAAGCACACTTACTGTCACCGTGACTGCGAAACATATGACAACGACCCACAAACCCAGTGTGAAACCTACCAACCTATGTAGGATGCCTAATTAGAGACGATGCGCTACAGCTGCCTCTAATTAGGGATCCCACACAAACCACAACCAGAAAACTGAAAGAACAGACTCTGACCATGGCTACATAGACAAGCAAATGGGCTTCTCTATGGCCAGAGCCTGACAGTACCCCGGTGGGGTAAACGGCTCCGGCTCAGGAGCGGGGAAAACAACCGAGCCCGGACTGGGGCACCGGTGGAGTAAACTGCTCCGGCCATGGAGCTGGGCAAGGAACCGGACCCGGACTGGGCACCGGTGGGGTAAACGACTCCGGCCATGGAGCGGGGAAAACAACCGGGCCAGGACTGGGCACCGGTGGGGCAAACGGCTCCGGCCATGGAGCGGGGAAAACAACCGGGCCTGGACTGGGCACCGGTGGGGCAACCGGCTCCGGCCATGGAGCTGGGAAAACAACCGGGCCTGGACTGGGCACTGGTGGGGCGGACTGCTCAGACTCTGGAGCGGAGCAGACGGCTGAACCCGGACTGAGTGCCGGTGGAGCGGAGCAGACGGCTGGACCCGGATTGGGCACCGGTGGAGCGGACTGCTCTGGCTCTGGAGCGGAGCAGATGGCTGGACCCGGATTGGGCACCGGTAGGGCGGACTGCTCTGGCACTGGAGCGGAGCAGACGGCTGGACCCGGAATGGGCACCGGTGGAGCGGACTGCTCTGGCACTGGAGCGGAGCAGACGGCTGGACCCGGATTGGGTACCGGTGGAGCGGACTGCTCTGACACTGGAGCGGAGCAGACGGCTGGACCCGGATTGGGCACCGGTAGGGCGGACTGCTCTGGCACTGGAGCGGAGCAGACGGCTGGACCCGGAATGGGCACCGGTGGAGCGGACTGCTCTGGCACTGGAGCGGAGCAGACGGCTGGACCCGGATTGGGTACCGGTGGAGCGGACTGCTCTGGCACTGGAGCAGAGCAGACGGCTGGACCTGGATTTGGTACCGGTGGAGCGGACTGCTCTGACACTGGAGCGGAGCAGACGGCTGGACCCGGATTGGGCACCGGTACGTCGGACTGCTCTGGCACTGGAGCGGAGCAGACGGCTGGACCCGGAATGGGCACCGGTGGAGCGGACTGCTCTGACTCTGGAGCGGAGCAGACGGCTGAACCCTGAATGGGTACCGGTGGAGCGGACTGCTCTGACACTGGAGCGGAGCAGACGGCTGGACCCGGATTGGGCACCGGTACGTCGGACTGCTCTGGCACTGGAGCGGAGCAGACGGCTGGACCCGGAATGGGTACCGGTGGAGCAGCCTGCTCTGGCCCTGGAGCGGAGCAGACGGCGGGGGGTTCCAGGCTGCGGACCTTCGCTGGAGGTTCCGGGCTGCGGACCTTCGCTGTAGGCTTCGGGCTACGGACCTTCGCTGTAGGCTTCGGGCTGCGGACCTTCGCTGGAGGTTCCGGGCTGCAGACCTTTGCTGGAGGTTCCGGGCTGCGGACCTTCGTTGGAGGTTCCGGGCTGCGGACCTTCGCTGAAGGCTTCGGGCTACGGACCTTCGCTGGAGGTTCCGGGCTGCGGACCTTTGCTGGAGGTTCCGGGCTGCGGAGGGCCGGCACAGGACGTACCGGACTGGGGAGGCGCACCGGATGTTGGGTGCGTGGAGCTGGCACAGGAAGCACCTGGCTAGATTTAAATATTTTATTAATCAAATATTTTTTGTGTGTAAAAAATAGTAATATAAAAATACCTATTAAACATTTTTTAATGACAGCATTTGCTTTCCAAACTACGTTTTTCGCACGATTGTATTTTGAAAAGGAGAACTGACAGCTGCAACCAACTATAGAAGTATAATCCGTATAATATTCCCGTTCAAATCAAGACTGGCAGCCATTGCAAGCGTAGCCATGAGTTTAACAGTCAAATTGCCAGGGTTAGAGGTTCCAAAAGCCCAAAACAAACTGTTCCACAGATAGAAGGAGCAATGGGAGTGGGAAAAGGTGCTTGAGCAATGATTAGCACACCAAAGAAGGCATTGACAATAAGTAATAAAATAAAGACAGCTCTTCTAAAAGCTTATTTCACATCATAGCCTGCTGAATTTGCAATTTCATTTTGATTTTGGCACAAATTAAAATATAGCACTGACCCACCCACGGATTGATGTTTCAGCATTGTCTCAATGAAGAGTTTGGCGTTCGACTAGCCATGTGCGACATGCATGCGCAGCAGAGTTTCCGTGGAAAATGTGGCAGACATTTGAACTGCAGCATTTTAACTTACCAAACATTTTAGAAATGTACCGGACCCATATGCATTGGGTGCGTAACCTGATTAGGGTGTCCGCCCATGGTGCTCAGAATGACAGAAATGACATTTAGTCACAGTGGAGGCTTTTGAGGGGAGGACGGCTGACACATGTTTTTTGTATTTCATACCATTCCACTGATTCCGCTCCAGCCATTACCACTAGCCCGCCCTCCCCAATAAAGGTGCCACCAACCTCCTGTGCATTTAACAGAACATGCAAATCGAAGATGCAATGATGTGCAGTCCTTACCGAATTATGATGAGCACTTTAAAGATGTCAGAATAACTGTCCACGTTAAGGTTACTTTTCCTCAGCCAACAAGACGAGGAATGAACGTCAAAATCACTTCCCCATAGTAGAACAGTTGACCTATTCTATTGGTCAGCTTGTCGAGAAATAAGTAGCATATTCCAAACCGACTCAGGGACAGTTGTGGAACGATGGATCCCAAATTCATACAACCAGTAGGCCTAGGCTACATTAAAGAAAATATCTGAATGTTGAACTTAAAATGTTGATAAACTATTAGGCTGTTCATTCACATTATAAGCGCACAAGGCAGCATAGGCTACGTGCAAATGTTCTTTCCATAATGCAATTAGCGGGAAAACACTGTTGCCGAAAGTGCACTGCACATGTGAGCCGCTTCATGTGCAAGAGATTAAAATATCCGTTAGAAATGTTGAAAGAGGGGAGATTTAACGTGCAACAACTAGCATGGATTGCTAATATGACTAGGATTGTGCCTTTGGCTACTGGACAATGAAAGAAAGTTTATATCAAATAATTACCTCTACGGATATGGTCTGATTTTGGTTAGGGTACTTTAAAGCAAGGTGAATGTTCAGGTTTCAAACAATTAAGTACATGTTTTCAAAATGCATAGCCTACTGCCTCCAGTTCATTGCAAAGTGGTGTGTGACTCTCTGATGAAGCCTGCCTTCCGTTGCTTATGCATTTTCTGTTTGAGTTGCTGTAGTAGCAGCTCTCACACTGTCTGACAGATCTTCCACTCAAAGGCTCTGTATCTGTATGCTGTACGCGTGTGATACATAAGATGCATAACTAATACACTGTACACACTAATACACTGTACACACTCGCAAATTTAATTCCACTAAATTATGCAAATGAACCTATAAACCGATAAGCATGACCAATCAAATGGTATTCCATCAAAAAAAGCATTATTTAGCAATGGGATTTTTCCTTCTCCCGGATAATTGGCCTGCTAGAGTTAGCGGCAGGCGAAAGAGCAATTTCCACAGTCGTAGTAAGGATAAACCCTGACCTGGAGTGTGATCCTAACTGAAGCTGGCTAGCTTTATAACATTGAGTAAAACCTGATAAAGTGGCAGTGTGCTTGGCTCTGAAGCTGGATGCCTCGGGATCGTGCAATAGAGATGACATCCACACTATGGTAAAGTAATATTCACCCCTGAGGGAGAATGCAGAGACAGGGGGGAAGTTGTGTTAAAGGGTGCATGGTGGTGACTTTGTTTATATTTGAAAGATATGCTACCCTTCGGGGATACGTTTGTCAAGATCATTGTTGTAGTCTGCAGTAGTGTTGTAAAAACAGACAGGTTTACCCGTTGGCACTTTTGACACTACAAACCACGTATGCTTTACTGTAAGCAGTATGAAATCAAATTCCTTACTGTATATGTTGTGCTTGTGTGTACATATGAGACGATGAGTTATAAATCCTTTCCAGGGATTGTAGAGGATCAGAAGCAGTCAGAATACTCACTGGTACTACCACACCAGCAGCCCTCCATGCCAAATTGTGAATCTCCAAATGCTCAGTTCCCTGCCAAAGTGGACTAGACAGACCCTGTCATAAGTGTTCACACTGTGACAGATTGAGAGGTCTTCTGTCACATTGGTGGTTTGCTGCAATGGACCAATGGTGACTAATCCACATTGACTGCTGGGTATCCGTTAGTGTTTTTTTCCAGTAATGCCTCAGGGTCTGTTCTGTCTATAAAATCCACACTGAGTAGTCACGAGCTGTGTTCGAATACCCATACTAACATACTGTATACTACATACTTAATGAGTATATACTACATACTATATTCTATTAGTTAATTTTAGTATACTGTAAACAAACGGTATCCTTTCAGCTGAGCGTACTAGCACTTCGCCTGTCTACCGGAAGTTGATGCTGTTGCTATGCAACCTCTTACTAGCTTGTTAGCATAACAAATTGCTAGCTAGACATTTTCCAACTTCGGGTGTGTTATTAAATTCAATCTGGAATGCCAGAGTGCGCCCTGGGCATTCTTAATACAGAGCATTGTCCGTTCCAGTGTCACTGGAAGCTCTGGCCGAGGAGTAAGGTTGATCCGAGTGTTCTGACCTTACAACTGCAGTCAAGCACCCAAGCTAACTGTCTACTTCCAGACACAAATAAGAGAACACCTAACTCTGACCATTTTACTCTCCCTAGCAGAGCTGGTTAGGCTGTTTTCATGTTATCCAGAGCGTTGGTGACTGTAACTGTGCTGCTGGCAACAATTTAATTATGCTTTTTATGCCAACGTTTACTGACACTGGCCATATTCAACTGGTGTTGAGTGTTCGTAAATTCATCAGTTATTCTGCGCTCTGGCACACACAGACGAGAGTGCTCTGAAATCGGAAACCACTGGATAACCAGAGCAAATTTACGAACACACCCTAACAATGTCCATTGAGAACGCACAACGACTATACTACTTCACTAAGAATGATGTGAATAATCAAGTCAATAAACGTTGCGTAGTTAGTTAGATAGCATATAGTGGCAAGTTCGATGTATTAGAAGCCAACTAACGTTAGGTAGGTTGCTAGCTAACATACTGGTACATACTGTTGTAATGATATGCAATGCGGTTCGTAAGGCTAGCTTAGCTAATAAATTGTCAGCCAACATAACATGTAACTTATTTGAAAAGTAATTACTTTCTTTAATTGCTTAACATTTGTCATAATAGGTTGAAGCAATGAATTTGTATCTGCTGAAAACATGAATCCACTGCAATTTTCTGAAGAATTGCATTATGGGCCCTAAAATCAAGGAAATAGTGTCCACTGCTTGTATATTCCGTATTTCGACGACATCCGGGAACTTTTGGCATACTAACTATGTCCATACTAAGACCAATATGCATACTACATACTCGATTTACATCACAAATAGAATGGTTAGTGCAATTTGTACGAGTATTCGAACACAGCTATGGTCTGTGGTTTTTCATTGCCCCTCTGTCAGTTAGAGAGGTTTTCTCTATGCATGTTTTGCTGGCCTGATAAAGCTGTGTAATTGATCTGATTATGTAGTAAGAGGATTGTTTGATAGTCTCATTACAATATCCAATAGTTAGAGTAGTTATCACCTAGCAAACACTCTCTAATGGATGATGTTATCTTTGTACAAGGACAAGAAGGAGCAGTGTATCAAATAAGCCAATAAGTGATATGATGGGGTTTAACTGGAGAGATACAGTGGGGAGAACAAGTATTTGATACATTTGCAGGTTTTCTTACTTACAAAGCATGTAGAGGTCTGTAATTTGTATCATAGGTACGCTTCAACTGTGAGAGACGGAATCTAAAACAAAAATCCAGAAAATCAAATTGTATGATTTTTAAATAATTAATTTGCATTTTATTGCATGACATAAGTATTTGATCACCTACCAACCAGTTAGTTTTTCTTAAGAAGCCCTCCTGTTCTCCACTCATTACCTGTATTAACTGCACCTGTTTGAACTCGTTACCTGTATAAAAGACACCTGTCCACACACTCAATCAAACAGACTCCAACCTCTCCACAATGACCAAGACCAGAGAGCTGTGTAAGGACATCAGGGATAAAATTGTAGACCTGCACAAGGCTGGGATGGGCTACAGGACAATAGGCAAGCAGCTTGGTGAGAAGGCAACAACTATTGGCGCAATTATTAGAAAATGGAAGACGTTCAAGAGGTCAATCTCCCTTGGTCTGGGGCACCATGCAAGATCTCACCTTGTGGGGCATTAATGATCATGAGGAAGGTGAGGGATCAGCCCAGAACTACACGGCAGGACCTGGTCAATGACCTGAAGAGAGCTGGGACCACAGTCTCAAAGAAAACCATTAGTAACACACTACGCCGTCATGGATTAAAATCCTGCAGTGCACGCAAGGTCCCCCTGCTCAAGCCAGCGCATGTCCAGGCCCGTCTGAAGTTTGCCAATGACCATCTGGATGATCCAGAGGAGGAATGGGAGAAGGTCATGTGGTCTGATGAGACAAAAATAGAGCTTTTTGGTCTAAACTCCACTCGCTGTGTTTGGAGGAAGAAGAAGGATGAGTACAACCCCAAGAACACCATCCCAACCGTGAAGCATGGAGGTGGAAACATCATTCTTTGGGGATGCTTTTCTGCAAAGGGGACAAACCAACTGCACCGTATTGAGGGGAGGATGGATGGGGCCATGTATCGCGAGATCTTGGCCAACAACCTCCTTCCCTCAGTAAGAGCATTGAAGATGGGTCGTGGCTCCGTAAGAAGCATGTCAAGGTCCTGGAGTGGCCTAGCCAGTCTCCAGACCTGAACCTAATAGAAAATCTTTGGAGGGAGCTGAAAGTCCATATTGCCCAGCGACAGCCCTGAAACCTGAAGGATCTGGAGAAGGTCTGTATGGAGGAGTGGGCCAAAATCCCTGCTGCAGTGTGTGCAAACCTGGTCATGAACTACAGGAAACGTATGATCTCTGTAATTGCAAACAAAGGTTTCTGTACCAAATATTAAGTTCTGCTTTTCTGATGTATCAAATACTTATGTCATGCAATAAAATGCAAATTAATTATTTAAAAATCATACAATGTGATTTTCTGTATTATTGTTTTAGATTCCGTCTCTCACAGTTGAAGTGTACCTATGATAAAAATTACAGACCTCTACATGCTTTGTAAGTAGGAAAACCTGCAAAATCGGCAGTGTATCAAATACTTGTTCTCCCCACTGTATATGTATTACGTGTGGGGATTATATAGATCTTTGAAGCATAGATTTTTTAGCATTGACAATGCCATACATCTCCACTCTGTGTGTCTGCCTACTTGGCAGTTGGTTCAGCATTGGGCTGTTACTATATTACTGCCAGACTGACGGTCACGATCAGTGGCGACCCGTCATTCAGGGCAGGTGGGGGGCTTTTAATTCTTTTTCTGGGGGTGGGGGGGCTTGTCTGTCTTGCATGTTATTTTGGCATTAATACGTGTCACATATCAGTTTGCAAACAGTGTAAAAATATATATATATAGATATATATCATTGAGTTAATAAAGCTGCATACAAACATGGTCTCTTTTTTGTTTTCTTGATTAAGGCAGCTCCAAAATGCAGGTGTTTCATCCTAGCTCAGTGCTTTCTGTGGTGGTGGGGCAAGCCAGCAGAAAATACGGAGTGTTGCGTCCTGATTGGCTCAGTGTTCTGTCACTCATGGGGACACTACATCTAAGGGTAGACCTCAACTATTCAAGCACCATGGGTGCTGCCATAGAGTTAGATTAGAAGTGCCCTTCCAAGAAGGCTCAAGGTCATTGGCCACAGATAAAATGGTCAAATCACGTTATATCTACAGTAGCTTTGATTGGACTGATCATGTCAACATCATACTTTCAAAATCTTAGCTAGCAGTCATCATCATAAATCAAGTTGACAATCTACTGGGAAATCATTTTTAATCCTTTTCATATGAAAATAAATAATGAAGAGAAATTATAGATAAAACATATTGGTGCTCATCGGCCATTGGACATGAACATTACACAACAAGTTGGAAATCGCTAATTCAACAATGAGTGGTTTGGAAAGAATCAGTGGCTGTGTGGTCCCTTTAAGGTTAACTTTTCCTCGTTTAAACATTCAACATTGGCCATGCTGTCAATGAAGCGTGATTTGTGCCGCGCTCAAAACAACTTAACTCGGAACTGCAAAATCGGACGTTAGTGAGTTAAAGACAACTGGGAACTTGGGAAAAACAAGCTATAAGTTTTGAACTTTCATCCGAATCAGAATTGTACATTCGGAACTCGAGCCTCTTTCTAGAGCTACGACCTGAAGATCACTGAGATCATCATGATTCAACCTTGTTTATTCAGAGTTCCCAGTTGTCTTGAAAGCACCATAAATTCGGAGAATGCCAGACTTTGATGGCAAAGTTGGATGACATAATTTGCCCACCAAGGACCACCTTCCTGTTCAAGTGAGCACATAATAATTTGTCTTGGTGGTGCACATGTAGCCTATAATCTGTTCTTGAACAATGTAATCATTGAATATTGTAAGAGCTTTCATTGTCTGCGTATATGCCCCCTTTATTTATCCTACGGTTCTGAGTTAGTGTACAGGTAGAACACTGTAAGAACGGCCCATGTTCTGAATTCTGTCGCTGTACATTTCAAAAGTGCTGAACAAATAGTTATATTGACTACGTCCGTCCTAGCTCGCTCATTAATGTCTTAATCAAATGTACGGATTGCCTCTTATTCGCTTGTCGTCCCCTTATGCCAGAGTTTGTACATCTCAATTGTCAGTAGAAACCACATTTGTTTAAGCAAGTCAGCCATATCAGCTATGTTTTTTTAAAGGCAGTAAATGAGGCTGAATTACCTGTTTTGCTGCCAGACAAGGCTCTGCTGATAGCCAGGTGTAGCAGTGGTAAGGTGTTGGGACTCTGCTAGTGGGACAGCTTTATGTAGGCCCTAACAATTTGTGAGCCCCGTTTGTCACCGTTATAGTGCAATTAATGCATTGTTTAGTGTTGTGTTGTATAGTGGCTTTGCTGGCATTCATCCCACAAATTCCATGTGACCGTTTAGTCAAGGTAACTAAGCTTCTCCAAGCTCTGATGCTGCTGATGGTCATTAGTAGCTTACCAAACTTGCTAACTGCCTGGTACTCAGCACTCTATTGTCCCTCTAATCACTCTGACATTAATGAAAATGTAATCAAAAATCAAATCAAACACTTCATGAGAGCCCACGAGCTTATGTTGCACAACATTTCTATAGGCTATGCAATTGCGTGAGAAAACAGAGGCCTCTATTAAAAAGAGGAGGATCCCATCAGCTTTCTATAGGCTAGGCCTACTATATTTATTTATTCTAATATTAAACACAGTGCTTCACTTTACAACAGGAGTATAGCCTACCTGGCTGGCATGAAAATAAACCACAGGAAAAGCGTCCTCCATTCGCTATTTTTAGTGATTAGATGAGATGTATTTTTTCCCCTGCCCCTGTTTCGAGACAGGTGCATGATAATGGTCCATCGTAAATCAAAACTAATTTCACACTTATTTGATTTAGTATATGTAAAGACAAGATTAAATTAAAGGCTAGCTTTTCAAATCATAGTCCCACACCTCATGTAGCCTAGCCCATAGGCCTAAATAATACATTTTTATTCAAGAGCACATAAAGAACATGTACCATACATACACAACTTATATTTACTGTCTTTACTAAGGAGCATAATTACATTCACACAGTTAAGTGTGCATTTTGGCTGTATAGAGCAAATATTTAAAGAGTCTGAATTAAAAAGGTTTGTATCACAACTAAAGTGGCCAAATAACTTCTTAAAATGAAGCACATTAATCCGCTTTAGAACCGGTGTAACATACATCGTTGACACATTAGCTTAAATTTTAGGGAATATTATTTTTACCATTAAAACGCACCGTTATAATAAAACAATACATGCATAGCTAGTAGATTGACATAGGCTAGTGCTTTTGCTGTTCGTTAGACTTACTCATCTTGTTGGCTGAAGAAAAGTAAAAGTGGACAGTTCTTCTAACGTGTTAAATATGCGCCTTGGAATTCGATAAGAAGGATGCAAGCAGTTGGTTCCCTGATATGTCTTTCACTTCTTTTTTTCTTTTTATTTCACCTTTATTTAACCAGGTAGGCCAGTTGAGAACTAGTTCTCATTTACAACTGCGACCTGGCCAAGACAAAGCAAAGCAGTGGGACAAAAAACAACAACACAGAGTTAAACACGGGATAAATAAACATACAGTCAATAGCACTATAGAAGATCTATATACAGTGAGTGCAAATGTAGTTAGATGAGGGCAGTAGGACAATAAAAAGGCCATAGTGGCAAATTAGTTACAATTTAGCATTAACACTGGAGCGATAGATGTGCAGATGATGATGTGCAAATATGCCTTTGGTGCGGGCAGAGATACTGGGGTGCAAATGAGCACAAATAACAGTATGGGGATAAGGTAGTTGGGTTGGGCTATTTACAGATGGGCTATATACAGGTGCAATGATCGGTAAGCAGCTCTGATTAAAGTTAATGAGGGAGATAGGAATCTCCAGCTTCAAGGATTTTTGCAATTCGTTCCAGTCATTGGCAGCAGAGAACTGGAAGGAATGGCGGCCAAAGGAGGTTTTGGCTTTGGGGATGACCAGTGAAATATACCTGCTGGAGCGCATGCTACGGGTGGGTGTTGCTATGGTGACCAGTGAGCTAAGATAAGGCGGGGATTTACCTAGCAAGGACTTATAGATGACCTGGAGCCAGTGGGTTTGGCAACGAATATGTAGTGAGGGCCAGCCAACAAGAGCATACAGTTCGACTGAAGCATGACTGAAGGAGGCTTTGTTGCGAAATAGGAAGCCGATTCTAGATTGTATTTTGGATTGGAGATGATTAATGTGAGTCTGGAAGGAGAGTTTACAATCTAATCAGACACCTATAATATGTGGACACCTACATATACCTAAGTCACACCCGTCCAGAGTAGTGATGCTAGTCAGGCAGGCAGCAATCGGTTGAAGGGCATACATTTAGTTTTACTAGCATTTAAGAGCAGTTGGAGGCCACGGAAGGAGTGTTGTATGGCATTGAAGCTCATTTGGAGGTTTGTTAACACAGTGTCCAATGAAGGGCCAGATGTATACAGAATGGTGTCATCTGCGTAGAGGTGGATCAAAGAGTCACCAGCATCAAGAGCGACATCATTGATATTTACAGAGAATAGAGTCGGCCCGAGAATTGAACCCTGTGGCACCCCCATAGGACTGCCAGAGGTCCGGACAACAGGCCCTTCCGATTGAACTCTATCTGAGAAGTAGTTGGAGAACCAGGCAAGGCAGTCATTTGAGAAACCAAGGCTGTCGAGTCTGCCGATAAGAATTTGTTGATTGAAAGAAATTGTTTGGCTCTATTTCTATTTAACCAGCTATGTTCAATTGTATTCATCATACTATAAAGTAATATAAAATAATGCCACGGAGTTCTAAGTAAATATTGTCTGTTAAATGAACTAGTGTAGCCCACAGCCATATGGCATAGCCAGATCAGGGCCTAACCTAAGAACAACTCAGAGTATGCTATTCTGTTCTATTGAAATATTATACATTTTCTTCATATCATGTTTAAAATAAATAATGGATTTATTGTGATGGTGTAGGCGTATTACCTGTATTTATTATACTTTTTAAAATGTTGATGTTCCAAAGGTCAGTGCTACAGGCGTCACTACAGACAACCTGGTTTGAATCCAGACTGTTTCACAACCGGCCGTGATTGGGAGTCCCATAGGGCGGTGCACAATTGGCCCAGCGTCGTCTGATTTAAATATTTAAAAAGTTTAGCATTCAGAATAACCTTTTCACTGGGTCCCTAAAGACCTTCCTTTGGGCACCATTCACATTACTGTTGAAATTGGATGCATGATGGTGGTAATTCTATATTTACTGAACAAGGACCATGTCATTGCTGAACATAGCTATGAATAAAAACATTTGCTATAGTGTTGAATAAAACAAGACAAGAAAAACACATTTTACAGGAATATTTTATCGAGTAAAGTCACTTCCTCATTCATTAATACCTAAACAACCTAAACAAATACAGCACGTTAGAGGAGCTAGACAATCAAGCATGAGATGACAGCATACATGTTATATGAACCATTCTCTGTCTTTGTCACTCTCTTTCACTTACTCTCTCCCTGTCTTTGTCTGTCTCTTAGGACCCCCCACAGAGAGCAACCATTCATGTTCTCCATCTCTTGCATATCATATTAAAACCCTGCAGCTCTAGTTAATTTTTTCTCTCACTAACAGCCTCTGCCTTTGCAAATCTCAGCAGCACCCACAATCCCTTGGGGCTGGGGGCTTATTTGATGGGGGGCAGACAGTGTGCGGATGACACCATGGCCTCTGTCCCTCCCCCTCAGCCCCCTCAGCTCGGTGGCATCTGGGTTATGCACAATGTGTTTGTCACAGGCCTCCAGCAGGCCTCAGAGCAGTGTCCTGGAAACAGAGAACCAGGTCCCAAATCCCAGGTCCTAACAGACATCTCAATGAGACGGTGGTGGCAGTACTGACCCCCAGACCCCTCTCCCTCTCCTCCACCCCTTTCCAGGCTGCACAAAGAAGGGCTTGACTGTACCGCCCCACCACACACAAAAGCTTTTCTCTCTCTCTCATTAACCAACTGGAGCTTCATCACATGACATTTAATTGTGTATTATTGAGTCCTGTGTGTGTATTAAACATACGCACTGAGAACTTCCCTTAAGGCTTATAATGGAGACCTCTCGTTCACAGACATACTGTAGAAGTTTGACTTTTAGGGAAAGAAAATACAAATCCTTCTCAGAATCCTTAGTTTCATGCCTGGTTGATTGAATGCAGAATGTGTGCTTTAATAGCAACCATTCTGAATAGGGAGAGCTTATTGGAGCACAGGGGAAGAATAAGAGTAAGTTATCAGACTTGATTTATTTTTGGTAAACACTACAACATACGAGATGTGTAGCATAGTAATCAAGCAATCACTTATGCATAACTGCTAGACATGATTCTTTTAAATGTTTTATTATATTTGATGTATTTTAATCCACATATTTGATTTATGACTACAAAATTGCCCCATCGGGATGTCATGGCCTGGAACAGATTGGACACCTGTTCTGCTTCTAAACAGAGGCAGCAGTCAGGATGCTTTCCATGTAAAGCCATGACACTGTCCCTGTCACTCTGAAGGCATGGCATGGGTGTCATCTCTGAGAGGAAAGTGAATGCTAACACCGTCCACCATGCTGCCCTTGCCTCTGCCGTACTGTACTGTGTTCGTGTCCTAGCCTGCCTGTCAGCTGTAGCTCTGTATGTGGAATGGGGTTGTGGCCCGTCAGCTGTAGCTGTGGGATAGCAGCTGTTGGCTTATGCCGGAGCTATATGCCTGCTACTGTGGGAGGCCATCCTCTTTTAGACAATTAATGGAGCGCTTACTGTACGTGGTAATTGCCATCCTAATGAAATTAGCTAGGGGACACAGATGCCTGATGATCATGGCAGAACTGTCATACCCTCATTGTACTCCCTATAGACCCAAGCCTATTAATACTGATAAGTTATGGAATTGGACTGAGAGGTATCTAAATTGAAACAGACATCCGTTGCCTCAGTACCAGAGCCAGAGCATGCCTGAGGTGTGTAATCATCTCCTCAAAGGACTCGCTAGTCAGATGGAAGAGCTGTGTGAACAATTGTCAGGTAACACTCAGGACTAATATGCACTCCTTAAAGGGGAACTGCACCTGCTGATTTGGCCTCGTTTTCTGGCTTGCTCCTCATGAAATGCTGGCGGCCATGAAACAAGCCAAACGTGAGATGGCATAGGGGTGTAGTTTGATGGTGGGGTTTCTTGGGTGTGTCGGAACCTTACCCGAAGCTGTTTCCCCACACTCAATTACAACAAACAAACCTCCTGCCTCCCCATATTGACTGATACCATTCAATTCAATCATTTAAAAAAGACAGTACAAGTAAAAGTTGTGTGTATTAAGATTTTAATGCCGAGTGCTAGGTCTCTCCATTCAGAGATGTCAGTATCAAGCCTGTCTGTCGGTCATCTTGCAAGTCTCCAAGTGCTGGCTCCATAGATCCATCTGTGAACATCAATTACCAATGGCAGTTAGGATAGGTGATATCTGTCAAGGTCTTTGCAAGAGGCATGGCAGTGTAGATCAGCTCCTGGCCCCTCATCAAAGATACTGGTACACACAGAGGACTGATTACATATCAAAGATACACACAGAGCACTGATTATATTATCAACAGTGGTTATGGTTAACATGGTGGCACCAACCTGATCGCTGCATTCACCTTTCTATTTCACTTCAGATATCATGAAATGTGAAGTGAAGTAGAATGGTAAACACAGCAATCAGGCTGAACCCGTTTTGACCTTTGACCAGGTCAAATGTCACCAACCAGATTCAAGTGTCCTCCATGTTCAGTTTATAGGAATGCTCACAACGAGGGTCCCCTTGCGGGTCTTCTCTATGTTGCATGTTCAGCTGAAAACTGGACATCTCTCGAACAACTGCAGCAGGCAATCCTGATAAACAATGTATTTCCTCATCTTATGAGGTGGTGTTGACTGGGAGGGCCTGTGACAGGGTGATAAAATAGACAGCCAAGTGGTAAATTGCATTTAGTTTTTAAGAAAGAACAAAGCTTTTTGATTTTGCACTTTTTGATAACGCACTTGGCTGGGTAATTAACCTACTAATTTATCAAACTGGGCAACTTTTCAATCAACTTTTCACATAACACACCATTGTTAATGAAGCCATCTGTGTCATCAGGGCAGTAACTGGGGTCACTATCAGAGGCCTCATGATGACCGGTCACTAAACCATTGCAATTACATTGCTGGACATGTTATGATAACCATCTTTGCTCCTTCTGGTAGGTCCCGGCGTCCGTTCATGACCAGGGGATCCAACTGTGCACTTTGTTTAACAGAAAAACAGGGTCAATGATTGTCATCATCCCTCAATTAAAAACATAGCTTGAGAAATAACAATCTTGTTTGGAAGCTAATGCTATGCTTTACAGAGACTGACTGGCACCCGATTGGATTAGATTCAGGCTGGTGACGACGTTACACTATGCAACCAACTGTGACATGTTTTTCTATGGCCCTGGGTTGGTTTGGGTTTGTTGCTGTTAGTTAGTACCAGAGAGATCCTATTAAATGATGTCATAAACCCTCAAAGTTCCAGAATGGGGTGAAAATGGCAGCTATATTGGTCAGGGAGAAATCCAAACCAGTCTAATTGGAATGAATGGTAGTAAAGCAAAATCCAGATTTGACTATGCAGGAAAATAAAATGTGAATATCAGAAATTGTGTAATAGAATTACTGTCAACCTAAAATATCGTAATATAATTCTAAATACAATTTATACAGATTTTATATAAATGTTCTGTTTTAAATAGCCTCTAATATATATATATATATAAAATGTTTTATCTTTATCTTAAATTTTTTTTTTTTCACCTTTATTTAACCAGGTAGGTCAGTTGAGAACAAGTTCTCATTTACAACTGCGACCTGGCCAAGACAAAGCAAGGCAGTGCGACAAAAAAACAACACAGAGTTACACATGGGAAATAAACAAACGTACAGTCAATAACACAATAGAAAATCTATATACAGAGTGTGCAAATGTAGTGCAAAATGCAGTAAGGTTAGGAAGACAATAAATAGGCCATAGTGGCGAAATAAATTACAGATTAGCATAATCACTGGAATGATGGAATGTGCAAATGATGATGTGCAAATAGAGATGCTGGAGTGCAAAATTGAGCGGAAGTGGGTATGAGGTAGTAGGATGGGCTATTTACAGAAGGGCTATATACAGGTGCAGTGATCGATAAGCAGCTTTGACAGCTGATGCTTAAAGTTAGTGAGGGAGATAGGAACCTCTAGCTTCAAGGATTTTTGCAATTCGTTCCAGTCATTGGCAGCAGAGAAATGGAAGGAATGGCGAAATAGGAAGCCGATTCTAGATTTAATTTTGGATTGGAGATGGTTAATATGAGTCTGGAAGTTGAGTTTAAAGACGCCTAGGTATTTGTAGGTGTCCACAAATTCTAAGTCAGGCCCGTCGAGGGTAGTGATGATAGTCTGGTGGGCGGGTGCGGGCAACGTTCTATTGAAGAGCATGCATTTAGTCTTACTAGCATTTAAGAGCAGTTGGAGGCCACGGAAGGAGTGTTGTATGGCATTAAAGCTTGTTTGAAGGTTAGATAACACAGAGTCCAAAGAGGGGCCAGATGTATACAGAATGGTGTCGTCTGCGTAGAGATGGATCAGAGAGTCACCAGCAGCGAGAGCGACATCGTTGATGTATATAGAGAGTAGGGTTGGCCCAAGAATTGAACCCTGTGGCACCCCCATAGAGACTGCCAGGGGACCGGACAGCAGGCCCTCCGATTTTACGCACTGAACTCTATCTGAGAAGTAGTTGGAGAACCAGGCGAGGCAGTCACTTGAGAAACCAAGGCTGTTGAGTCTGCCAATAAGAATGCGGTGATTGACAGAGTCGAAAGCCTTGGCCAGGTCGATGAAGACAGCTGCACAGTAATGTCTTCTATCAATGGCGGTTATGGTATCGTTAAGTACCTTGAGCGTAGCTGAGGTGCACCCATGACCAGCTCGGAAACCAGATTGCATAGCAGAGAAGGTCCGGTGGGATTCGAAGAAGTCAGTGATCTGTTTATTAACTTGGCTTTCGAAGACTAGAAAGGCAGGGTAGGATGGATATAGGTCTGTAACAGTTTGGGTCTAGAGTGTCTCCCCCTTTGAAGAGGGGGATGACCGCGGCAGCTTTCCAATCTCTAGGGATCTCAGACGATACAAAAGAGAGGTTGAACAGGCTGATAATAGGGGTTGCAACAATTTTGGCTGATAATTTTAGGAAGAAAGGGTCCAGATTGTCAAGCCCAGCAGATTTGTAGGGGTCCAGATTTAGCAGCTCTTTCAGAACATCAGCTGTCTGGATTTGGGTGAAGGAGAAGCAGGGGGGGGGTTTGGGCAGGTTGCTGCGGGGGGTACAGAGCTGTTGTGTGGGGTAGAGGTAGCCAGGTGGAAAGCATGGCCAGCCATAGCAAAATGCTTGTTGAAATTATCGATTATTGTGAATTTATCGGTGGTGACAGTGTTTCCTAGCCTCAATGCAGTGGGCAACTGGGAGGAGATGCTCTTATTCTCCATAGACTTTACAGTGTCCCAGAACTTTTTGGAATTAGTACTACAGGATGCAAATTTCTGTTTGAAAAAGCTGGCCTTTGCTTTTCTAACTAACTGTGTATATTTGTTCCTGGTTTCCCTGAAAATGTGCATATCGCGGGGGCTATTCGATGCTAATGCAGTGCGCCACAGGATGTTTTTGTGTTGGTCAAGGGCAGTCAAGTCTGGGGTGAACCAAGGGCTATATCTATTTTTAGTTCTAAGTTTTTTGAAAGGGGCAAGCTTATTTAGGATGGTGAGGAAAGCACTTTTAAAGAACAACCAGGCATCATCTACTGACGGGATGAGGTCAATATCCTTCCAGGATACCTGGGCCAGATCGATTAGAAAGGCCTGCTCGCAGAAGTGTTTTAGGGAGTGTTTGACAGTGATAAGGGGTGGTCGTTTGACCGCGGACACATTACGAACACAGGCAATGATAGATAGATAGATAGATAGATAGATAGATAGATAGATAGATAGATAGATAGATAGATAGATAGATAGATAGATAGATAGATAGATAGATAGGTACTTTATTGATCCCCCGGGGGAGAAATTTCATAGGCAGTGATCGCTGAGATCCTGGTTGAAAACAGAGGAGGTGTATTTGGAGGGCAAGTTGGTCAGAATGATGTCTATGATAGTACCCATGTTTACGGATTTAGGGTTGTACCTGGTGGGTTCCTTGATAATTTGTGTGAGATTGAGGGCATCTATCTTAGATTGAAGAACAGCCGGGGCGTTAAGCATATCCCAGTTTAAATCACCTAACAGTACAAACTCTGAAAATAGATGGGGGGCAATCAATTCACATATGGTGTCCAGGGCACAGCTGGGGGCTGAGGGGGGTCTGTAACAGGCAGCAACAGTGAGAGACTTATTTCTGGAAAGGTGGATTTTTAAGAGTAGAAGCTCTAACTGTTTGGGCACAGGCATGGACAGTATAAGAACTCTGCAGGTTATCTCTGCAATAGATTGCAACTCCACCTCCTTTGGCCGTTCTGTCTTGACGGGAAATATTGTAGTTGGGGATGGAAATTTCCGAATTTTTGGTGGCCTTCCTGAGCCAGGATTCAGACACAGCTAGGACATCCGGGTTGGCGGAATGTGCTAAAGCAGTGAATAAATCAAACTTAGGGAGGAGGCTTCTGATATTAACATGCAAGAAACCAAGGCTCTTACGGTTACAGAAGTCAACAAATGAGAGCGCCTGGGGAATAGGTGTAATGCTGGGAGCTACAGGACCTGGGTTTACCTCTACATAACCAGAGGAACAGAGGAGGAGTAGAATCAGTGTCAAACTTCAGCGACGTCGCAGAGGAAAAGCCTGTTGAGACCACGTCGGACAATTACGTTGGCAGACCAGTCGCGGTGGCTCGGCGGGGCTCCGTGTCGACAGTAGAAGGTCCAGGCAGGTTGACAATGTACTGTAGCCCGGGAGAGTAGCTAGTACACTTTGGCTGTCCGGTAGATGGGCCTAGCTCACGGCTAGCTTAGGTAGCATATGGACAATGGAGTTTAGCCAACACAGCAGTCACTCGATTGCAGCTAGCTAGCTGTGATGATCCGGTGTGATGGTCCTGTGATTTCAGTAGAAATCCGGTGAAGTGGAAGGGAACGCAGTCCGATATGCGCTGGGTTGGTAGCGCCCTGTGCAGACTGGTCGATAATGTCCGAACTAAAAGCGGCTGATGCAGGCAGAGCGGTGGTGAGGACCGCTAGCAGTGGTTAACGATGGCTAGTAGCTAGTCAGCAAGCTAGCTAGCAGGCTAGCTTCTGACTGCGGTTCAGTTAAATAATGAAAAGTAAGGATATTAGATCCGTTTCACGTTGGGTGAGGCGGGTTGCAGGAGAGGTAGATCGGGAACAATAAAAAATATATGGAAAGTCAGACAAATTACAAACTATTACAAACTATTTACACGGGACATGAGACGGGACGAACAAAAACACGTCTGCACTGTTACGCCATCTTGGAAGAAACACATATATACAGTGGGGAGAACAAGTATTTGATACACTGCCGATTTTGCAGATTTTCCTACTTACAAAGCATGTAGAGGTCTGTAATTTTTATCATAGGTACACTTCAACTGTGAGAGACGGAATCTAAAACAAAAATCCAGAAAATCACATTGTATGATTTTTAAATAATTAATTTGCATTTTATTGCATGACATAAGTATTTGATCACCTACCAACCAGTAAGAATTTCAGCTCTCACAGACCTGTTAGTTTTTCTTTAAGAAGCCCTCCTGTTCTCCACTCATTACCTGTATTAACTGCACCTGTTTGAACTAGTTACCTGTATAAAAGACACCTGTCCACTCACTCAATCAAACAGACTTCAACCTCTCCACAATGGCCAAGACCAGAGAGCTGTGTAAGGACATCAGGGATAAAATTGTAGACCTGCACAAGGCTGGGATGAGCTACAGGACAATAGGCAAGCAGCTTGGTGAGAAGGCAACAACTGTTGGCGCAATTATTAGAAAATGGAAGAAGTTCAAGATGAGGGTCAATCTCCCTCGGTCTAGGGCACCATGCAAGATCTCACCTCGTGGGGCATCAATGATCATGAGGAAGGTGAGGGATCAGCCCAGAACTACACGGCAGGACCTGGTCAATGACCTGAAGAGAGCTGGGACCACAGTCTCAAAGAAAACCATTAGTAACACACTATGCCGTCATGGATTAAAATCCTGCAGCGCACGCAAGGTCCTCCTGCTCAAGCCAGCGCATGTCCAGGCCGGTCTGAAGTTTGCCAATGACCATCTGGATGATCCAGAGGAGGAATGGGAGAAGGTCATGTGGTCTGATGAGACAAAAATAGAGCTTTTTGGTCCAAACTCCACTCGCCGTGTTTGGAGGAAGAAGAAGGATGAGTACAACCCCAAGAACACCATCCCAACCGTGAAGCATGGAGGTGGAAACATCATTCTTTGGGGATGCTTTTCTGCAAAGGGGACAGGACGACTGCACCGTATTGAGGGGAGGATGGATGGGGCCATGTATTGCGAGATCTTGGCCAACAACCTCCTTCCCTCAGTAAGAGCATTGAAGATGGGTCGTGGCTGGGTCTTCCAGCATGACAACGACCCGAAACACACAGCCAGGGCAACTAAGGAGTGGCTCCGTAAGAAGCATCTCAAGGTCCTGGAGTGGCCTAGCCAGTCTCCAGACCTGAACCCAATAGAAAATCTTTGGAGGGAGCTGAAAATCCGTATTGCCCAGCGACAGCCCCGAAACCTGAAGGATCTGTATGGAGGAGTGGGCCAAAATCCCTGCTGCAGTGTGTGCAAACCTGGTATAGAACTACAGGAAACGTATGATCTCTGTAATTGCAAACAAAGGTTTCTCTACCAAATATTAAGTTCTGCTTTTCTGATATATCAAATACTTATGTCATGCAATAAAATGCAAATTAATTATTTAAAAATCATACAATGTGATTTTCTGGATTTTTGTTTTAGATTCCGTCACTCACAGTTGAAGAGTACCTATGATAAAAATTACAGACTTCTACATGCTTTGTAAGTGGGAAAACCTGCAAAATCGGCAGTGTATCAAATACTTGTTCTCCCCACTGTATATATATGTATATATGTATGTATATATATATATGTTTTAAGATAAAGATAAAACATTTTATGAGCATAGCATTATTTCTATTACAGCATATTGGATGACTGTCATTCAAATTCCATTCGTCCATCGAGATAAAAATTTGAGTAATCAAGGTGACAGACAGTGACACATCAGTAACTCCTTGCACACTCTTGCCTGCATCTAGCTGATCTAGGGTGTAATCATTAGTCCAACAGTTGCAAACGAGAGTTTCCACAGGTATGTTTATCCCTGTTTCGTTCCGTTTGCTTCGGTTTAAGAAACGCTTTTCAACAGAATCGGTGGCATGAATCACCCCTGAACACATGCAAACACAGTTCACTTTCATAGCAACCACATACAAACAGCATGATCACTTTGCTCATTGTATAATTCCTTCTCACATCTACACGCTCTCTTCCTCTCACCTTTTCCCTTCACTTGTGGACTTCAGTGCACAACACATCAGCTGTCTGTGACCAGGCGAAAAAAAAGTTCCATCCAAACCTTCATATCATAACCCCCACACACAGCCTAAATCGTTGTCGCCATGTTAGCTAATGTCATAGTCAGCATAGCTACTAGAACTAACACATTAGTAAACCCACTACAATCATGCAGTACAGTGTACAGTTAGCAAGCAGTTTAGCAGTTACACCGGCGGGCCCCGGTGGCAATAAATTAATAAAATCAAAAGCTAACCTTGACTTGGAAGAGTTCCAGTGTTGGATAGCTATAGCCAGCTAGCTAACATAGCACCCCCTCTGTTTGAGCCAGGTGTTTGATTGGGCTAAACTAGCTAGCTGCATTCACTACCTAAGGGAAAGTTTAGAAAATACAACAAAATATCTCTCTCTCACTCTTTCTTGCTTCCCCTTCATTTTTTTCCAACTTTTGTTTTACACTTTCTACCCCTTAATCCTCCCCTAACCTGGACAAATCCTCCCCTAACCGGTTGTGGCCGGCTGCGACACAGACCGGGATCAAACCTGGGTCTGTAGTGACACCTTAAGCACTGCGATGTCCTTCATTTTAAAATAAATGTATTTACTATTGTCTTTCTCTCTCTTTGAGTCAACTATGCACCACATGTTATGCACTGCAGTGCTAGCTGTAGCTTATGCTTTCAATACTAGATTAATTCTCTGATCCTTTGATTGGGTGGACAACATGTCAGTTTATGCTGCAAGAGCTCTTATAGGTTGTAGAACATCCTCTGGAAGTTGTCATAATTACTGTGTAAGTCTATGAAAGTGGGTGAGAACCATGAGCCTCCAAGGTTTTGTGTTGAAGTCAGTGTACCCAGAGGAGGATGGAAACTAGCTGTCCTCTGGCTACACCATGGTGCTACAGGCTACTGTAGACCTTCATGTCAAAACAGTGTGTTTCAATCAATTATTTTTAATGTTTCACTATTTAGATTTTTCAGAAATTCACTGAGGAGGATGTTCCTCCCATTCCTCCACTGAGGAGCCTCCACTGATCTTATCAAGCACTGGCAAACCATGGTTGACCAACTCAACCCTGCCGTCACACAATTACTGTTGTTGTTTGCGAGAAAAAAATGGTCCCTTATAAATCGCAATCGGGGTCAGATGGGCATAATTTGAAATCTTGTCCTATTGCCAACAATGACTACTAGCCAATGCATGTCAGAGAAACAGATCGTAATTTTGGTGTGCATAGAAAATACACTTGAGTGGATTCAGGTGCGTGTGCTGCGTCTAAGTTTCTTAACAGTAGACAAACAGGCTAATTCTGTCCAGAATAACCCAGAGTATTAGCGTAAGGGATGGGCAAAATTTATTGTCGCGCGCGGTGCTCAAATTCAGAACGGCTGTCAGTCGAAACCAGTACGTCGCTGTGCAGCGCAGAGCCTGAGGTCTGCGGTCATGTATAGTACAGTGTGTTACTGTATAGCCACTGCATTCCAATTTAGGCATTTATCAGTGCTATTTTCAACACGTATACAGGTACGAGTGTAAAACGCTACACCAGATCAGGGGTCTCCAACGCCTGTTCTGGAGCGCGACAGGATGAACAGGCTTTTGTTTCAGCCCAGCACTAACACTGTGGGCTAGAACAAAAGGACGAATGTTGTAAACCACTGCCTTACACTTATTCAGTAGTGGAGTCTAGTCTAGTAGTAGTGTGATATTACTCCGCCTACTGGTGGTGTCTGGAAACTGCAGTATGTTCAACAAGGCAGCAGTTCCCTGATTCTACATAACAATTGATTGTATTCTGGTCGTTAGGAGAGAAAAAACACAATTGGTGGTAAAGCACACTATTGAAGTCATGAGGACAATAATTAGCACAGAAATAAATGGATTCCTCTGTGGAGCATATATGACTTGGAGGGGGCTTATCAGTGACGCGTTTACGAGAATGACCTCAGAGCGAAGAGTGGGCCAGAGTGTGAGGGCGTGCTGCAGAGCTACAGTCAGTGGTACCAGCCTCTCCAGTGGGTCTCTCATTATGGAGGCATATGGGTGAATGAGAGTGAGAGGGACAGCTGGAGCTGTCCACTCACAATGCAGAATGCACCAGGAGAGTGTGAGGAAAAGATAGATCATTTATCAGGGTCTATAGGGGAATATTTAAGCATTCACAGATCAGTGTGACAGATAATAGTCCACAGCTCCTCTGCGTCGTATTACCACCACGATTCTTCAAATGACCCAGATTAATTGAAAATTTGGATTTTGTGTTTTTATTTGTATTTTATTTCACCTTTATTTAACCAGGTAGGTCAGTTGAGAACAAGTTCTCATTTACAACTGCGACCTGGCCAAGACAAAGCAAAGCAGTGAGACAAAAACAACACAGAGTTACACAGTAAACAAACGTACAGTCAATAACACAAGATCTATATACAGAGTGCAAATGTAGTGCAAAATGCAGTAAGGTTAGGAAGGTAGGACAATAAATAGGCCATATTGGTGAGATAAATTACAGATTAGCATTAACACTGGAATGATGGATGTGCAAATTATGATGTGCAAATAGAGATACTGGAGTGCAAAATTAGCGAAAATAATAAAATAAATATGGGGATGAGGTAGTAGGGTGGGCTATTTACAGAAGGGCTATATACAGGTGCAGTAATCGATAAGCAGCTCTGACAGCTGATGCTTAAAGTTAGTGAGGGAGATAGGAACCTCGAGCTTCAATGATTTTTGCAATTCGTTCCAGTCATTGGCAGCAGAGAACTGGAAGGAGTGGCGGCCAAAGGAGGTGTTGGCTTTGGGGGTGACCAGTGAGATATACCTGCTGGAGCGCATGCTACGGGTGGGTGTTGCTATGGTGACCAGCGAGCTGAGATAGGGCGGGGATTTACCTAATAAAGACTTATAGATGACCTGGAGCCAGTGGGTTTGGCAACGAATATGTAATGAGGGCCAGCCAACGAGAGAATACAGGTCGCAGTGGTGGGTAGTATATGGGGCTTTGGTAACAAAACGGATGGCACTGTGATAGATTACATCCAATTTGCTGAGTAGAGTGTTGGAGGCTATTTTGTAAATTACATCGCCGAAGTCAAGGATCGGTAGGATAGTCAGTTTTACAAGGGCATGTTTGGCAGCATGAGTGAAGGAGGCTTTGTTGCGAAATAGGAAGCCGATTCTAGAATTGTGTGAGGGTAGTCTCATTCCCTTACAGTGAGCTATAAGATTGGCAAAGCGAGACTAATTTGAGGGGAAATGTCAAACTGGACTGAGACATCCATTTATGGAGCTGAATAGAATCTCATCTTGAGACATGGACATGGATGATTTTAGGAATCGTCAAAGAGTGCTTACTCCCGATGAGAGGCGAGAGAGGCATGCGATTCTTACTTTCCCCTGGGATCCCCTTTGTCTGTGAATTCACAGACTGTTTCTTGTTTCGGTCTGACCCCTACCTCTACCCCAAAGCTGCCTACTGGAGCACAATCACACATGGACATCAGCTGTGAATAGCAGGCACCTGCAGGCATTGTGTATGTGTGTGTTTCTGTCTTCTGGGATTTCTGTGTGCACGTGTGTGTGCGTGTGCGTGTGTGTGTGTGTGTGAATGTGAGTGTGTGTGTGTGTGTGTGTTTTTATGGTGTAGCCAATGGATTAGCATTGATTTTACCCCCACAGTAATCAGGCCTGTTATGAGTATCCATTCAACTTTGTTTCAGATAATCCTTTGGATGTTGTTCAGAGGGCTGTTGTTCTGTTGTACATGTTGACTGCAGAATCGTTTGTGTTCTAGGAGACTCGGATCACTCAAACAAACACTAGGATATTGTTTCAAGATGAGAACTATAGACTTATATAATTGGGACTCTACCGCCAAGAGCACATTTTCATTTTCTGTCAGTATGGTGTGTGGCTCTTTGGGAAAATATGAACATCCTTCTTTGTAAAAAATACTGTCAAAATACTTATTCTAAATAAACAAAAGAATGAGTGTTTTTTCCCACGGTATTTCAAATGTCAATGTTTGAAGTCAAAAGCCACACCATGGAAACCTTCACCACTTTCCCTAAGTTATATCCATTACATTCTATTTATTGTCAGTTTCCAACATTTAACATTTTCCAAAGAAATACAGTTTCAGTTTTAGTAATAGTGTGTCTGCTGTAACGCCTCTGCTGGTCCAAATCATACAGGTTATTTTGAGTTTTCCTGTGGAATATGATAGGCGGAGACATCTGCTGTCTTCAGGAAACTGCACCCGGAGTACCTTACAGAGTAAATGAATGACCATGCTGAATCACTCAAATCTATTACACACTATTATATATATATATATATATATATATATATATATATATTTGAATACCATTATAGTTGCAAACTATAGTCTATAGTCTCTCTCTCTCACCTGATAATGAGTGAACAACTACAGTACCCTGTGTGCATAAAGACTGGGCATCAGAGATTTCCAGTCTAAGTTAACGACACAGTAGAAATCCTCAAGAAAAAAAGATCCTGTTAATCTGAAAGAAAATAGAATGTTTATGAGGCGGAGATGGAGTGATTGAGCTGTCTGTGTACATTATGTGTGTGTAAAGTGTGTTTATTTGGTGAGCAGACCAAGCTTCTTTAGGCTAGTTCTCTGTGGCTGTGTCCTGCCCTCCCTCTCCTCTATGTCCTGTGAGTGTGAGGCTGTGTCTTGGACCAGGGCGGGAGGCTGGGAGACTCCACTCCAGCTCTACAACTCCAGCCTCTCTAGACCAGAGCTGTGACTCTCACAGATTACATCAGCAGGGAGACATAGTAAAGCGTGTGTGTAGAAGCAGATTACTACTTACGTTCCTCCAGGGTATTGACATTCACAGCCGCATCTAGACACAGTGAAGTCGGTTCTACTCAGCAGCGTACATTCTCTTGGGCCAAAGAATCTCTCAAGCATCACAGATGTTCTACAACTAGTATCAGTAGAGAAAGGCTGTGCTGGGACCCGCGAACCTTGATCTCTGGGAGTGAGTGTGTGAGCGGTGAAATGACAGCTATGGCTGTGAGCTTCATGTCTAGAGTGGAGGAGCTGCTGGCCTCAAGCAGCCAGGTTGTGTGGAGCTTGGCGGAGCAGACCCTCAGAAGGTGGTCCTATCAGGGGCTCATGCCAGCCCGCCGCTTCCTACAGACATGGTGGCAGCTCGGGGAGATTTATCAGGTACGCTGAAACTGTGTTACTAATCAATCCCTTTACTCCAGGGGAAAGGTTGTACTGTACATGCTGCTCAAATTAATGTGGCTTTTATTGACTGCTCTGTTGACACTTCCTTTGCCAGCTGCTAATTGGCAGGTACTGGTGTCTAGGGCAAGATTATGTCTGATCTATTCTAATTGGACTTTTCTTGATGATATAGCTTTCTGTAAATGGGCATATCTGTCAGGAGTTGTCTGGGGTCTGTAGAATAGCCATCACGTTGTGGCTACAACAGAGTATGTCCAAAGGGAAACTACATTATAATTTCACTTTTAGAATAACATTGTTTTTGAGAGATTGTCTTGGACTGGTTATTGTCCAGTTGATGGTGTCTATTGGGTGAAAGTTTACTGTTTGCTGTTTGTACCTCTGAGGACTCAGTCACAGAGATGGGTTTAACAGGGGAAGCAGCATGGCCAGTCTTTTGATCTCCCAGTTTGAAGTGAAACACTTTGAAATGCTGTCTTTTGTTTGTTGAAGCGACTGAATGGGATCTTGCTTGTGCACAAATGAGACATCCTCTATAACTCTATGAACATGTCTGTCAAATTTGGAAAATTTCAGAAAATGTCAAGTTAGTTAAGGTTGACCTATATGAAGTTCTACTGAGACAAATTACATTGTTCATATTTGGAGATCATCATCAGTGAAGATGGATGGTGACAAGAGATGGTAATGAGTTGGAATACCTGGGGCTTATTGCAGTGAATGTCTGTTAAGCAGTCAAATACAGGTGGGGACTAGTGCTGCAGGGCTGGAGCTAAGCCCATGTAGGTCAGCGGCCCCGCCCCAATGACAGGCCATCAGGGGGATGACCTCTGTGTCATGGCTATTACACATCACAAGACCTTCCTTTAAACCTGTGTGTCAACCTCTCTGAAGCCATGGCCTCTAGCCGTCTGCGGGGGGTGGTCCATCCTTAGTGATTCTGAAAACTTTAAAAAATGTGGATCGATAGTCACCAACAAAGCTCTAATTTTACTGCCGTGTTAGGAAAAATGAAATGAGTGAAAACAACATTGTGTATCCACAGCACATTGCACATCTTTATAGTCTAAAGGTATTTTAGGCGCTGTCTGTTTAAATGTTTTACGAGTCTCTCTGTCTTTCTGAAATTGGTTGTGCAGTGAGCTGTTGCGTAATGATTTCGGGATACGGTTCAGACTGAGCAGTAGCTCATTGGTTGCTAAGGTGAATTTAAAATGGGGTTAATGCATGCGGGTGTTGGTAGCGGGGGTGGTGTGAGGGTAGGTAGAGGGGGGCTTTAGGGGTGCAAGAGATGGGCACATGCGAGGAGCAGAAAATCAGGGGTGTAATTAAATTAGTACTACTGTTATTACACTTTATTCTATTAAACAATGTTAGAAGACTAACACATTTTAGACCTTGGAGATACTGACCTCTTTGTTTCTAGGTTTTGATGTCACTTTGTCCGTAACAATGCAACATTGATAAATGTAATGTGGTGTGGATCATGCACTGGACAACCGCACAATCCCTTAAAGGGTTACTATAGTGACTAATCCCTGCATAGACAGTGGAGCTTGTGTAATTAACAGCTACAATAATTCTCTGTATTAAGACGGATTACACAGAAAACACACATGTTGTTCTATGTAGACAGGCCCTATAGTTTCTTCTGTGTTACATTCAGTAATCCGTGATTGTGTTTTTGTTCTTTGCTGTATAGGTGAGCTATTGAACCATTATGAAAGGGCTTGAATTCTCAAGGGAAATAGAGATTACATTTTGTTTTTGAAATTCCCAGAAACTACAGTTTTGAGTTTAGAAAGAGAGTCTAAATAATTTAGTGTTTGCGTGACAGTAATTTAAACACTTGGTCCAGACATGCTCACAAGTGAGTACATTTCAATGAGGTTTATGTGTTAAAAAACAAAGCAAAAAAGTTGCCTGTATAACAAGTTAAAAGTAACTCTGTTGTGGTGAAGGGAACAATATGTTCTGGTAGACTGCATTTAACATCAGCCCAGAACGTCTATTCCCACCCTGTGGTCACTGGTCCCTAACGTGACCATCACTTTCCACCACAGAGGCCAGGCCAGCCAAACAGTTGGGAGCCACATGTTCTTCACTCCAATGAGTCACAGAAATAAATGTTGTCTTCTTCGCCACATTCCTGAGTGTCAAGCAGCCTTGAGAGTCAACATTGACACGAATCCTGTGCAGCATCTTTCCCTGGTTTCCCTACAGCTTTCGCAGACCTCTTACATGACCATTCTTTGTTTAAGCCTCTCAGTTTTACCTGACCATTCAGTGTTTCTTGTTTCTTACAACTATGATGTAAACAAATGTCCTTTATCATCTACAAACTCTCAGAAGTAACAGAATAAGGAAAGCAGATTATTATTTAATTATCTCTAACCCAAACAGTAGTTTGAATGCTCACTACGTGCCGTGCACTCCAAACATCGCCACACACTCATCTCACCCAAGGACATGGAAGAGCACACGGCAAGCACACACACACACACCTGTAAAATGTGCTGTCAGCACCCGGACACTAACATCCATTTCGACAATGAAAAAGGAATCCATTTATCTATTCAACAGTTGTACCGTAGATGAGATTTTCCTCAAGTCAAGTGCTACTGTTCGAACGCGACTTGTTTTTCAGCGTATAATGTTCCCGTTTATCTATTCAACAGTTGTACCTTAGATGAGGAATTCTCTTGTCTTACATGGGAGGAAAGGCTTGGATCATTAGTTTTGGTTCATGTTAATGAGAGTGGTGCAGAGGAAGGTCATGGGTGTAGGGAAGATAGCTTCCATGCCCTTGGTTTTAGCAGTGCATGGAGACACCAGGAATTAGATGGTGGTGCTAGAGTGAGGGTGTAGTAGTCGCTGTGCTGGGTGTAGTGAAGGTGTACTCGCCATGCTGTCTGGGGATCTCATCATGTCTGTTCCCTTCGCACAGATGACGGAGGGCCGGCTGTTCCAGGTGCACCTCCTGGACGACAGGAAGCTGGAGCTACTGGTCCAGGTAGGTACACACCCTCTAAACAAACTCATCCTCTGTACTTGTAATTGTCGTTATTCTCTAGTGTGGATACTTTATGCATTTGTGTTGATTTGTACTCTACCTGGTTTCATTTTCCTAGCCGAAGCTCTTGTCCCGGGATCTGTTAGATTTGGTGTCCTCACACTTTAACCTGAAGGAGAAGGAGTATTTTGGACTATTCTTCATCGATGACACGTATGTATAATTCCTAGCTACATTCTAGTTCACTGATATATTTCCAATATTTTGGTGTCAGATACAAACATGGGTGCAAACTGGTCTACTTCCTTTTCTTTGCTGCCGATTGCATCTCCATGACACAAAGTTGAAACAATGCAATTTATGAGACAACTTTGTATCAGTCTAGCAGTTGACACCACAGTTAAATGGATAGCATCTGTTGTAAAAGTAACATGAGTATCCTTCCCAAGTGGTCAGAGTAACTGGCTCCAGCTGGATCGCAGGGTCCTGGATCATGACTTCACTAAAAAGACTGGTCCACTGGAGCTCAAATTCCTGGTCAGGTGAGTGATCTCTCTCTCTCTCTCTCTCTCTCTCTCTCACTGCCTCTCAGCTGGTAGCCTAACGGCTACCCCATAGTGTACTTTATCACATCTACCATCAGGCTGAGGCTTTGACAGTGTCTTACATGTTCTTAAATCCATAGACGTACCCTTCCTCTTTGCGAACTAGGCTATATGTGGTTTATTTGGAAATCCATCTAAAAAAAGTAGGTATCTATAAATGTTGCCCAAGAGAAGGCTCAAAGTGCTACTACAGTGTTAATTGGAAGTTGATTGGAAGTACTTGTAACCCTGACCACATGTAGCTAGTCATGTCCAGTAGATGGTGCTAATGTAATATTCTGCAACATGAACGACTTCTGAAATGTGGGATAGGCAACAAGGAGCATTACCCTTACACCTAGTACTCCATTTAATTACATCATGCCTATTTGTGTTTTACAGGTTTTATATTGAGAAGATAACATTCTTGAAAGAGAATACAACAGTGGAGCTGTTTTTCCTAAATGCCAAATCGTCAGTCTTTAATGTAAGCGGATGTAACTACTTTTCTTACATGTGTTACTCAATATGATTGTATCGAGCATACCACGAGTCAGCCCTCCAAAGCCTGTCCTTCAATTTCCATGCCAATGCACATATTGTGCCTACCCTGTTCCACTACATGCTCAGACATAAACCAATTGCACGACCTGTGATCATTTTGAGGAGTGAAAATATAATCACACAAATGTAATTATAAGCCAAAGGTTCTGTTGTAGAATTATAGTGGGGGCATTCTAGCTGATAGGATGAGTGGCTGCTGTAACTGAAAGTTGGCTCCAGAGGTCAATATCTTAAAACAACAAGCATATGGGCCAGAAACACAGTTGGTGGCCAGAGAATTCTTATGTCTACACATCATCACAGAAGACAGTAAGGACTAGCTTTTTGACTGGACACTCTCCACTCTCATTACTATTCATTATTTTAAACTCTTTCAAAAACAATTTTTATAGGAATTCTTCTGCAGAGTTATTTTCTAATGTGGGCTAAAGTCACTTGATTTGCTGACTTCACAGAGACGTCCCTGCTTTTGCTTTGTGTATGCTACGCTAATACAACATTCTTCAACACAATGATAGCTTTCAGGCTTTTTCCAAGAGTACCAAATAGTTCCCTAATCCTCCTAAATATCATTTGACTTAGGGCTTTCTTTAGGAAATCCTGCACTGTAACAACATGAAAAAGAACAATATCCTGATTCACTGCCTCTTCTCTCTGAGACCTGTGCATATTTCCCAAGCCACACACAGCTCAGCCAGACTAGCAGAAATCAGTCTCTGAGCTGTGTTGTTGTAAAAAATATTAGATAGTGTTTGTGATAATTAAGAGGAGGAAATCATCTAGGCTTCCATACATGTTGCATAATGCAGCTGGCGGAACAGATGTAACATTTCATACACGTACAGACACACATACATCACATATTACGTGGTCACACACACACACACGCGAGAATTGTAAAGGGAAGTAGTGTTGTTATCTAGCAGTGATTGTAAAGGGCTGAGTGCTGCACCCACTGTTGACTTTCTTTCTGATATTGGAAAGCTGACCTTTGACCATCAATAACTTTGCAATTCGATTTTGACAGATGCATTGATTAATGATAATCCATAGCACTCATACTGTCTATTGATTAATGATAATCCATAGCACTCATACTGTCTATTGATTAATGATAATCCATAGCACTCATACTGTCTATTGATTAATGATAATCCATAGCACTCATACTGTCTATTGATTATTGATAATCCATAGCACTCATACTGTCTATTGATTAATGATGATCAATAGCACTCATACTGTCTATTGATTAATGATAATCCATAGCACTCATACTGTCTATTGATGAATGATAATCCATAGCACTCATACTGTTTATTGATTAATGATAATCCATAGCACACATACTGTCTATTGATTAATGATAATCCATAGCACTCATACTGTCTATTGATGAATGATAATCCATAGCACTCATACTGTCTATTGATTAATGATAATCCATAGCACTCATACTGTCTATTGATTAATGATGATCAATAGCACTCATACTGTTTATTGATTAATGATAATCCATAGCACTCATACTGTCTATTGATTAATGATAATCCATAGCACTCATACTGTCTATTGATTAATGATAATCCATAGCACTCATACTGTCTATTGATTAATGATGATCCATAGCACTCATACTGTCTATTGATTAATAATAATTCATAGCACTCATACTATCTATTGCATTATACTATCCTTCTGTATTATACTGATGCTAAAATGTGTCTAGTGCCATTTACTTTATGTTCGTATTCTATCTTTTGTTTTCTTGTTGTTGCATTGTCAAGAATGAACCTGCAAGTAAGCGTTTAGTTGGACGGTGTATACCATGCGTATTCCATACATACGACTAATAAAACTTGAAACTTTATATAGATTTATACTGAACAAAAATATAAACGCAACAATTTCAACGATTTTACTGAGTTACACTTCATATAAGGAAATCTGTCAATTGAAATGAATTAATTAGGCCCTAATCTATGGATTTCACATGACTGGGCAGGGGTGCAGCCATGGGTTGGCCTGAGAGGGCATAGGCCAACCCACTTCGGAGCCAGGCCTACCCACATCAGAATTAGTTTATCTCCACAAAAGGGCTTTATTACAGACAAAAATACTAATCAGTTTCATCAGCTGTACGGGTGGCTGGTCTCAGACGATCCCGAAGGTGAAGAAGCCAGATGTGGAGTTCCTGGGCCGACATGGTTACACGTGGTCTGCGGTTGTGAGGCCAGTTGGACGTACTGACAAATTCTCTAAAAAGATGTTGGGTGCGGCTTACAAAAGCTCTGGTGGACATTCCTGCAGTCAGCATGCCAATTGCACGCTCCCTCAAAACCTGAGACATCTGTGGCATTGTGTTGTGTGACAAAACTGCACATTTTAGTGTCCTTTATTGTCCGCAGCACAAGGTGCACTTGTGTAATGATCATGATATTTAATCAGCTTCTTGATATGCCACACCTGTCAGGTGGATGGATTATTTTAGCAAAGGAGAAATGCTCACTAACAGGGATGTAAACACATTTGTGTGCTTATGGAACATTTCTGGGATCTTTTATTTCAGTTAATGAAACATGGGACCAACACTTTACATGTTGTTGTGTTTATATTTTAGTTCAGTATATATACACATCAGTAAGTCTGAGTAACCAACAGCCATCTGCATTTGTTTATCACCTAAAGTTGCTGAATTACCTAGAGGAAATGATGGATCCCATTCCCAATAGTTCAGATAGATAGGGGGGACATGTTTTGCTATTTGGGAGGCTGCATATGTATTTAAGCACCCTTGATTTTCTCCACGCCATGGAGATAGTCTTACATCTTGAGCCATCTGTCTGTCTTTCTACTTTAAAAGGGTACTAGAGCTAGCTAACAACAGCTCTATCAAGTGACCTTTTTTTATTTTACTAGGCAAGTCAGTTAATAACAAATTCTTATTTACAATGACGGCCAAACCCGGACGACGCTGGGACAATTGTGCGCTGCCCTATGGGACTGCCAATCACGTCTGGATGTGATATAGCCTGGAATCGAACCAGGGACTGTAGTGACGCCGCTTGTCTTAGACCACTGCGCCACTCGGGAAACTTAAAAACTTCACGCGCACTGCCACATCACAACCCTGTATGGAACTTAATATAAATCCATTTGACATCATGCACACTATAAATAAGTTATGGGATACGTGCATTTTTGGGATAGTGATACAACGTTGTAGGAGAAACTTTTTTTCCCGAGACTGGAGGAACGTGAACCTGCTCTCAGAATGTACCATTTTGATTATAAGGGGGTTGACATTATAAATAACTGCGATTATACAGTATTTTTTAAACTATTGTATGGACTTTCGTTCTATGTTATTATACACATAACGTGGATGAATAATATGAAAAACTCTTCTAATATACCGACTCAACCATAAACACGCGTACCCGCTTTTCAGTGACAATGGTTCAGTCGGTAACTGTGGAGCGGAGGTACGTATGGTAATGAGATTTTCCTCAAGTCAAGTGCTACTGTTCGAACGCGACTTGTTTTTCAGCCTATAATGTTCCCGTTTCTTCTTTTTTTTCACGACAGGAGATCATCGAAGTGGAGAGTGAAAACGTTTTCAAATTAGCCGCTTACGCGTTGCAGGTAAATAGATTTTTGTAGTTTGTGGAGTAACTGTCATTCATCAGCGATTTGAATCTAAACTGAATCAACACTGCATGCACGCTGTTACAAAAAGGGTTAGGGTTTCGAAACCTTATTTTGAAATATGTATAGTAGTTACGTTTTTACTTCAATCTTGAAATAATTGATTGTAGTTCTTTAGCGTGAAATTATATGATTTTACTGTAATGGTATTCAACACTGAGTGAGATTGAAAAGTGTTTCCGTGGTCCCAAGTAACATTCAAGACTTGCAATGAAATAGGCCTATTGATGTTGAAGTCCTCCATACCAGGAGGCTACTTGTTGTATCGTCATTCTCACTAATAAGGGTGCTATTTTGTTTTCCCAGGAGGCCAAAGGAGACTACACAAAGTAAGGATTCACGCATGTCAACACTAATCGATAAATAAATACATATGTATTATTGTTAGAATTACAATCAATTGTGTGAAATGATGATCTGCATGCATCTTTTGTTAAAGATTGTAATAAAATGTATTCATCTTGCACAGGCTACTCACGCAGTCACGTTTCCAGCCACAGTAGGCTATTTGGAAAGGGACATAAAACATATAAAATATGTTTAAAATTAGCCCAAGTAACATAAGTTTTACTAACTCATGAAACACGTTTTTGTGTAAGTTTAGGTTTCTTAAGCAATCTACACACATTTATTATTTACCCCATAATAAATGCTTCTATGTAGTCTTTACATGTTTGAGACCTGTGGTGTTGGGTCTAAGCTCAGTGAACAACCCAGGCAGGGAGGGTTGCAGTGGTCATTTAATGGTTAAACACGTTTGCTCAGATTTTGGGTTTTATCTTGCAGTTCTGTTAGTTGATGATTTCCTTGAGGTTGTTATTTTGGTGTTGAACTGAGCTGGAATTTGCTTTACATACAACTCTGTTTTATATATTCCCTGTTGCTAAAAGTATCCGTAGAACATACACAGTAATGTTTCTAGATGCAGTTTCCCTGCTCAGTTCTGATTGCGTGTTAAATGGGACGTGTCATTGTTTTCTATCTCCATCCCTCAGTAGCCAAATGCTATAGGCTCTACTCTGGCAAACCTGACCTCAATTGCTATCTGTTTGAGTTTGTGTCCTGGCTATTTCATTTCCTTTCCCCGTGTCTAGTTCGGTGTAAGTATGTCTTGGGTTAGATTGTTGTTGCCTGTGCAAGATACCGATAACAATCTTTCATCTTCTCTCTCAGAATGTTATTTAGGACTAATGTGTTTTTGTGGCGGGATAAAGCATTGAAAGGCTTGACCTGGTGATAAGGTTTGTTATTTTAGTCGTCAGTTGGAGAGGGCTGAGGTAATCAGTAAAAATTGTGCTATCGTTTTGGAGTGAACAAGCTGGTTGTATGGCTGAACCTGTGGGGTGTTTTCCACAGCTTGGGTCCCCTAGAGGCCCCTAGCCATTATCTGAACGTAAGGCTTTGTGTTCTGCTATGTAAGGAATTGTATGGTGTGAATGCACACCGTGATATTTAATGCTGAAAATGCAGTTTGTTTCTACGTCAAAGTCCCATCTTTGTACTCTCAAAAACTCATTTCAGCAAGCTTCACATAGTTAATGGTGATTGTATTCTATTCAGACTGGCCAGTGAAGCCCTTCACGGCTTTGTATTGCAGTATGTTAGGGGGTGAGTTTTCAGATCGTTTAGCCCTGAGGTGTCAGGCAGCTAGGTGAGTTAATGTTTCAGCCTGTGAGGGCGTGGGGATGTGCTGCACTTTGTCTTGACTGAAAGCACAATGAAACAGACCCTGTCAACAAAGTCTGTAAAATCAGTGTGGATGGCAGCCTGTCCAACTATATAGCCCAGCCTACTCTCTCCTGGGTTGTTCTTAGGCCAATACATATTTTTCCTCTCTGATGGTTTTAATTTGTACCTTTTTTTGGAGGAGGAAGGTTGGCAAATCCCCTCATAAAACGTATTCTGCTTAAGACAGGCATGGCGAAGGGCCCTGCAGCTTTGAGATTAAATGTGAAGGAGTTGGGGAGACCCCCCCCCCCCTTTCCAACGTACATCCTGTTCTAAGAGGGATGAGCTTTAACAGTGCAGACCCCAATGGCCCACCGTAGACTGCCAGGCGTCAGAAGGATTAACCATTATGATGTCATCTCTCGTGGTCAAAGCTGACCCTTTTTATTTTGTTAGTCCGTACATCCAAATACGTTCAATGAAAAATAACAAAAACACAAGTATTATAAGTTGTCCCAGTAGTTTAGAACATGATAAAGATATGAAAGACCTGCCGGTCTGAGTCCTGTCCTAGGGGCCAAGTCATATTTTTGAAAAGCTCTCCTTTGAGTTGTACAGTACCTTTTTAACACTGCATGCCAAAACTGGTGAATTGCTTTTGTTCTGGGCTCCAGTGCTCTTGCCTACTAAGTCATAGCCCTCTTTGGCGATCAGTAATTATAGATCAAGTGTTTCCCCCTCATGTGTTTGGAGTGACTCATGGTACACTATCACAGACCTTGACAGTGACATGCAAAACAGAGAGATAACATGCTATTGCTGTGTTTTAGATCACCTCCAGACTTCTCTGTTCTGCGTACTAATCAGTATTCAAAAGTGAGAGGTACCTGTCGCATGAATGGGGGTGGCCTTCCTTGATTTGAAAAACATACATACATACATACATACATACATACATACAGTGGGGAGAACAAGTATTTGATACACTGCCAATTTTGCAGGTTTTCCCACTTACAAAGCATGTAGAAGTCTGTAATTTTTATCATAGGTACTCTTCAACTGTGAGTGACGGAATCTAAAACAAAAATCCAGAAAATCACATTGTATGATTAAGTAATTAATTTGCATTTTATTGCATGACATAAGTATTTGATACATCAGAAAAGCAGAACTTAATATTTGGTACAGAAACCTTTGTTTGCAATTACAGAGATCATACGTTCCCTGTAGTTCTTGACCAGGTTTGCACACACTGCAGCAGGGATTTTGGCCCACTCCTCCATACAGACCTTCTTCAGGTTTCGGGGCTGTCGCTGGGCAATACGGACTTTCAGCTCCATCCAAAGATTTTCTATTGGGTTCAGGTCTGGAGACTGTCTAGGCCACTCCAGGACCTTGAGATGCTTCTACGGAGCCACTCCTTAGTTGCCCTGGCTGTTTGTTTCGGGTCGTTGTCATGCTGGAAGACCCAGCCACGACCCATCTTCAATGCTCTTACTGAGGGAAGGAGGTTGTTGGCCAAGATCTCACGATACATGGCCCCATCCATCCTCCCCTCAATACGGTGCAGTCGTCCTGTCCCCTTTGCAGAAAAGCATCTCCAAAGAATGATGTTTCCACCTCCATGCTTTACGGTTGGGATGGTGTTCTTGGGGTTGTACTCATCCTTCTTCTTCCTCCAAACACGGCGAGTGGAGTTTAGACCAAAAAGCTCTATTTTTGTCTCATCAGACCACATGACCTTCTCCCATTCCTCCTCTGGATCATCCAGATGGTCATTGGCAAACTTCAGACGGGCCTGGACATGCGCTGGCTTGAGCAGGGGGACCTTGCGTGCGCTGCAGGATTTTAATCCATGAAGGCGTAGTGTGTTACTAATGGTTTTCTTTCACTGTGGTCCTAGCTCTCTTCAGGTCATTGACCAGGTCCTGCCGTGTAGTTCTGGGCTGATCCCTCACTTTCCTCATGATCATTGATGCCCCACGAGGTGAGATCTTGCATGGTGCCCCAGACCGAGGGAGATTGACCGTCATCTTGAACTTCTTCCATTTTCTAATAATTGCGCCAACAGTTGTTGCCTTCTCACCAAGCTGCTTGCCTATTGTCCTGTAGCCCATCCCAGCCTTGTGCAGGTCTACAGTTTTATCCCTGATGTCCTTACACAGCTCTCTGGTCTTGGCCATTGTGGAGAGGTTGGAGTCTGTTTGATTGAGTGTGTGGACAGGTGTCTTTTATACAGGTAACAAGTTCAAACAGGTGCAGTTAATACAGGTAATGAGTGGAGAACAGGAGGGCTTCTTAAAGATAAACTAACAGGTCTGTGAGAGCTGGAATTCTTACTGGTTGGTAGGTGATCAAATATTTATGTCATGCAATAAAATGCAAATTAATTATTTAAAAATCATAATGTAATTTTCTGGATTTTTGTTTTAGATTCCGTCTCTCACAGTTGAAGTGTACCTATGATAAAAATTACAGACCTCTACATGCTTTGTAAGTAGGAAAACCTGCAAAATCGGCAGTGTATCAAATACTTGTTCTCCCCACTGTACATACATACATACATACATACATACATACGTACATACATACATACATACAGTTGAAGTCGGAGGTTTACATACACCTTAGCCAAATACATTTAAACTCAGTTTTTCACAATTCCTGACATTTAATCCTAGTAAAAATTCCCTGTCTTAGGTCAGTTAGGATCACCACTTTATTTTAAGAATGTGAAATGTCAGAATAATAGTAGAGAGTGATTTATTTAAGCTTTTATTTCTTAATCACATTCCCAGTGGGTCAGAAGTTTACATACACTCAATTAGTATTTGGTAGCATTGCCTTTTAAATTGTTTAACTTTGGTCAAACGTTTCAGGTAGCCTTCCACAAGCTTCCCACAATAAGTTGGGTGAATTTTGGCCCATTCCTCCTGACAGAACTGGTGTAACTGAGTCAAGTTTGTAGGCCTCCTTGCTCGCACACGCTTTTTCAGTTCTGCCCACACATTTTCTGTAGGATTGAGGTCAGGGCTTTGATGGCCACTCCAATACCTTGACTTTGTTTTCCTTAAGCCATTTTGCCACAACCAAAGTACGTTCTTCTCTAGGAGACAGAACGCATCTCCTTCCTGAGCGGTATGACTGCTGCGTGGTCCCATGGTGTTTATACTTGCGTACTATTGTTTGTAAAGATGAACCTGGTACCTTCAGGCATTTGGAAATTGCTCCCAAGGAGGAACCAGACATGTGGAGGTCTACAATTTGTTTTCTGAGTTCTTTGCTGATTGGTTTTGTTTTTCCCATGATCTCCAGCAAAGAGGCACTGAGTTTGAAGGTAGTCTTTGAAATACATCCACAGGTACACTTCTAATTGACTCAAATTATGTCAATTAGCCTATCAGAAGCTTCTAAAGCCATGACATCATTTTCTGGAATTTTCCAAGATGTTTAAAGGCACATTAAACTTCTGACCAACTGGAATTGTGATATTGTGAATTATAAGTGAAATAATCTGTCTGTAAACAATTGTTGGAAGAATTACTTGTGTCATGCACAAAGTAGATGTCCTAACCGACTTGCCAAAACTATAGTTTGTTAACATGAAATCTGTGGAGGGATTGAAAAATGAGTTTTAATGACTTCAACCTAAGTGTATGTAATCTTCCAACTTCAACTGTGTGTGTGTGTGTGTGTGTGTGTGTGTGTGTGTGTGTGTGTGTGTGTATGTCATCAATACCTGGGCCTCAGGATCTTGTCACGGTATTTTTGTGCATTCAATTTGCCATCGATAAAATCGGGTTCGTTGTCCGTAGCTTATGCCTGCCCATACTATAAACCCACCTCCACCATGGGGCACTCTATTCACAACTTGACATCAGCAAACCGCTTGCCTACACAACGCACTGCCAAATTCTCTAAAACGACAGGCAGCTTATGGTAGAGAAATGAACATTCAATTGTCTGGCAACAGCTCTGGTGGACATTCCTGCAGTCAGCATGCCAATTGCACGCTCCCTCAACTAGACTGTATTTTCATTATTATTAGTATTTTTAAATAGCGTATCTTAAAGATGTCTTGCAAAACTACGTAGAATTGCAGGAAATTCCTAGGTCTCTCCAATGAAACAAGATCAAGCAGGTGGCTATTTGGAAAAAGGGGCCTGGGGAAAAAATGTTAGGTACCCCTGAGCACCCCTGCCTGGCACTGTCAATTCACTCACTCAAGTGTAGATTCAGCCTGCTTTTACAGAGACTTTCACAGCAATGGGGACCACATCTCTTTTCAAACCACAGTCTCTTTCACTGCAGTTCCTTACCAATGAACTACTCTCAACCCACTGAAATAGCTGACAGATGAGTGTTTAGCCTACACGCTGGCTGGCTGGGTGGAGGAGTTGCCCCCAGCCCACGCTGCAGGAAGATAAGACATCGTAATGAATTCCAGATTGCTGACAAGGCGATGTGGCTTCAGAGTAGATCACCCAACAACACCAGGCCCAGCGCCCTATAAAATGTATGCCATCAAACTCCATAGCAGTGAACTAACTGCCATAGCAGCAGAAACTAGTGAACCTTGAAGAAGCAGCTAGCTTGGGAGCAATTATTCAAGTGAGTGTCTCTCTCTCTCTCTCTCTCTCTCTCTAGTGTTTCACCTTTGTGTGGAGTAAGCAGGTTCACATAACTAGATCATTATGGCCTCTGCATGCTAGTGTTTGTTTAGCTTTTTTCATGAACTTTGAAGATTATGAAGAAAATCTACATTTGAAAATGTAAGTTCAGCTCATGCTTTTTATTGTGTTAGTCCATACATCTAATACGTTCAATGAAAAATGACCAAAACATAAGTATTATAAGTTGTCCCAGTAGTTTAGAACATGATAAAGATATGAAAGACCTGCCGGTCTGAGTCCTGTCCTAGGGGCCAAGTCATATTTTTAAAAGCTCTCCTCTGAGTTATACAGTACCTTTTTAACACTGCATGCCAAAACTGGTGAATGGCTTTTGTTCTGGGCTCCAGAGCTCTGGCCTTCTAAGTCATAGCCCTCTTTGGCGATCAGTCATTGTAGATCGTGTTTCCCCCTTATGTGTTTGGAGTGACTCATGGTTCACTATCACAGACCTTGACAGTGACGTGCAAAACCGTAAGTACAGAGAGATAACATGCTATTGCTGTGTTTTACATCACCTCCAGACTTCTGCGTTCTACATACTAATCAGTACTCAAGTGAGAGGTACCTGTTGCATGTATGATTTTAAATTAGGTCTTGGTTGTAGGTCTATGTCTCACGCTTTGCGCTGGTATCATAGATTTATTGAGGTCAACGCATGTACTGTACACACCAACCTCCAAAGAATGTTCAATGTATACGTGATAATATTTTAACAAACATATACTCATTTGTGCATGACTAGGTTGCAAAATGTTTACATACTGTTTTACCCACTTCGTATTCAGACCCTTTGCTATGAGACTTGAAATTGAGCTCAGGTGCATCCTGTTTCCATTGATCATCCTTGATGTTTCTACAACTTGATTGTAGTCCTCCTGTGGTAAATTCAATTGATTGGACATGGTTTGGAAAGGCACACACCTGTCTATTTAAGGTTCCACGGTTGACAGTGCAAAAACCAAGCCATGAGGTTGAACGAATTGTCCATAGAGCTCCGAGACAGGATTGTGTCGAGGCACAGATCTGGGGAAGGGTAACAAAAAATGTCTGCGGCATTGAAGGTCCCCAAGAACACTGTGGCCTCCATCATTCTTAAATGGAAGAAGTTTGGAACCACCAAGACTCTTCCTAGAGCTGGCAATCAGGGGAGAAGGGCCTTGGTCAGGGTAGTGACCAAGAACCCGATGGTCACTATGACAGAGCTCCAGAGTTCTTTGTGGAGATGGGAGAACCTTCCAGAAAGACAACCATCTCTGCAGCACTCAACCAATCAGGCCTTTATGGTAGAGTGGCCAAACGGAAGCCACTCCTCAGTAAAAGGCACATGACAGCCCGCTTGGAGTGCCAAAAGGCACTTAAATGACTCTGATCATGAGAAACAAGATTCTCTAGTATGATGAACCAAGATTGAACTTTTTGGCCTGAATGCCAAGCGTCACATCTGGTGAAGCATGGTGGTGGCAGTATCATGCTGTGGGGATGTTTTTCAGCGGCAGGGACTGGGAGACTAGTCAGCATGTAGGGAAAGATTAACTGAGCAAAGTATATAGCGATCCTTGATGAAAACCTGCTCCAGAGCGCTCAGTACCTCATGGGAGAAACTCCCTAAATACAGGTGTGCCAAGCTTGTAGCGTCATACCCAAGAAGACTTGAGGCTGTAATCGCTGACAAAGGTGCGTCAACAAAGTACTGAGTAAAGGGAATACTTATGTAAATAAGGTATTTCTGTTTTTTTATTCAATGCATTTGCAAATATTTCTAAAAACCTGTTTTTGCTTTGTCATTATGGGGTATTGTGTGTAGAGGGTGGACAATTTTAATACATTTTAGATTAAGGTTGTAACGTAACAAAGTGGAAAAAGTCAAGGGGTTTGAATACTTTCCAAATGCACTGTAACTACTGCTGTACACACCTTTTTCTATTCATATACTGTCCATAATGTCTATACACACACCATCATATATTTATATTCTGGAATATAAGCATTTTGCTACACCCGCGATAACCGCTGCACAATGTGTACGCGACCAATAACATATTTGGATTTGAATAAGCAGGAAAACCGGTATCCTCCAACCAGGATTTCTGGGAAAGCAGGGAATTTATTCAAAGTTCCTGGAATTTTGCAACCCTACATGAGTCATAAGTACCAGCACATACACTTGCCCCCGAAGATATTAGCGCCCTTTGCACATTTCTTAAATAATTCCCTCTTTCTAGTAAAATATGTTGAAATTATATACTTTTTCTCCACACCTTGTTATTGGATTTTCAAAATGGCAAAACCAATTGTATTTTTGTAAACTTAAGTTTACAATTTTAATATTCTAAATAAAGACAAATCACATGGACAAAATTATTGGCACCCTGCGGCTATTACTTGGTTGCGCAGCCTTTGGCCAAGGTAACTGCCAACATATGCTTTTTGTGGCCATTAATAAGCTTGCTGCACCTTTCTAATGGCATTTTGGCCCACTTTCAGCAAGAAACTGCTCCAATTCTTTCATGTTTGAGCAATGCCCTCCACCAGCTGCTGTTTTCAGCTCCTACCATAGGTTATGGATGTGATTCAGATCTGGACTTTTCGCTGGCCACTCCAACATTCCACCATTTCTTCTTGATCCATTCCAGGGTGCTTTGAACTTGCGCATCATGTAATCAGCAGATTATCAGGTGTTGGAATCCAATGTTCAACCCAGTGTTCAAGAACTGGCTCTCCAGTTAAATAAAGTTAAAGGTTAAATAAAATAAATTGATGGTTGTGGGTCTTCAAGCAGGACAACAACCCCAAACACACACCAAAAAGCACCCAGGAATTACAATTGTAAACTTAAAATCCAATATAAGGTGTGGTGACAAAGTTAATAGGGAATTATTTAAGAAAAGTGCAATGGTGCCAATATATTTGGCCAAAACTGTACATGAAAGGGGCGTAGATACGATATAACTATTTTACTTACCTTTTTAAGGTAGACCCTCTAACTTAAAAGGGCTCTTATCAGTTTCCTTTGAGACATAAGTGGACTTCAGTAGCCTGCCTGATACATATTTTTTTTAATGAGTTATCACTTTCATGCTGTAAGACTTATGAATTGACCTGTTCTGTAAAACCACAAACACATCAACAAAACTCTATACAATACATGAATATTCATGTATTGTATAATCTCTGAGTTCTGCTCTGTCATTATTGGATATGGGGGTTTATTGAACTCCGAGATAATCATAGAGATCTAGGCTAGTAATTAGACATTGTAATAACAGTAATGATATATGTATAAAAACAGTGTAATAATAACATATTTTGACCAATCGGCAGTGTTGCTATTATGGAACCTTAAAATGCCCTCTGGCCCTAAATCAATCGAATCAAATGTTATTTGTCACATGCGCCGAATACAACCGGTGTAGACCTTACTTACAAACCCTTAACCAACAATGCAGTTTTAAGAAAATAGACTAAATAGTTTATTTAGTAAATAGATATTTACTAAATAAACTTAAAGTGAAAAATAAAAAAAGTAATAAAATAACAATGAGGCTATATACAGGGTGTACCGGTACCGAGTCAATGTGTGGGGGTACAGGTTAGTCGAGGTAATTTGTACATTTAGGTAGGGGTAAAGTGACTATGCATAGATAACAAACAGAGTAGCAGCAGTGTAAAAACAAAGGGACTGGGTAGAAGCTGTTAAGGAGCCTTTTGGACCTAGACTTGGCACTCCGGTACCGCTTGCCGTGCGGTAGCAGAGAGAAGTCTGACTTGGTTGACTGGAGTCTTTTGACTATTTTTTGGGCCTTCCTCTGACACCGCCTAGTATATAGGTCCTGAATGGCAGGACGCTTGGCCTGGGCTGTACGGGCTGTACGCACTACCCTATGTAGTGCCTTGCGGTCTGAGGCCGAGCAGTTGCTGTACCAGCCGGTGATGCAACGGGTCAGTATGCTCTTGATGGTGCAGCTGTAGAATTATTTTGAGGATCTGAGGACCCATGCCAAATCTTTTTAGTCTCCTGAGGGGGAATAGGCTTTGTCGTGCCCTCTTCACAGTTTTCTTGGTGTGTTTCAACCATGACAGTTTGTTGGCTATGTAGGCCAAGGAACTTATTAACCTGCTCCACTACAGCCCTGTCGATGTGAATGTGGGCGTGTTCGGCCCTCCTTTTCCTGTAGTCCACGATCAGCTCTTTTGTCTTGCTCATGTTGAGGGAGAGGTTGTCATACTGGCACTACACTGCCAGTTCTCTGACCTCCCTATAGGCTGTCTCATCGTTGTCGGTGATCAGCCCTACCACTGTTGTGTCGTCAGCAAACTTAATGATAGTGTTGGAGTCGTGGTTGGCCACGCAGTCGTGGGTGAACATTGACTACAGGAGGGGGACTAAGCACGCACCCCTGAGGTGCCCCTGTGTTGAGGATCAGCGTAGCAGATGTTTTGTTGCCTACCCTTACCACCTGGGGACGGCTTTGTGATGAGCTTTGTGGGCACTATGGTGTTGAACGCTGCGGTGTAGTCAATGAACAGCATTTTCACATAGGTGTTCCTTTCAGCCATTTAGGCAGGTTACCTTCACTTTCTTGGGCACAGGAACTATGGTGGTCTGCTTGAAACATGTAGGTATTACAGGCACGTTCAGGGAGAGGTTGAAAATGTCAGTGAAGACATGCGCATGCTCTGTGTACACACCTGGTAATCCGTCTGGCCCTGCGGCCTTATGAATGTTGACCTGTTTTAAGGTCTTGCTCACATCAGCTACAGAGAGCGTGATCAGCTGTCCAGAACAGCTGGTGCTCTCATGCATGCTTCAGTGTTGCTTGCCTCGAAGCAAGCATAAAAGGCATGTAGCCCGTCTAGTAGGTTTGCGTCACTGGGCAGCTCGCGGCTGGGTTTCCCCTTGTAATCCGTAATAGTTTGCAAGCCCTGCCACATCCGACGAGCGTCAGAGCCGGTGTAGTAGGATTCAATCTTAGTCCTGTATATACTCTTTGCCAGTTTGATTGTTCGTCTGAGGGCATAGCTGGATTGAAGCGTCCGTATTAGTGTCCCGCACCTTGAAAGCGGCAGCTCTAGCCTGCGAATGTTGCCTGTAATCCATAGCTTCTGGTTGGGACATGTATGTACGGTCACTGTGGGGACGACGTCGTCGATGCACTTATTGATGAAGCCAGTGACTGAGGTGGTATACTACTCAATGCCATTGGATGAATGCTGGAATATATTCCAGTCTGTGCTAGCAAAACAGTCCTGTAGCGTAGCATCCACGTTATCTGACCACTTCCGTATTGAGCGAGTCACTGGTACTTCCTGCTTTCGTTTTTGCTTGTAATCAGGGTTAGGGTTAGGATAGAATTATGGTCAGATTTTCCCAATTGGCCTCCCGAGTGGGGCAGCTGTCTAAGGCACTGAAGATCCGTTTTCCATCCCGGGATCGAGACCGGGAAAACCATGAGGCAGCGCACAATTGGCCCAGCGTTGTCCGGGTTAGGGAAGGGTGTGCATGCAGACTTCGGTCGCCAGTTGTATGGTGTTTCCTCCAACACATTGGTGCGGCTGACTTCCGGTTTAAGTGAGCAGTGTGTCAAGAAGCAGTGCGGCTTGGCGGTGTCGTGTTTTGGAGGATGCATGGCTTTCGACCTTCACCTTTCCTGAGTCCGTACGGGAGTTGCAGCCATGGGACAAGACCGTAACTAGTGAAAAAAAGGTGTAAAAAGGAATAAATTACAAAAGTTTTTCCAAATGGATGGCGAGGGAGAGCTTTGTGCGCATCTGTGTGTGAGGTAAAAGTGGTCTAGAGTTTTTTTTTTTTCCCTCTGGTTGCACATGCTGGTAGAAATGAGGTAAAACGGATTTAAGTTTGCCTGCATTAAAGTCCCCGACCACTAAGAGCGCCACTTCTGGTTGAGCATTTTTCTACTATTGGAGATTAAATGCCTTTTTTGTGTGTGTCAAAACAGCTGTTACAAGGATGTTCTTCTGAATGAACTCTGTTAATCATTTGTACAATCTGTGTGTTTCCAGTGTTGAAAGCTCCAGATCGGACCTGAATAAGCTACCAGTTCTACCCACCAGAGTCCTGAGAGAGCACCCCTCCCTGGCTTACTGGTAAGCAGTGCCACATTAGCAGCACTTTAACCACAAATGCACAGGGGGAAATAATCCAAGTGGATTACACACAGTCCCATAGATACAAGACCACCGTCCTGTCGATACCACCCCTCCCCCACCACGTCCCTATCCCCATCAAATGGCTTTTTAATTGTAGCTAACACCTGGATGCACAAAGCAATTATTTTCCCCATGCAGATGAGGGTGGATGTACACCCAGAGTTCTGCCTGGTACCAGCAGCCTGTTTGTCTCAGATGGGCTGTATTAATTAGTGCTCTGTGTTAATTAGACTGGCTGGCCAGTGGCTCTGCTCTGAGTGCACCGTGAACAGCCAGGGAGGGGCTAACATAATCATGTCCTCAAGGGAGCTGGGCTAGGCTGGAGAGGGAGGGAGGGAGGCAGGCAGCCAGGCCAGCCACTGGTTTAGAGCTTCTGTGTCTCTGTGCCAGTGTCTGAGTGCATGCTGCCGCGTATTCTTCTGCTTCAGCGGTCATCTGAGGCTGCAGTTACGCTTACTGATAAATAGCAGCTGGAGTTGGATCAATGGGCAGATTGGAATTACAGGGGTGTGTCTGTCTGTGTGTGTGTGTGTGTGTGTGTGTGCGCACTGTAATCCTTCCATACTGACGTATACAGTTGAAGTCGGAAGTTTACATACTTAGGTTGAAGTCATTAACTCATTTTTCAACCACTCCACAGATTTAATGTTAACAAACTATAGTTTTGGCAAGTCTGTTAGGACATCTACTTTGTGCAAATAATTATTCCAACAATTGTTTACAGACAGATTATTTCACTTATAATTCACTATCACAATTCCAGTTGGTCAGAAGTTTACATACACAAAGTTGACTGTGCCTTTTAAACATCTTGGAATATTCCAGAAAATGTCTTGGCTTTAAAAGCTGCTGATAGGCTAATTGACATAATTTGAGTCAATTAGAAGTGTACCTGTGGATGTATTTCAAGGCCTACCTTCAAACTCAGTGCCTCTTTGCTTGACATCATGGGAAAATCTAAAGAAATTAGCCAAGACCTCATCCTTGGGTGCAATTTCCAAACGCCTGAAGGTACCACGTTCATCTGTACAAACAATAGTATGCAAGTATAAACACATGGGACCACGCAGCCGCTCAGAAAGGAGACGCGTTCTGTCTCCTAGAGATTTGACGCGAAAAGTGCAAATCAATCCCAGAACAACAGCAAAGGACCTTGTGAAGATGCTGAGTGAAACAGGTACAAAAGTATATATATCCACAGTAAAACGAGTACTATATCGACATAACCTGAAAGGCCACTCAGCAAGGAAGAAGCCACTGCTTCAAAACCGCCATAAAAAAGCCAGACTACGGTTTGCAACTGCACATGGGGACAAAGATCTTACTTTTTGGAGAAATGTCCTCTGGTCTGATGAAACAAAAATAGAACTGTTTGGCCATAATGACCATCGTTATGTTTGGAGGAAAAAGGGGGAGGCTTGCAAGCCGAAGAACACCATACCAACCGTGAAGCACGGGGGTGGCAGCATCATGTTGTGGGGGTGCTTTGCTGCAGGAGGGACTGGTGCACTTCACAAAATAGATGGCATCATGAGGAAGGAAAGTTTTGTGGATATATTGAAGCAACATCTCAAGACATCAGTCAGGAAGTTAAACCTTGGTCGCAAATGGGTCTTCCAAATGGACAATTACCCCAAGCATACTTCCAAAGTTGTGGCAAAATGGCTTAAGGACAACAAAGTCAAGGTATTGGAGTTGCCATCACAAAGCCCTGACCTCAATCCTCTAGAAAATCTGTGGGCAGAACTGAAAAAGCGTGTGCGAGCAAGGAGGCCTACAAACCTGACTCAGTTACACCAGTTCTGTCAAATTCACCCAACTTATTGTGGGAAGCTTGTGGAAGGCTACCCGAAACGTTTGACTCAAGTTAAACAATTTAAAGGCAATGCTACCAAAGAAAATCTAATGTTATTGGTCACATACACATGGTTAGCAGATGTTATTGCGAGTGTAGCGAAATGCTTGTGCTTCTTGCTCTGACAGTACTAATTGAGTGTATGTAAACTTCTGACCTACTGGGAATGTGATGAAAGAAATAAAGGCTGAAATAAATCATTCTCTCTACTATTATTCTGACATTAAAATAAAGTGGTGATCCTAATTGTGAAACTGACTTTTTAAATGTATTTGGCTAAGGTGTATGTTACCTTCCGACTTCAACTGTATATTGTGTGACGATAGAGCATAATATTAAAGAATAGACGTTTTTCGAATTATTTATTTAGTTGTCGCAAATCCCACTCTTTACAGCAATATTTTGAGTCAATTGGACGACACTTTGCACCACAAACAAACATGGAGGACAGTGAATGTGACACAGAGCACTGAGCTCATACCTAAAAGAGGGGCTACTTCGGTCGAATGGACGTGGTTTGGTATGAAAAGTTTGACACAGACCTGAAAACCGTCCTCTGCAAAATATGCCGCATGCCGGTCCCGACAACAGGCTCAAAACCCCACTAACCTCTTTTACAACCTACGCAAGAGTTATGTGAAACAGTACAGAGAGAGTCTACGGATGAGACTCAAAAAGGTACAGTTGAGGGCTCAAAACAAATCCCTGACTCAGACGTTGCAAGAGGCTTTTGCCCGCTGCACACCATATGGCAAATAACTATAGTTTAAGTGTTTTCTATTTACCTTTTTTAGATTTTATACGTTAATATTTTGTTACATGCTTAATTGAAAATGTGCACAATGGTTCTAAATTAAAGGAGAAATAATCAAATATTAGTAAGTACCTTTTTATTTGTTGAGTATAGTTCAAAATGTAATAAGAAATAGGCCTTTACATGTGGTCATTTTGTATAAACTATTTATTCATTGAATTTACAGAAAAGGTGTTATATCGTGATATGTATCGTTATCGGTATGTGAAATGACCTATATCGGGATATGAGATTTTGGTCATATCACCCAGCCCTACTGTTAAGGAAAGGGAAAAGGGATACCTTAAAACTGAATGCATTCAACCGAAATGTGTCTTCCACATTTAACCCAACCCCTCTGAATCAATCCAGGCTGTTAATGGGAATGATTGCAGTGGGAACGAGATGGGATGTGTGTGTGAGCTGAGAGGGAGAGGTGAACCATTGGCTTGCCAGGTCTGTAGGCCAGCCAGAATTGTCTGCATGAACAGGCAGAATGGGTGTCAGGGATGAAGGACTGTCTCACCACATCTTTCAGTTTGGGGATGTGTTCCAATCGTTGGTTTGGATTATTCATTACAGCTTTTATTTCTTTGTTACAGTGAGGACCGAGTGATCGAGCACTACGAGATCCTGAAGGGTCTCAGCAGAGGGCAAGCCATTGTGCAGTAAGTAATGTAATGAATCGTCCTTTTATGTTCATCTGGGTCAAGTGCATGGAGGAAATGAACTGCTGTGCACCTCTAGTCCAGCACGTTCATCAGCACTACTCCCTCCACAGCCCCCTCTGTAGTGACTACTCTTGGGTGTTGTTGTTTTAAAGGGGATTGCTCTTGCGCAGACCTGTGTCATGTTAATTAGGGGACAGCTAGCTCTTACTGTGGGCAGCCAGCAGCATGTGGCAGTGGTCTACTTTTGTTTTACCTGGGAGAGATTAGCCTAGTGAGGTCATTTACAACCGGGGTGTATGATTTTGTGGCATTGCGCTGCTCAATGGACTCTCCCTCTCTCTGTCAAAGCCCTGTAAAGAAATCGATGCCTCTGCCACTGTAAATGACTGTCTGGTAAATGACTGGGGCTTAAAAGGCCATTTCTAATCTCTGTACAAGGGACACACAGACATTGATGAAGTGTAACTGCCTGAATTGCTGTTAACAATTGCTGCCCACTCTGTTACTGAAGGTATTTGGCCTTAGTGGAGTCCCTCCCTACATATGGAGTCCATTATTATCCAGTGAAGGTAAGAGCTGCACCCTGTATGAAAGAGTAGAAAGCATCCAACGTCTGTACCGTTGTGTTCATGTTTGCGTTCACATGTAACTAATATTGTTTGATATTAAGAAGTAGAGTTGTCACGGTACCAGTATCGCAATACTACGATACCTAATTCTCCACGGTAAAAAGGGAAACAAAGCAGACTAAACTCTTTAGTCCTTTAAAAAAAACCTACTGTATAGAAAATATTGTGTGCTATAGCTAGGGGGAAAAAAACACGTGAATCTTTTTTTTTGTAAGATTATTCTTTTTTTTTACCCGGGTTAAGCAAGCCTTACTGCTTCTTGCACGCTTAACCCGGAAGCCAGCCGCACCAATGTGTCGGAGGAAACACTGTACACCTGGCGACCGTGTCAGCATGCATGCGCCCGGCTGCGACAAAGACAGGGCTCGAACCCGCATCTGTAGCAACACAGCTTGCACTGCGATGCAGTGCCTTAGACCACTGCGCCACTCGGGAGGCAAAACGTGATTCAGATGACAACATAAGGCTGCTTGTTTCCAACATGACTGCTGTTTTACTCAAGAAATTCCGCCCGCTTCATGTTTGGTTTCCTTGTCACGATACATACCTCTTGAGTATCACGATACTGGTGTTGTGACAACCTTATTAAGAAGTAGTTATTTCAGATAGAAATACAGCTGTTTTCCCTCTGGAGGCTGAGCAGGGACTTAAGCTGGGTGTTTGCTCTGGCCCCATGCTTAGTTAACTGATGATTTGAGTGATCCCTCTCTGCAACTCTTTCTCCGAGAGCCTCAGCCCCCTCCTGACTCACTCATTAAAGCAGTGTGTCTGAGCACATCAAACGCTGGTGTTAAAATGACTCCCTCACGCTGTGGATTTTTAGGGCTGCTTCAATGTATTTGATCTCTCCTTGTGTTGCTAGTGCTGCTAGCCTAATGGGGTAATTGCCACAGTAATGGCCCTTTCTTTTAAACCTGTACCACTGAAGCTGCTCTTAATGAGTGGTGTGCCTTGCCTTCTCAACAGGACAAGCAGGGTCTGCCGTGGTGGCTGGGAGTCAGCTATAAAGGCATCGGACAGTACGATTTACAGGACAAGTTGAAACCTCGGAAGGTAGGCTGCCTTTTTTGTTGCTTTTGTTCCTTTTTATCATTCCTATGGTCCAACTCAACACCCTCCCCTACTCTGGTTAATAATCCACCAAACTGTAAATAACGGCAGCAAAAAGCTTGTGTTCTCGGCCAGTGTCATGGAAAAGTGGAGAAAGAGAGGTCAAGTTGTGTTATCAACGTGGGTGTGATGGTAGCTTAGCGGTTAGCACGTTGGCCCAGTAACCTGAAGGTTGCTAGTTTGAATCCCAAGCTGATTAGGTGAAAAATGTAAGTTAGTTTTGTGGAGTAACTTGAGGGGCTCCCGAGTGGCGCAGCGGTCTAAGGCACTGCATCTCAGTGCTAGAGGCGTCACTACAGATCCTGGTTCGATCCCGGGCTGTATCACAACCGGCTGTAATCGGGAGTCCCATAGGGCAGCGCACAATTGGCCCAGCATAGTCCGGGTTATGGGAGGGTTTGGCCAGGGTAGGTCGTCATTGTCAATAAGAATTTGTTCTTAACAGACTTGCCTAGTTAAATACAAAAGTAACTAAAATGTTGATCCATCCTCAGTTTTCTCCTACCACAGCCATTAAACTCTGTAACTGTTTTAAAGTCACCATTGGCCTCATGGTGAAATCCCTGAGCGGTGTCCTTCCTCTCCGGCAACTGAGTTAGGAAGGTCGCCTGTATCTTTGTAGTGACTGGGTGTATTGATACTCCATCCAAAGTGTAATTAATAACTTCACCATGCTCAAAGGATATGTCTCCCTCCTCTAACTAATATGGCTCATCTCCAGTGCCTACATATGCCATAGACATAATTTACACACACACACACACTTTATTTGTTGGCTCAGACTGAAGCGCTCAGAGAAGCCCAGCTCATGAGCTCCATCAGCAGCATGTTTTAATTTAGAATGGAAAATCAATGTGTTTATGCAACAAATGTTAATGCATAGAATCATATTGCACTGAATCGTTTCTCTAGTCAAAATGAATCACACCGAATCGTATCAAACTAAAATGTATCGGAGCCAATGCATGTAGATGCATATCAAATCGTCTGGAAGGTAAAGATGCACATCCCTAGTGATAAGATTGTGGCATTCCTCATTTAGGGTGTGGTGGTAATGACTACAACTGTGATTGCAAGTATGAAACTTAAAGTTACAGTTTTGGCCTTATCAATGCTACTTTTGAAAGAAAGATTGTCCTCCATATCATTATCCCTCAACGCTAGTGATGGGGGAAATAATCGATAGTTACATATCGGGATATTATTTTTGACGATATAGCGTTTTGACTATCGCAATATTATTTTTGAGCTTGTTGACTGTACCTGCAACAAAAGTCCAGTGTTTTTCCTTCATAGCTTGTTCTCCATCTTTAAATAGGGAGCCAATTTGTTTTCAGCACTTTTTATTTCCATGACTGATCAAAACTTGTTTTCTCATGGCTCCCCCTTGTCCCTCTACAGCAGACATATGGTGAGCAATATGTTTGGGACATCGAATCGCAATAAAATCACTATCGAATCACAATCCATATAGAATCGTAAGAATCACAATACATCTCGTGTAGGCACCGAAGTATTGTGATGATAACGTATCGTGAGGTCCCCGACAATTCCCAGTCCTACTTCTCACCCACTCTATTTTCATGGGATTGTTATGTTACTTTCTATGCACGTTTCTTCTTGCGTGTTTTCCTCAGCCAGCTTCGTTACTAGTATGTGTCTTACCTGTATGTTGGATCCCTGTCGACCCAGCTGGATGTGCTGCTGCAGCGAATGCCAAGGCATTAATGGACATGTCCTACTTATTAAACCCAGCGTATCGCAGCTCCTTTCCCAGCAGCCCTCCCAGTGGAAGGTGTAATTATGGCGTTCGCCATGGGGAGCAGGCAGGCAGGGCTCTGGGGCTGGAGGAGCTGGCACCAAGCCAGCCTGGGCTGTCTCTTTGAGGGGCTCTGCTCTGAGAGAGAGAGCTGTACTCTACCAAGGCCAACCCAACCCACTGACCATGGAGGGAGGGGGCACTCATGCCAAACTCCTCCTCAGCAGTCCTCTGGTGAAAGGGTGGACAAAACAAATATATATATATTTCTTTAAGTACACAACTCTAGTCGTTGTTCTAGAAGGGCCTGTCATTTGGTAGAATATTGATAGTGCTTCCTGTTGAGGCTGGCGGCCTTTGTATTCAGCGCAGCCCCCCTCTGCCCTTCTCCCAGCATGCCGCGCTCATTATGCAAAGCTGCCTGTCATTGTGTGTGTGTGTGTCTCTTGGAGAGCAAACAATTGATCAAGTAATAAAACACAATCACCTTGGCAGGGGGGCTGAGAGACGCTGGGGAGGCTGTGAGGGGCTTGGAACGGGGCTGAGAGACGCTGGGGAGGCTGTGAGGGGCTTGGAACGGGGCTGAGAGACGCTGGGGAGGCTGTGAGGGGCTTGGAACGGGGCTGAGAGACGCTGGGGAGGCTGTGAGGGGCTTGGAACGGGGCTGAGAGACGCTGGGGAGGCTGTGAGGGGCTTGGAACGGGGCTAAGAGACGCTGGGGAGGCTGTGAGGGGCTTGGAACGGGGCTGAGAGACGCTGGGGAGGCTGTGAGGGGCTTGGAACGGGGCTGAGAGACGCTTGGGAGGCTGTGAGGGGCTTGGAACGGGGCTGAGAGACACTTGGGAGGCTGTGAGGGGCTTGGAACGGGGCTGAGAGACGCTTGGGAGGCTGTGAGGGGCTTGGAACGGGGCTGAGAGACGCTTGGGAGGCTGTGAGGGGCTTGGAACGGGGCTGAGAGACGCTTGGGAGGCTGTGAGGGGCTTGGAACGGGGCTGAGAGACGCTTGGGAGGCTGTGAGGGGCTTGGAACGGGGCTGAGAGACGCTGGGGAGGCTGTGAGGGGCTTGGAACGGGGCTAAGAGACGCTGGGGAGGCTGTGAGGGGCTTGGAACGGGGCTGAGAGACGCTTGGGAGGCTGTGAGGGGCTTGGAACGGGGCTGAGAGACGCTTGGGAGGCTGTGAGGGGCTTGGAACGGGGCTGAGAGACGCTTGGGAGGCTGTGAGGGGCTTGGAACGGGGCTGAGAGACGCTTGGGAGGCTGTGAGGGGCTTGGAACGGGGCTGAGAGACGCTGGGGAGGCTGTGAGTGGCTTGGAACGGGGCTGAGAGATGCTGGGGAGGCTGTGAGGGGCTTGGAACGGGGCTGAGAGACGCTGGGGAGGCTGTGAGGGGCTTGGAGCGGGGCTGAGAGACGCTGGGGAGGCTGTGAGTGGCTTGGAACGGGGCTGAGAGATGCTGGGGAGGCTGTGAGGGGCTTGGAACGGGGCTGAGAGACGCTGGGGAGGCTGTGAGGGGCTTGGAGTGGGGCTGAGAGACGCTGGGGAGGCTGTGAGGGGCTTGGAACGGGGCTGAGGGGGGCTGAGAGACGCTTGGGAGGCTGTGACGGGCTTGGAACGGGGCTGAGAGACTCTGGGGAGGCTGTGAGGGGCTTGGAACAGGGCTGAGGTTGGCTGCAGAAGAAGAAGCCCACTTCTGCACTCCGCTCGTCCCCAGAGGAATCTTGGGGCGTCGGGATGAAAAGGCTTTTTAAGTGAGGTTTTCCCAGAGTTCAGTGACATGCGCTGAAAGAAGTTACTGTAGCGTAACCTCAGCTTCATCACAACTTAATGAATGGGATGAACCACAACTCCCTATCCCTGCCTGCTGGGGTTAAAAGGACTAGTAAGGATTGTCCCAAAATCTCAATAGTAGCCAACATTGTCATTCTGATGGACCACGACTATGGAAGAAGGGAAGTTTGCATTTGAATGGGTATTTGACTGAAGACCATACGGGATAATCAAAATGTATGCTAGAGCACCACATTTATACAAAAGCTGTACTAGAAATGAAAAGTGATTTCTAAGATGGTCCGAGGAGCAAGCATCCGTGATGTAGAGAGCTTTTAGAGCCCAGCTTGATTCATACAGGCTTGAATCATTCATGAGCTCTTTTTCACTCCGTGTCTCTCCCCGTCTCTCTCTGTCTGTGTTTCAGGCCATCTCACTCTTCCTCTCAGCAAGTAATTTGACACTTCTTTTTTTCTTCTTTTCTTTTTTATAGTCACTTTCAGGTCCAGATATATGATCAACCAATAAAACCAATGTAAGCACAGCTCAGTGAGGATGAAATTATTTCAGTAATAATCGTATGACAGACCATACATTTTGGTCTTGGAACAGTAAAAGTCTGCTCAAATATTTAAAAGGGTGTTAAAATCAAAGGCCAGCTGTGGCAGTGGACCTTACAAATCCATTCCATACAAGCCATTTTCGCACTTCTTTCACCCCAGTATATATCGGGTTAAAGTCATAGCCTTAATGCGTGTTTGTGGAGTCTAGTCGACTGTAGCAATCTCTCCCGTCATGCTTCTGGTGGAAAAGTTCAGTGTTACCATGTGCCATGTGACATGGTATGAGAAGGGTGTGGCCGTGCACATCCTGTGTGCCTTTGACACAATATTTTTTTTATCCGTCACGTTACAGAGCCCTCGGGGGGGGGGGGGGTCTGGGGAGGTTGTTGTGGGTTCAGGGTTGGGTCTGGATCAGAGCGTTCTGGGACTATCTGAGACCACGGGCATTTTGGCATGGGATCAGCCTCTAATGAGAAGTGTAACAGCTGAAATAAGACCGAGATGGGGAGCTACTGTTCTGTACTCCAGATGACTGAATGGCGTCTCCACCATTTTCACCTCATGTTTAGTTTTGGTGGTGGTTTCTGTTTTAGCTAATAGCAGCACTGTCTTGGACTGTTCTCGTTCGGGCAGTGTGGTCTTGTAATCAGAGTTTGAGGTGTCACATTCTTGACATATTTTGGCAGTCACTACCATCAGCCACACATGAGCACCTATTACATGTGTGTGTGTGTGTTGAAACTATCGAATGACCTACTTACTTAAAATATGAGTTATCTGTTTCTTTACTATTAATTGAGTAATAAGTGGCCAGGGGGCTTGTGAATTGGAGAGGGGTGTCCCCCATAATGGGATGTGCCTGTGGGAAGTGTGGAGGCTGCTGGTTCCCATTGTTCAGTAATTACCATGCTCCCAATCCACGGTGAGACTAGGCATCTAATTGATTAGGCTAGGCCTGCTGTATCGTCTGGAGCAGCAATTGAGAAACAGGATCACTTTACTACCCAGTATCTCTGGAGATGCTTCTCTTTACAGACTGTAAATCATAAACTACTGCCTTTTTGGGGGGGGTGATAATAATAATAATAATAATAATAATAATAATAGCAAGAACTATTATCTTGTGAAACATTGCTACTTAATATACTAATGTTATTGGCTACAGCATTTGTTTTGTCAGTTGCAGAGATTGTTTTACATTTTCCTTTGTAGACTACCTTGTGGTAGTTTGGTTTGCTGGTTTAAGTAACTGACTTTAGAGGTTTAGAGATTCCTCCTTGTCAGGTAGGGCCCAGTTCGAAGCACTGACAGAGAGCTGTCCTGTATTCACAGGGAGGTGAGGGAGGGGACTGCTATTAATGATTAGACCAAAGTAGTAGATTCCTGACATATTTGCCTTGGGGGAGCAGTGGGAGGCTGGAGTTGATAGTGCTCTAAACAACAGGGGTTGGCAAGGTATTTAGAACACACAAAACACATCACAGAGGGTAATGGAGGTGCTAAGGGTTAGGTATGACTGGAAGGCTAATCTAAGATCTGTGGATAAAGGGAACTGAAGCAGACTGAAAGAGGGTAACAGTAACAATGGTCAGTTCCCAGAAGATGCGGTAGAATACCTTTCTGTGTGCACTGTACACAACCTGTTCATCAGGTTTGACTGAAGAGGAAGTGAGTGATCGAGCAAGGAGTGAGTAATGAAAATTCATGAGGGAGTGGAGCAGAGCTGGGTGAGGTCAGAGTGAGGTGTCTGTGATGTCAGAGGCAGTGGGGGGAGAAGGGTGGAGCCTGCTCAGCTGAAACTCTTGCAACACCTATCTGGCCGCCTGAGAACAGACAAGAACGTATTGTTCAAGGAAGCTCCAGCCCTGTGGGAAACAGCCAGAGGATTCAACAGCACCCTGATAATTCACCAGTGATTTAATAAACACTAAAACCTGCTCTGGTAAGCTCTCCATTTTGTTCCCATTTACCTGACTAGGTAGTTCAGGATATATTCAGTTGCATTTTTGTCGTCATTCTGGTTTTTTGGGTTACCAGTTAGTAACTGGATGTTAACGTGCTGTCTAATCCACCGTTTTAAAGCAGACTGCAATACACTGCAATAATATGAATATTATATGATACACAGAACAGTTTCATGGGCTGGGCTTCTTGTGAGATCATTCTTACTGAGGACTGTATGTAGTCTATGATATATTCCTCTGTAGTCCAAGGTAATGTGTTCTATTATTTAGAGGTCTGACTGTCTGGCTCGCCGGTACCTGGTAGTGAGTGTTTACTAAATCCTTCTGCCGTAAATCTACACCCCCGGATTATGGTGTTAGTGGTAGATTCTCTGTTTCTCACACAACATGAAAGCTCTCTAAAGAAATCCCTGTTTCACTGTAAACCAATTTTTTTTTTCACCCTGACTGAAGTTTGCTCCTTGTCCTGTTTTCAGCGCTCTCCCTTCAGGCAGAATGACATGAGGCTTAGTTTTTGCTAGGCAAGTCTTGCTCTCTGCGCTGGCTTCATTACTGAGTAGTAACTAAATTGACCTTCCACCTGACTGAGTGGCTGTCCTCTGTTCACAGCTGCTGCTGAGGCTGCTGTTGTTGTTAATGTTGAAAGTTCACTGGAATTTAATGAGGCAGGGCCAAGAGAAAGGCTGCTGTATCTGGGACAAAGCTAGAGTGTTTTTCCATGCTAGTGGCATTTTCTTTGTGTTTCGATGGTCCACACATTGGACGCCTCCAAGCAGTTTGGAATAAATAAGGATGTAAATGTTTGTTTTCATGCAGCGACGCATCAAACCACATTTTGTTTTTTTTAGGTCTGCACTCACTCAAACAAGGCATGGTCCTGTGTACTATTTACTAAGTGGTGTGTCCTGTTTTTTTCTCTCTCTCTCTGTCTGCAGTTGTTTCAGTGGAAGCAGCTTGATAATTTGTATTTCCGTGAGAAGAAATTTGCAGTTGAGGTGAACGACCCTCACAGGTGAGAGAACCGATACTGGATGCATCTATCAATCCTGGGTCATGTTCTGTAGGGCCCCGACATGGCAAAATGTTTTGAACTGGAAAATGTTATTGGACAGGTTACGGAAGCTTGTCAAAAGGTTTTGTGCCTACTGGACTAGACCCAGAAATAACTCCTTATATTCCAATACTAGTTGTTTGGGAATCGTTACAACTGCCTTGTGCAACTAACTTAGGTGTCTTTCTGCTGCCTCTAGCCATTTCAGAGCCTAGTGTTAATGAGCTGTCTCTCCAATACAACAACCTGCCAGTCTCAAATGAAGGCCATCCTTCCTACTGTAAAGGATTGCTGCAGTCTGTTCTTGGGGCATTGCAGCACTTCTAGCCTCAGTGCTTGGTCACAGGTTTAATATGGGGCTGATGGCCAGCTTGGCTGTAATTAAAAAATCACTGGTGCAAAACCAACTTAATGTTGCTGCATCTCTCCGCCGTGAATGTATTGAATTACAGAACCAGTCATGAGATACATTTGGACGGGAGTTAGTTTATGCAAGGCATTTGTTTTTGTAATCCCTGATTTGTGTATGCTTCTGATATCAGTACCCATCCTATCATGTTATTAAAAGTGTATCTACACGCAAGATCCAGGTATTCACGGTCTGGATTAAAGAGATTATATTACTCCTACCTAGCAGTAACATGAGTGATTTTAATAAATGTGTTTGTCTGTCTCTCTGTTAATCCACAGAAGGACAGTGTCCAGGCGTACGTTCGGGCAGACCGGATCGGTCATCCACTCGTGGTATGCCAGCCACTCTCTGATTAAGACCATCTGGGTGATGGCCATCAGTCAGCACCAGTTCTATTTGGACAGGAAGCAGAGCAAAGTGAGTCTCCTCTCCTACCCTCATCCCTCCGCCTGCATCCGGGGCTCTATGCTGTTCCTAGCCTTATCTCAAGGCCTCATCACCCTCACCACACTATCTATTTATCTCCACACACCATCTCTCCACTCCACCACGCACATCTGGCCTGCTGCCGGCCTTTGCCTTTACTCCTCCGTTTGCTATCACGTCTCCGCCCCAGTATCTTATGTCTGTTATACTATTGTTAGGGTTGCCTAAGCATAGCTATGACGATTCTTGATTTAATGCCGAGTTGCTTTGCTGTTTTATTTGATGAATCAACGGAAGGGCCTTTTTGGGAGTGTTTGTTTTAGATGGTGCATATTTTAGTGGGTTATGCGTTTGCTGTCGTTACCTAAGCTGAGTGTGAGCGTTGAGAGTTTCTCCGAGGGGGTGGATGAGTGTGTGTGGCTGCAGTCAGATGTTTTTTTTTTTTTTTTCCCGTTTCAGAAGCAGATGGGGCTTCTACCAGTGCTCATCCAGGAATAGTACTGAGGCTGATTGATGACAGAGAGCGAGACAGAGCTCCGCTCCCAGCCTAAACTGAAGCATGTGAATGGGGCTCTTATCGCACTGCGCAATCATTAAGATGAAATACTGACTTTCTCTTCTCTCCTTGTCTCTCTCCAGTCCAGCGTTACCACGGCAAGAAGTTTGGGTGACATCACCATGGACCTGACGGAGATCAGAGCGCCCAGGATCGGTAAACTGTCCAGCGTAGAGAGTAAAGACCAGCTCATCATGGCCAGCAACGGATCCCTCATCTCAGCAGGTAGACTATATAAGCTAACAATGAACTATGCTGGATGGACATATCTGTCTTATAGACTCCATTTAAGACAAATGACAATTAGATTACGTGAGATTAGAGGGGTCGTAATGGTCTAAATATGTCTGCCTCTTGCAGGGTCAGCAGACTCCGAGGTGAGTGAGGAACAGAAGGAGAAGATTGCTGACCTGAAGAAGAAACAGAAGGATCTGCAGGAGACTCTGACTCAGAAACTGGAGGAGCTCAAGAAGATCTGCCTGCGAGAAGCTGTAAGCATCTTTAGCAATCTCAAGGGCTTTCATTTTTCACGTAGATTACGTCACAGCTGATTGTTCGGTTTGTTTGGTTCCTCCAGGTGCTGACAGGCAGGCTGCCTAAAGAGTACCCTCTGGCCTCGGGTGAGAAGCCCCCCGTGGTCCGTCGGCGCATGGGGACAGCCTTCAAACTGGACGACCTCTTCCCCTATGGCGCGGTTAGTGTGGCAGTCACAGGATGGGAGCACTGGCTGTCCATAACAATTTTTGCTAATAAATCTTAGACTTGACTTCATTCTGCATGTCTGTGTGTAAATTACTGATGGCGTGTTGTCCAGCAGGATCCTTACCTGAGGGACCTGGAGAGCAGGTTTTCCCTGCAGCAGAAGATCGTGGAGGCGGCGAAGAAACTGGCCAACGAGGCTGAGCTCTGTAAGACTGTGAAGAAGAAGAGGAGGAGGAATTGCCTGGACGCCTTGAGGAAGCTGAATGAGATAGAGGAGGAGATCAACGAATACAGGGTCAAGACTGGCAAGAAGCCCACCCAGAGAGCATCATTAATCATAGCAGGTAGCCTACACCATGCCATATCAACCGGCAGACATCACAGTGATAACATGGTTTACATTGAATGTAACTTCAAATTGTGTTGGTCACATACACGTGTTTAGCCGATGTTATTGCGGGTGTGGGCGAAATGCTTGTTTCTAGCTCCGGCAGTAATATCTAACAGTTTCACAACATATACCCAAATACACGTAAATCTAAGTAAGGAATGAATTAAGAATATATACATATATGGACGAGCGATGTCAGAGTGGCATTGGACTAAGATAGTATAGAATACAGCATATACATATGAGATGAGTGATGCAAGATATGTAAACATTATTAAAGTGACTAAGACACCGAGGAATCAAAGATATCAGAATTCCTGCCAGCACCACCTTGTCTGTACTAGTCTGAAAGGTACTAGACTTCAGGACATGGATTTCTATCAGATGTCGATTGATTTATGTAATGCACTGTGGCTTCTAATGAAAGCCCAACAACACAAGCATGCCTTATGCCTTAGTTTCTCCCCTTTTCTCAGATGATGTGAACCCTGCAGAGCTCAGCTCTCTGTCCGACAGCCTTACTCTGGACGATGGTGAGTGTTGCGGTGGTTATTGCATGCATACATACATACATACCCACATAGCTCTTAGCAGGCCATGACAATGACAATTCCTTCCCCTGTGTGTTTCAGACGAGGATCTGGGAGGCCAGAGGCAGCGGTCCCGCTCGGTGCAGTACTCTCCCCAGCCCCATCACTCAGACACCCTGAGTCTCCACTACCAGTCTGACCGACAGGTCTCCGCTCACAACCAGCTCCAGGACCTCGGCACCAACAGCAGGTTGGCATACTGGCACGGGCCTGGCTAGTGGCTTCAGCTCTACTGGCTCTGGGTTGTTTTGTTATCCAGTGTCAGTGTTTCAGTTATTCTTGGAGCCCGGAGAGCCGTAGCAGCAGCCAGTATAGACCTGCGGAGGAGAACTAGGGAGGGCCGCCTGCATTCCTACCAGCCGCCTCCTTCTCCCCTACTGTCCACACAATCTCCTCTTATCAGCCCAAACGTGCTCCATGTTTAAAAATAGACGACAGTAAGCATGTCACTGCCTGCTAAGGAACAGACCACAAAAAAAGCAGTCTTGGACTGGAAAGCTGCTCTGGAAACATATTCGCTGAACATTTACCAAATTACTTGGATAATATGCTGCTGGGAGAGAGGAGAGCAGAATTCAGTGGTTTTATACAGCTACCGTTTTGTAATGTTATTTGTTTACCGTTCCATGAAGAGAAGATCAATGAGCTATGAAATGACTGTCATCCAGTGGAACGTTTTGACTGAAATTGCAGCACGCAAACATAGAGCTTTAATTTGTAAATGTTTTGAGTGGAGAGGAGAGCGAGCGGTTGTGTTATTACGATACAAGCTTCACCCTGAGGAAGTAAAGTCTGTGAAAAAGCATTGTTCTTATGTGTTTCAGATTAAATAACGGCGAAGTACAGCAATCGTTCCACTTCAATCACAGAGACGCCTTATTGAGCCACATCAGCCCTTACACGCCTGCCTCCAGACAGCCTCGTGATGCATGCAGCATGCCTCCCACTCCCCTCCTCACCCGCAACGCCTACAGCAGTACCCAGCTCAGGTAGCCCAGGCCCCCATAGACCCCTCACGTACACAGCTGCCTCAACACCAGCCATGAGCCCCAATTAGACTAACCTCCTGTCTAGGGCTTTGTTCTGTGTACAACGTATTGTAACCCTATATAACATAGTTTTCCATATTTATTTTATATGAAACGGATGGCGGTTCCTATTGTAATGGTATTGTTTATTCCCAGGTCGGAGGACGGCCCTCAGCATTTCCGACAGCGGAGTGGCAGTCTGGAGTCCCAGTCTCAGTTCCTGGTTGAGACCACGCCTCCGGCGCCCGCGTCCGTCTTGGCACGCCGCAGCAACAGCACTGAGGTCCTGGAGGACGGCTCATCCTACACCAGCCAGTCCAGCGTGGAGTACACAGTGCCCGGGAACCATACCCACCGCCCCAGGGACCGACGGCGGGGCAGGAAGGGCAGTATCTACGCCAACTCGGGCAGCATGCCCAACCTGGCACAGACTGATGCCCGCTACAACACATACCAGCCCCCCCGGGCACCGCGACCCACCACCACGGCCTACTACGTGACAGGCTATCCCAGCTACACAGAGCCAGAGCCCTACTCTAACAGAGTCTACATGTACGACAACGAGTTAGAGGGTCACTACAACGTCCAACCCTCCTACAACGCTGCGCCGGCCTACCGCGGACATGATACGTACAGCAGTCGCTATGGTGATGACGAGATAGACAGTATGACCCAGAACCCCTACGCCACGCTGAGACCGGCCAGGAGCCGACAAGCTCCGCCCAGGACGGAACACGTGACCAAGAACATCCAGAAGGCACTGGTGGAGGAGCACCTGAGAGGCTGGTACCACCGCAACGCAAGCCACAAGCAGCCACAGGTCTACGACTACAACCAGAGGGGTTCCCAGCAGAGCCTGCGCTACCAGACCATGCCAGCTCCCTACTGCAGGACCACGTCCTACTCCTCAGGTACAGACAGCCTGCCAACTCTCTCCACTCGCATGCAAACACAGTGGTGTTCCAGTCTGTTAGTCAAAGGCAATTATTTGGTTTCACTTGTGTGAGCAATGCAAAATGACGCCCCTCCGCCAACTCTGCATTCAAGTATGTCAACGAACGCTAATTTTCAGTAACTCTGTAGCGCTGTGTACCTCAGAGCTGTGTCATCCTGTTCTAACTTTACTTTCTTCCTGTTTCTGTTCCAGTCTCGTCTCAGCAGTCCTCTACTGCAGGAGGCCGGCACAGTCACCTGGGTGGAGGTATGGTCGAGTACAACATGCCGGTGCAGCAGCCTTACCCCTCCTATGGCACATCACATTACGGCACAGCTCATCACCCCGCCTACAGCAGGTGAGCTCCTGGACCCATTTCAGTTTCTGACCTAATTAGACCTCCCTGAGCCTACTTCACCATGACGCTAAGCACCAATACAGTGTCATTATGGAGAATGGATGCTCGCTGGAGAGAATTTAAGCTGCTCTTTGGTTTATTGGTCACACACCATTGTGACCTGTGTGGCTGACATTAGGCTACCTTACTGACCATGATATGTCCCAGAAGTTTACCCTTTGATAGTTGGTGCTCACTCAGTCACTAGCCAATAAGCATGACTGCTTGGATTGGATTATAGCGTATGGCGTCTCTGTGCAGCCAATGTCAGCTCTTCCTCTTACTGGGATTAAGAATGGTGGTTCCTTTCCTGCTTTAACTGTCCATTGGACCGCTCTCTTCATAGATACGGCTCCTCTTCCTCCCAGCACTCTAAGGGCTCCTGGTACAGCCCTGACGGCCAGAGAAGCTGTGGCTTTGTCCCTGCCAGCTCTTCCTCCTCCGCTTCCTCCACCTCCTCCCTTCTCTCCTCCCCCTTCCCTTCTTCCTCCTCCCCTCGCTGCGGGCTCTGGCTGGGCCCAGGGCGGGTAGGCCAGGGCTCTAGTCCCCTGCAGCAGCCCAGAAGCCAGAGACTTGGTAAAGTCTCATTTGCTAAGTGTAGCCCATGATAGTAGTAAGTAACCAGCTACCAGGCCTGTTTGTGGTTAATCAGTCTGTCCTCAGCGTGACTTCATTGCTTGCTTGTTTTTTTGTTTTTTTAAGTGAGCTAAAAAATGTCCTGGTCTGTACCTTGGGCATCAAAGCTGTTTGTTTGAGCCGTCTCTCTCTCTCTCTCTCTCTCTCTCTCTCTCTCTCTCTCTCTCGCTCTCTGGTAACTGCATGGCTTTTACGATTGTTGTTCACGTCTGCCATCTCTTTCAGCTGCTATACTAGTTCCAATTGTCATCCAGCGGTCACATTTCTCTTTATAGGGTGTGCAAAGGCATACATACACCACTTAAGCTGCCTCTTCCCTCTCCGTTATTGCCATCACTCACCCTTGACCCTCTCGTGCACAGATGTCCCCCAGCAGAGTATGAGTGGAGGCGCTGTGATAGACTGGAGGCGGGGCCAGCAAGGGCTCCAGGGTCATTAGAGATGTATGACGCTGGTGCCTATCACGGTACTGAGTTCTGACCAGCGAAATGAAACCGCCTAATCAAAGGCACCGCACTAAAGGAAGGGTGAGAGAAACTAACTACCCACACAGATGCTATTGTGTTGGTGGCGACTCATTTTGTAAGCGGCAGTGTAAAAAAAAAAGAAATAGGCACAAAACAGCTTTGATTGTTCTTCTACTCTTTACTCAATGGTGGTGTCCGGTGGTGGTGGTGGTGGTGGTGGTTGAGCGCCTCTGGAAGTGGTGGTATATGTGGAAGATGGAAAATGTGACCCTGCCTATTGGATATTTGAATGCTGCGTGTTTGATGCTTGTTGTTCTGTGCATCTGCTTTGTTTTTAGGTGTGAGAAAAGTTTAATCCTGGGTCAAACACATTAACACATTTTTTGTCATTTTCAAACTGGGATAGAATTCTCTTAAAGTTGGTGTCCATTTTCATTTCTCCAGCACTGTATCCCAATCAATTAACATCCCAGGGTTAAATTATTCAATTAACTTTCCACTAGTGAGAAATGTCTATTTGCTTGGATTGTGTTACCAGCAATGTTTATTTTTTGCCTAACCTGTTTGTATCCTGTATGTGTTGCAGATCCTATGTAGATGTGAACCAAACAGATCCATTCATCAACAGCCAAACAGATCCATTCATCAACAGCCAAACAGATCCATTCATCAACAGCCAAACAGATCCATTCATCAACAGCCAAACAGATCCATTCATCAACAGCCAAACAGATCCATTCATCAACAGCAAAACAGATCCATTCATCAACAGCAAAACAGATCCATTCATCAACAGCCAAACAGAAACATATATTGACAGCCAAACAGAAGTACACGTAAACAGCCAAACAAACTGCAGCTTGGATCCAGACGACCAGCGACTTTACTGGCACGAGGGCTCCTCGAAACCTGGAACTATAGTCTAGCAGTCAGACCCATCATTAGCTGTCTCAACTTCCACTTTGGGACACTTTCATGTGCCTTGGACTTCACTCAGCTGTTTTTCTGAATGGTAGAAGGGATCCAAAGAATCAAAGAACAACACTATGGAATTCACACAGGGAAGGACCTAAAGTTTATGTACTGCTGGTTTGAGTTCTCCTACACGGAATGCAAAGTGGGTCTATCTGCGTACATTCTCTGAAAGCAGAATTACAATGGTCACCTGATCTGAATGTTCTGGATTGCTCGATTTTGTGTGTGTTGCGCACTGAGTTGCACTTGGTGCTGTTGCTGGTTGGATTACTGTAGGAGAATGGAGGACAATGAACATGACTTGTCCTGCGTGACCAGTAATTGGGGAAGCTGTATGCTTACCATTACAATGAAGGATCTCTCAAACAATTACATGTTGAAATTAAAGTTGAAATTGGATTTTGAGTGTGAGGATGGCCACCAATGGCGACCTGCTGAAACATTCTCCAGTCTCTACCATTTTCCAGAGCCCATTCTATGGTAGTTTTGTTTGTAGCTATGTACTGCACTTTGTGCTATTCTTAGTTTGTCAGTCTTTTTGGACCAGCCATTTAGGTCCAGTATTTGGACCTCTGTCATTCTCAGTCATTTTATCATCTTCACTGCCAAATGCTTCACAGTCTAACCGTTAAATTCTAGACTCAACCATGTAGGCTTTTATACTTTCAAAGACCATGTTAACACTTTATCAATGACTTATGTTAATCCTAAGTCTATTACAGAGCTTCATTCTGTCGAGACGACAAAATTCCAGAGTTTTTTTTTATGCTTACTGCATCCTATGCTGGAATGGACTGGAGCTCTCCATTCCTCTCAAGAAGGAATTTGTATGTACATGTTGATAATGTAAATAGATTGTAAGGTTCTGGGGTTTTTTTTGCATTTTTTTTTTGTATTTTAAGAAGTATGTAATATATAGTAAACAATCAAATATTAAGCTGGTTCTTAGTTATTTGTATAATTGAAATGTGTTTTGAATTAAAACAAACGTTTTGAACTATGTCCTCCGTTCATTCATGTATTACTCTATAAAATGGTTGCTATTATGTCTGTAATGAGAAACTGTTATGACTTGCCTATTTAAAGGTTAAATAAAAAATAAAATAAATATAACTGAAAATAACATATCTCCAGTAACTGATTCAGTAAAACAGAAGATTTAAATCCAGATCAGTTTAATCAAGCACTTAACTTGTCTCCATTCAGCAGTGTAATTAGCTAATTGGGTTTTACCGTAAAGAAAATTCAATGCTATTTTACTTAAGATTATGAACTTAGAGTTCAGTACAATAATATAATTACTCTTTTTTTTATGGTCCAATGCAGCTGTTTTTATCTCCATATCAAATCATTTTTGGCTAACAATTAAGTACCTTACTGTGATTATTTTTAATAAAAATGGTCACAAAGAAACAAAAATAGCTTCTTAGCAAAGAGTAATTTCTCAAGCAAGAATTTATCTAGGACTGTCTGGGAGTGGTCTGATTGGGGAGGGGAAAACCGAAAACTAGAGGTTATTGGCAGAGCAATTTGGAACTCTTTCTTCTTGGCCTATTTATTGCGCAGTGATGTCACCAGGCATGCCAAAACGCCATCCCACCAAAACAGACTGAAATTTCAGGTGGTCTTTTCAAACGTCTCTTACCCTAAAAGGGCATAATTTCACAGTATTATACACCCTCTGAATGGCACACATACACAATGTCTCAAGGCTTAAAATTCCTTTAACCTGTCTCCTGCCCTTCATCCACTGATTTTGAAGTAGATTTAACAAGTGACATCAGATAGATGGATGATAGGTACTTTATTGATCCCCGAGGGGGAAATTTCTTAAATAAGGGATCGTAGCTTTCACCTGGATTCACCTGGTCAGTCTGTCATGTTGTTAATGTTTTGTACACTCAGTGTATATATATATCGCCCTGCACTTACTAGTGGCAACTTATTGGGATGAAATATGCCCGTGACAATGAAACGGAACATGTCACCTACAGTGTAGCAGAGTATAAACCGTCATAGTTGTAAACTACTGTTGCTAGCCTCAGAACTCGAGACTCCGTAAGGCTGCTTCGGCTCCATTTTCTGACCACTGAGTAGTCGAGTTGGTTTCTTCTGCATAAGTTGTAAACCAGACAAACCAGTTTGTTTAAAGGCTGACACCCACTGCCCTTCATACATATGACAAGCTAGAGTAAACTGCTCTAAACCTGGGCCTGGTCAGAATGGTACAGCATTGAAGAGCATTCAAAAAGAAGTACAGATCTAATGGTCATGCTGAAAAGGGAAAGGAGTCCGCTCTATTCATTAGATTTCTATCTACATTTTGAAACGTTTCACCTCATTTACTAGTCAAAACTCTGTCCACGTAGTGAGAGTGTGATTGCGGAACATGGAGCCTCAACTCATCCATGGAGCAGAATGTGACCCTTCACCTCTTTCCTCCCTCCCCAGCCAGCCAGCAACCATTTCTCAGCACTTCAAGTGTATCCTACTACCATTCCACCACTGTTGACATTACTATTGAGGCTACAGTTCACCAGCTAGCGTTGTGTATCCCTCCTTGGAGTGCTTTGGCTCTTAAAGCCAGTGAACTCTGGGGAGGTTTTGGAGGGTTCCAGGTCCTTGAGTTTTACCCCAGGCAGAGAGGGAGAGAAGAATAAAGGGAGAGAAAGACATTCTTCTGCAGCTGTCTTCCCCAGTCTCTTTCCACCTCCTCCCTGGACAACAGCTGCACTGGAATATCACGACTGCTGTTCCAGCTCACACATGACTACATAAACAATGGGCTCCTGTGTGTGTGTATAGACCGCTAACACACTCCCCTGATGTCAAGTGCAGATATGTGGCTAATGTGTGGCTAGCTAGACCCTTCCTGCTGCTTACCCAGGGTTAAGCAACTGTAAATCCAGATGATAATGGGTCATCACGCCTCAGGGCAGCAGATTCTCCTGACTTGTAGTTGAGTAGGGGATAGCTGGTTGAGTGTTCTGTACCTAAACTGGGGGTGCAGGTTAAAGTGAAGTGGTCTCATGCGGATATGACAGACTGACACAGGGTTCTGATGGCATGATTGATCAACGCATGCACAGCCAGCTGACAGTGTTGAATTGTGCCTGGATGAGCTGACTATGAATGTTGCATTATGCTGAATTACTCCATTTCATGCCCAATGACTGACTTCTTGCAACAAACGGAACAAGAGACAGATGTTGTCATCCCCAAACCCATAACAGCACATGAGAACACTAATGCCAAAATACAAACGACATGTGTCAGCAAACGGTGGTCAAATGCATTCACACAGCAGAGTGAAAAGGCCTGTAGGTAGGATTACACTGGTCATGGTCTGCCAGTAATGACTAGTTAGGAAATACTTTTTTGAATCAATGTTCAAAATATTCCAAACAACAAAGATACATGTGTTTTGGAGAGTCTCGGCAGCACAAAGGATGTTTCATCACCGGGCTCCTTGCCAGGTTAACACGTTCTTAAAGCCTCACATTTAACATCTGTTGAGATCAGGAGACACCAAACACATGACTGTTGGGCGAGCTGCTTCACACAACAGACATGTTTGTGTGAATCAGTTCAAAAGCTGAGAGAGAGAGAGAGAGAGAGAGAGAGAGAGAGAGAGAGAGAGAGAGAGAGAGAGAGAGAACAAGGGTCTCCACTGTGTTTTCTGCTCTGAGACTTTACTTCAGTTTACTGCCGCTGGGGCTTGTGCTCCCAGGTTGCTCAAGTGCCGCAGGAGGAGACATAAATCACACTTGTGCAGTTCCCTGAGAGGACAGATAAGGCCTTGCAGCCGAACTCTCTCCACCTCTTACACTTAAAACACTGCACCCGAGTCATCAGTTCCTGCTGTCTAGCTTTATCTTTCTCTCTCTCCATCGCTCTCACACACACACTCTTAAAAAATACACTATTGTTATATAAATCATAAAACGTTCTTGAAAACTTTCTGTGAGTAAGTGCATAGCGCAATAGAGCGACCACTTCGTGATTTGTAATGAATTTCCAATGTGAGCCTATTAGAGGTTGAAGTAGCTGACAAAGCAATCCAGAGAAGGTTTGGCATTGAGTGACTGCAGATGAATCCACTCTGTCACTGACTGTGCAGTATTCCGCTCTTCACTATAATCTACTGAAGCCTATTGATTAGCATTGGGACAAGTAGAGAGAATGTAGAAGTTAGGCCATCCATCACCCTGGAGGTACTGTGGAGATAAAACAGGGTGAGGTGCTGAGTGAATGCTGATGGGACATAGGTTAGAATCCCACATTCCTTTGAAGTTAAGAACCAAACGCTTGTTCAAAGACAATTGATTATGAAATTCACAATATTAAATATCTATCGCAGACAGTTTAGGACACAAAGTTTTGGCTTGTTTCTTTTGTTAGCTTTTTATTAGCGTAGAATGTCAGGTTACTTTCCATCCCATGCTGTCATTAAACAAACCTTTGAATTTAGTGAGAAGAAACACCCTGTACAAAATGTAACTTGAAACTCTCTTACCTTCAGAATAGTGATATACAGTACCAGTCAAAAGTTTGGACACACCTACTCATTCAAGGGTTTTTCTTTATTTTTACTATTTTCTACATTGTAGAATAATAGTGAAGACATCAACACTATGAAATAACACATTAAATCATGTAGTAACCCAAAAAAAGGGTTAAACAAATCAAAATATATGTTATATTTGAGATTCTTTAAAGTAGCCACCCTTTGCCTTGATAACAGCTTTGCACACTCTTGGCATTCTCTCAACCAGCTTAATGAGGTATTCACCTGGAATGCATTTCAATTAACAGGTGTGCCTTGTTAAAAGTTAATTTGTGGAATTCCTTTCCTTCTTAATGCATTTGAGCCAATCAGTTGTGTTGTGACAAGGTAGGGGGGTATACAGAAGATAGCCTTATTTGGTAAAAGACCAAGTCCATATTATGGCAAGAACAGCTCAAATAAGCAAAGAGAAATTACAGTCCATCATTACTTTAACACATGAAGGTCAGTCAAGTTTAAAAGTTTCTTCAAGTGCAGTTGCAAAAACCATCAAGTGCTATGATGAAACTGGCTCTCATGAGGACCACCACAGGAATGGAAGACCCAGAGTTACCTCTGCTGCAGAGGATACGTTCATTAGAGTTACCAGCCTCAGAAATTGCAGCCCAAATAAATGCTTAACAGACACATCTCAACATCAACTGTTCAGAGGAGACTGTCTGAATCAGGCCTTCATGGTTGAATTGCTGCAAACAAACCACTACTAAAGGACACCAGTAATAAGAAGAGACTTGCTTGGGCCAAGAAACCCGAGCAATGGACATTAGACCGGTGGAAATATGTCCTTTGGTCTGATGAGTCCAAATGTGAGATATTTGGTTCCAACCGCCATGTCTTTGTGAGACGCAGAGTAGGTGATGATCTTCGCATGTTTGGTTCCCACCGTGAAGCATGGAGGAGGTGGTGTGATGGTGCTTTGCTTGTGACACTGTCTGTGATCTATTTAGAATTAAAGTCACAATTAACCAGCATGGCTACCAGAGCATTCTGCAGCGATACGCCATCCCATCTGGTTGTGTAAGGGCTATTTGACAAAGAAGGGGTGATGGTGCTGCATCAGATGACCTGGCTTCAACAATCACCTGACCTCAACCCAATTGAGATGGTTTGGAATGAGTTGGACCGCAGAGTGAAGGAAAAGTAGCCAGCAAGTGTTCAGCATATGTGGGAACTCCTTCAAGACTGTTGGAAAAGCATTCCTCATGAAGACAGTTCAGAGAATGCAAAGAGTGGGCAAAGCTGTCATCAAGGCAAAGGGTGGCTACTTTGAAGAATCAAAAATATATTTTGATTAAACACTTTATTTGGTTACTACATGATTCCATATGTGTAGTTTTGATGTCTTCACTATTATTCTACAATGTAGAAAATAGTAAAAAATAAAGAGAAACCCTTGGTGTCCAAACTTTTGACTGGTACTGTATTTATTTAACACTTGTTGAATACATAAATTCACAACTAAGAATTTAAAGTGATTTCACAATTTCTCATTCATTAGGCAAGTCTGTCAGTAGTTCCTCTTAATTGATTAAGCATAGATGAAACACCTCCATATTCTTTGTTGAGGACTGAGACCAATAAGAAATGTAGTCTAATTAAAGTTAGTAAAGTTGTACTCTCCACAAATCAGCATTTTCAGTGCAATGTTTGCAAGATAATTGTGAATTAATTTATGGAACAATAAATATAGTTGTTTGTTTATTTTTTAAAACAAAGTGACCTCAATCAGTCAGGTCACAGTTTTGCTTTTAAAAACGCCACAAATGTTTTCACTCGTTATATAATTACAAAAGTCACAAAATATAAAAAGGTTGTATAAATATTGCATATAGGATTTGGAAAAATTTGCCCACCTACACACACAAATACATGAAATGGGGAAGACTCATTTGCAACTTGTTTGCATTACATGAAAGTGAGACTTATTGAGATGCTGACATCACTCCTTGAAAGAAGTGACCTGACAAGTTCTAACAAATATCCTGAGGGAAAACTAACACTTGTGTTTAACACCTGTTCTCTAGTCTAAACACACATACACCTGCATGTGCAATAGGCAATACGGTTTGTAGCTGAAGTTTTCAAACAAGCTGAGATGTATTACAATCGTTCCTATTCAACATTGACTGCATGCAATGAGACTGCACGTTAAGAGGGTGTGCAAAGGAATACTTTCCCATCCGTCAGAGGCCGGAGAGGCTAATAAGGGACCTATTAACAACACAGGGACTGTGGCGTGTGTGGAGTTCTCATCCTTCCTTAAGTTTCCCCTCCAGGAATTCCTGGATTTTTTGCAGACTCTCTTCCTGCTGGCCCAGTGCATCCAGTAGAATACCTATTGGTGACTTCTTTAGCCCCGCCCCCTCCATCTTATTCTCCAGTTTATTCTTCATGTTGCGAAGGCGAAATGAGGCGTGTGCAAAGATCACTGAAATACAAAGAAATAGATGAATACTCTTAATTTGCATTGCTCCTCTCTGCCTAGAACTCCTGCGATGACATAATAACATGTACTATAAAGAAACAATGAATACAAAAAATAAATAAACATACAGAGAAGAGGAAACGTGATCCCAAATATGAAGACCATGACACCATTGAAGAGAGACATGAGGAAGTAGCTGGCTACCATCACTGCCATGACAAATAATGTGGGGTTCTGCCTCTTAAAGTCCTTGATCATGGCCTTATTCTCTCCAGCCCACACTGAGCCCAGGAAGACCAGCGATACCACCGCCATGCCCATGAACATCTCCATAGGGTTCAGGAACCTGCAGGGAAGCACAACATAATGAGAGGGTAGGATCATACACTGGCTGGGTGGAGTGGAACAGTTGATCTTTCATACGTTGTAGTCAGTGACACCATCTAGTGGTGAAAGATTGTCAACACATCAAGATGACTTCAAATATTTCTAATGAAAAGGTGTATTTCTACAAAACATTTTTCAATAATAATCACAATGAGAGCAATTTCAAAGATTATGTTGACGTGTTACAGAAGTGACTCTACACATCAAAAGATTACTAAGCAGTAACATTTAATATAACTGGCAAAAAAAATAATTGCCTATTGAAGGATGAAGGACTTTTATACAGCAAGTCGTTTTGACATAGCCTATGAAGCAATGTTAGGAATGTAATAATTTCCAATGAGAGTATTGTTTTAGATCATACGACTCTGCTGTTACTCCAAAGGTGAACTTTCCCCAACCCCCAGCTAAAAAGGACAGCTTTCCTCTCTATGCTCTATCCATCTCATATTCCTGTTATCTAGAACAGCAGCTGATAAGTGAGCAGGGATTGGGGGCCTAGTAGCTGACCACCATAGCAATAGTGTGTCATCCTAATCAAGTAAGCCAAAAGATTACTTTTTTTTTTTTTGTTGAAAAACTGACCCCCCATTTCTTAAGTGGAAACGATTCCTCTAAAGTCATTTCTGTGATCAATTGTTAGTCATGTAGTCATGACACCACTATGTTCCACCATTTGTGAAATTACAATCTCATTATAAATCTGAGCAGTCCTAGAAACAAATGAACAAATTAGACATCAGCAAGGCCTTTATATTCATTTTCTAAAATGATTGTGAAACGAAATGTGAACGTCATAACAGAAAAGCTTAACTACATTTGCGATAAGACTTTGCAAGCACAGTTTCAGGAAGATGCAAGACATGAGTCTCTCAACCTGTGAAGCATGCCCATATCCTCTATCAATCATGCACTCAGTCTCCCTTGGCATTTGCCAAGCAATGGGCTTAGCATGCTGCCAACCTTCAGATAAAGCTTATTCTGATGAATTGTACGAAATTACAAAATGGCAACATGCTTTGGTAGCAATTAACATGGCAGGAAACGCTTATGTTTAGAAGTGAGCCTCTCTGCACCCATAATTAGCAAATGAGACCCCAACACTAATTTCAGGCGGGCATCAGTTAAAAGGTACAATCTTGGATCTGGGAATCTGTTCATTGGTCATGTATAAGCTACACATTGAAAATTATTATTGAAGAATGTATGCCTCAGCTCTTAGTACTGTTTTACCCCATCATAACCGAACATATACTCCATTGTTTACAAAAAAAAACAAGAAACACCAATAATGTAGGCCTCTATACTAAAACAAGTGTCAGGCTATTCATTTTGCTAAAAAAAAAAACAATCGGTCTCAGACCTAAGCTTTTATAGACGTCAACACAAGTTATGGTGATGGCTAGAGTTGACGTATATTAATATACTCACTAGGTGATGGTTGCCTACAGTAAAGCAGATTTCCAGATATTTTATGTTCTCGATATAAATTGTGGACAGTGTCTCATGCTACTTACCCCACAATAAGGAAAACCATGATAGTCATCGCCACATAGTTTGTCTGATAGTAAAGCAAGTTGTTGACAACCCTGTTGTTCCATTTAGATAAATCTCTCACGTCAGGTTTAGCAAATCGGTCAGAACCTGGGAAGAAATCGTCCCAGGGTCTTAGCGGTGTGAGTTCTACCTTAGCCATTTTGCTACTGTGTGAAGACTATAACATATAATGAATATGCTTGTTGTAGGCTCCAGAAATTATTTATGGCTACAGCAAACGGAACATTTCACTCAACTGTCATAAAAAAAAAAAAGTACCCCTTCGATTTCTCGCGATAGCTTTCATACCAACCAGTCAACCAATGATGTATATAACCAATTATTTATATACACACTAGATGACAACCAGAGTCCCTTTTTTGAAGCCACTTCGCCTCCATCTTGGCACAACCCCACCGTCGTAAACAAATATTTTGGAAGCTATAGAAATGCATTTATTCAAGTCAACATTTGTTTTTTTCCACGTTTATTCTATTAGACACCTTAATTTATATACACATTAGATGACTACCAGGGGCACTTTTTTGAAGCCACTTCGCCTCCATCTTGGCACAACCCCACCGATATAAACACATATTTTGGAAACTATAGAAATGAATTTATTCATGTCGACATTTGTTTTTTCCACATATATTCTATTAGACACCTTAATTCATTCAAATTATATTATGTGAGCTAAACATTTAAAAAAAAAATATATATAATATAATAATATTTTCCTTAAAGCGTTTTTTTTGTGGAAAATATAGTGTTACGGTCTCCACTACAACAACCAAAAATACTTAAATACATGTTATTTTTGTCCTTTAAACAAATACTGTAGAATTCCATTCATTCCTATGGTGGGCTTCGCCATCTGGGCGGCAGGTTGCCTAGCGGTTAGAGATTTGGATCAGTAACCGAAAGGTCGTTGATTCGAATACCCGAGCCAACAACAAGGTGAAAAACCTGTCGATGTGTCCTTGAGCAAGGCACTTAACCCTCATCTTCTCCAGGGGTTGACCCTGTAGGTAGGCCATCATTGTAAATAATAATTGGTTCTTAACTGACTTGCCTAGTTAAATAAAGGTTCAATAAAAATACAAATGGGGAGTGCTAATATGGTCGAACGTCGGCTTCAAAACCTCTCAATGGCCAATTGAGCATTTGCAATCCACGGTTTATGTACATCATTGATATAAACCCTGGGTTGGAAAGCCATGTATTGGCCATTGAGAGGCTTTGAAGCCACTTGTCGGCCATATTGGCACTCCACAATAGTGTTGTCGATATACCAGAATTTTGACTTCGATACCAAGAGATTTAGTTTAACGATACTCGATACCACTATAAATCTAGATGCCATCAAGATACTCAATACCAAAATGATACCAATACAAAAAAAGGTGTTTTAGCCAAAGTTGCAGAATGGCACTTAATCCAGACAGATCTTTTGAGTTTAATATCATGCCATTTTAAATGTATGATTTTTGAACGTACGCATTAATTAATTAATCATAAAATCAATTGGATTTTTTTGTTGTTGTACCAATCGAACTACATAACAACATAATGGTAACCTTTTTACAAGCATTTCGCTACACCTACAACAACAGCTGCTAAACACGTATGTGACCAATAATTTTTGTTTTGATTTAAATCTCTAGTATATTGATAAACTGGGAAAATAAAGATGTAGACCTATTCATGTATCCTAGGCCTATTCATCATACAGGTTAATTCATATGCAATAGGAGTTTGTGCATGCATTGATTTATTGAGCTTGTTTTGGCTGATTTAATGGTGCTACAGATGAAAACAATCTGTTTTCCTTCCATTTGGGACTTATTTTATTGTATTGATCAACAACATTTGCATAGAAGAAGCAAGTTGTTTTGAACGAGGCATTAGTAGAGGAGGTATGGTGCTCTTGCACTATGGGAAAAGTCATTTTGAACGGTCATCGAACTCGGAATTCCAACTCGGGAACTTGGGCCTCTTTCTAGAGCTCTGACTTTCCGACCTGAAGATCACTGATGTCATGACCTCATATTTTTCAACAGACTTTATCTTATTTTATTTATTTCACTTTTATTTAACCAGGTAGGCCAGTTGAGAACAAGTTCTCATTTACAACTGCGTCCTGGCCAAGACAAAGCAAAGCAGTGCGACATAAACAACAACACAGAGTTACATATGGGATAAACAAACGTACAGTCAATAACACAATAAAAAAATCTATGTACAGTGTGTGCAAATGTAGTAAGATTAGGAAGGTAGGAAAATAAATAGGCCATAGCGGCGAAATAATTACAAATTAGCATTAACACTTGAATGATACATGTGCAGATGATGATGTGCAAATATAGATACTGGAGGGCAAACGAGCAAAAATAATAAATATGGGGATGAGGTAGTAGGGTAGGCTATTTACAGATGGGCTGTATACAGGTGCAGTAACCGGTAAGCTGCTCTGACAGCTGATGCTTAAAGTTATTGAGGGAGATGGTAGTCTCCAGCTTCAATGATTTTTGCAATTCATTCCAGTCATTGGCAGCAGAGTACTGGAAGGAATGGCAGCCAAAGGAGGTGGCTTTGGGGATGGCCAGTGAATGCTACGGGTGGGTGTTGCTATGGTGACCAGTGAGCTGAGATAAGGCAGGGATTTACCTAGCAAAGACTTATAGATGACCTGGAGCCAGTGGGTTTGGCGACGAATATGTAGTGTGGAACAGCCAACGAGAGCTTATAGGTCGCAGTGGTGGGTAGTATATGGGGCTTTGGTAACAAAACGGATGGCACTATGATAGACTACATCCAATTTGCTGAGTAGAGTGTTAGAGGCTATTTTGTAAATGACATCACCAAAGTGAAGGAGGCGTTTTTTTGCGAAATAGCCGATTCTAGATTTAATTTTGGATTGGAGATGCTTAGCGTTCGATTGAAAAGCATGCATTTAGTTTTACTAGCATTTAAGAGCAGTTGGAGGCCACGGAAGGAGTGTTGTACGGCATTGAAGCTCAGGTCGAAGAAGATGGCTGCACAGTACTGTCTTTTATCTTTGGCGGTTATGATATAGTTTAGTGCCTTGAGCGTGGCTGAGGTGCACCCATGACCAGCTCGGAAACCAGATTGCATAGCAGAGACGGTACGGTGGGATTTGAAGTGGTCAGTGATCTGTTTGTTAACTTGGCTTTTGAAGACTTTAGAAAGGCAGGGCAGGATGGATATAGGTCTGTAACAATTTGGGTCTAGACTGTCTCCCCCTTTGAAGAGGGGGATGACTGCGGCAGCTTTCCAATCTCTAGGGATCTCAGACGATACGAAAGAGAGGTTGAACAGGCTAGTAATAGGGGTTGCAACAATTGCGGCTGATTTTTTATCAGGAGGTGTATTGCAGGAGGTGTATTTGGAGGGTAAGTTTGTCAGGATGATATCTATGATGGTGCCCATGTTTACGGATTTAGGGTTGTACCTGGTAGGTTCCTTGATAATTTGTGTGAGATTGAGGGCATCTAGCTTGGATTGAATGATGGCAGAGGTGTTAAACATATCCCAGTTTAAGTCACCTAACAGTACGAGCTCTGATGATAGATGGGGGGCAATCAATTCACATATGGTGTCCAGGGCACAGCTGGGGGCTGAGGGGGGTCTGTAACAAACAACAACAGTGAGAGACCTATTTCTGGAAAGGTGGATTTTTTAAAGTAGAAGCTCAAACGTTTGGGGCACAGACCTGGATAGTATGACAGAACTCTGCAGGTTATCTCTGCAGTAGATTGCAACTCCGCCTCCTTTGGCAGTTCTATCTTGACGGGAATGTTGTAGTTAGGGGTGGAAATTTCAGAATTTCTGGTGGCCTTCCTAAGCCAGGATTCAGACAAGGCTAGGACATCAGGGCTGGCGGAGTGTGTTAAAGCAGTGAATAAATCAAATTTAGGGAGGAGGCTTCTGATGTTAACATGCATGAAACTAAGGCTTTTACGGTTACAGAAGTCAACAAATGAGAGCGCCTGGGGAATAGGTGTAGTACTGGGGGCTACAGGACATCACCAGAGGAACAGAGGAGGAGTAGGATAAGGGTATGGCTAGTCTTTAAGAACTGGTCGTTTAGTGCGTTGGGTACAGAGAATAAAAGGAACAGATTTCTGGGCGTGATAGAATAGATTGATGGCATAATATACAGACAGGGATATGGTAGGATGAGAATTCAGTGGGGGTAAACCTAGATGTTGGGTAACGATTCTCTCATCGTTGCATCTCTGGAGGCACCAGTTAAACCAGGTGAGGTCTCTGTGTGTGGGGGTGGGTGGGACAAAGGAGCTATCTGAGGCATGTTGAGCGGGACTGGGGACTCTACAGTGAACTAGAACAATAAGAAATAACCTAAACAGCAACAGACCAGGCATATTGAAATAAGGGAGAGGCATAAAACAAACACAGTTAACTTGATCCTCTCCCAATCAGTAGATGACGTGAGACACGTGACAGAAGCACCAAAATTACACACATTATAGTACCGAACCGTTTTTCATGTTTTAGTAACGAAAAAGTATGACGTTTCGGTATACCGTGCAACAGTAATCCCGCTAATGAAGTTGGAAATAGTTTAGAGTGATCTAGCGAATCAATTTAAGTCATGAGCTGACAAGTGGAATTATGACATTTAGTTTAGGGGAAATGTTAGGCTTAGGCAGAGACTGCGCAACAGTCGTAACAAATGAACAGACCGAGGACACAGAAGTATACAACAAAGTAACAGTTCGTGCAAATAATCTTCGCATTACGTGTTTCCTCTTTTCTTCGCCCTTTTTATGACAAAACGCACTCTTATTGGTCAGCGAGCTCATGTTGTGAAAGTACACTTCCTTCTGTTGAACAATAATGGAATGGGAATGTAGCGAAGGCGGAAATTGATGTAGAGCTAGATTTAAGCAGCAAGTCGAGTAAATGTGGCGAAGACGGAAGTTATGAATGGGCTAAAATAGTGTCGAAAACTGGAACAAAAAGAAAAGTGTCTAAGATTGAAGTGAATGAAATGTGTGTAAATGATAATGAATCACTTCTTGTTTATTAAACAATGATGCATATGTGGGAAACCCTTTTGAAGTATCGAAAATGGTGAAGTGGAGTATGTTAGAGTGACCAGGAGTGGTCTTATTTGGATTAAATGTGTTTCTAATGGGCAGATGAAGATTGCAATAGGCCTTAAAAGAATCAGGACAACAGAACTATCGTGGTTTGAACTTCGGAGTAGAGCACCCGTTAAAGGAGTGATTTCAGGGGTGACGACAGATGTTCAGGTAGAATCAATGAAGATAATTCCTGATGTGGTTGGTGCCCGGCGTCTGAACCGTTGGGTGAACGGGGGAAAAAGAGGAAAGTCTGTCGGTATTGTTTTTTTTTTTTTATGATGAGCAAATACCTACACATGTGAAACGTGGATATGTAAGATATGCAGTGAGAGCCTTCGTTCCCAAACCATTGCAGTGTACAAATTGTAAAGGATTTGGTCATGTTGCAAGTGTGTGTAGACGAACGGAGTATAATGAAGAACAATGTGTAGAAGGACGAAGGTGTTGCAATTGTGGTGGGTATCATGATCCTGAGTATATGGACTGCCCTGTAAGAGTGATGGAAATCGAGGTTTGAGCGTTAACTGAATCTCCTATGTGGAGGCAATTAAGAGAATAAGAAAACAAGTGATTCTATGGAAGATATGGTAGTGAATGCAAAATATAAGGTAGTTGATATAATACAGCCTGTTGTAAATGTTTGTTGCCAGAATAAAGACACCATGTGTGTTAAAAAGGTAGGTTTTGTTGCGTTCATTGCCACAGTTGTAAACTGTATAGCACAAGTCACAAAGAAATCGAAGAAACTGGAAATGTTTTTGGGACTGAGGGATTTTACTTCTGTAGATTTGCAAGGAGTACTGTCGACGGAAGATCCACCCTCTCGGGGTTCCCGTGTAGGGATCAGATATGTTTTATTTATGTTTAACCGAAAAGTTATTTTTTGAGTAGTTTATTTATTTTTGGGTTTTGTTTTGGCAATGTAATATTTGTTATTAGGGTGGATTAAGTTAGTATCACTATTACATATGGTTTTATTTATAAAAAAAAACGTCCTGTTTCAAACCGTCCTGTTGGAGGCGGCAATACACCTTTTGGGTGTAGTCCGCCATAAAATCCAAAGAAGAATGTAGCGAAATTCTTCATATTTTGTTGAAGGTCAGTTCACATGAAATTGATACCCTGCTGCGTGATGGTACAAGTATACTTGACCAGATTTACTTGTTTTATATACATATATATATTGCGCTCACACGAGCCAATATGCATGCATCAGTTAGCTACTGTACTGTAGCTAGCTAGTGAACGTTAGCTAGTGGAACCTGGAGTGTGAGAAACATAGAATCAGTGTCTGCAGGCTAGATACTAGCTGTAATGAAATGTCTACGGTAGTTGCTTGGTCACTGGGGTTAGCTGACATTAGCTGAATGTGTGTTGCAACCACCACCACTAACGTTAGTTAATTCATTGCCAATGCGCATCATAACTAGCTAACAGTCCCTCTGCTCAACAGCATAGATGTGGGGGGGAGAGAATCTTCTTCTTCTTTGGGGCTTCTTGGCGGATCGCAACTAGCATTTGCATCTACCGCCACCTCCTGTTTAGGAGTGTGTTCATCCATGGCAATTTACATTTATATTCTTATTGTCAGAACAGTCTCCCTACTAAAATATATAATTTCCCTATCTACCCCCCTTCCCAAAATACAATCTAACCCCCATTTCGGTCCCATTCTCCTTACTCCTTCAAACAATCTATCTCTCTGTGTATCATATAACTGACAGTATAACAACACATGTTCCACTGTCTCCCCTACCAAACATGCATCACACATCCCAGTCTTATGTTTTCCTATTAATTTAAATGTTGAATTCAGTCCTGTATGTCCAAATCTTAATCTTCCCAGTACCACTTAATCTCTTCTATTCCCAGCACACCCGTGATTCACAACTTGTTAAATATACTTCCTAATACTTTAGTAAAATCTACCCTTACTACTCACTTACCACATCCTTTGCCAAATATCTAGGCCTTTTTTCCTAATCAATGTTTTAACTTCCCCTCTACTTATCTTTCTCCTCAGTGCTTCTTTTGCTATTAAATCTGCCTTTTCATTTCCCTGTACACCCACATGTACTGGAACCCAACAAAACTGCACTACCACCCCGCTTCTCTGTATTCCCATCACCATTGTCATTATCTCTACCCACAAATCTTCCCTTCCTGACTTTCTGGATCTTAAACGACTTAACACAGCTGCTGAATCCGAGCATATAATTACCCTACATGGTTTAATCTCTTCTACCCACTGCGATGCCAATATGATAGCAATCATTTCTGTTGAATATACTGATAAATTATCACCATGAAGTTTGACCAGCTATACACAAGTATTCCCTGCTTTTACAATACAATTAAAGACTACTGTTGTAAAATAAAATTATGTTGCTTTTCACTAGCTACCTTTCTTTTTACAATCCGATTTTTGCCATGATGGGAAAAATCACTTTGTCATTGTAGTGCAAATTATGCTGTACAGGATGTGTGTATGGCTTTAAAACACATGCTATTTGTCTTTTCATCTCTAGCTTCACAATGGGAACTTTGAGGTGACCACACTGCGCGTGGATGTTCAGACCGATGGATGATATGCATAGGTGGAGTTCACTACAGACTGGCAGAGACCCCACCATCATCTCCATGTTTTTAGGTGTGTTTATAGTATATATATTCACCTCCTCTGACATTAATGTCAAACTTGACATTAGAAAATCAAAAATCATGTATTCTTTGATTTCTGTTCAAACAGGGTTAGATGGGACTCTTATTTACAAGTATATGAGTTTGTTGGCAGCGCTGAGCAAAGGATTCAGGAGGACTTGAGGTAATCCAGAGTTGTCTAGGGTGTAAATGGGACAGATGTTAATGTTGGACTTGGCTATGGCTATTACCAAATAAAAATGTAGTATGTGAGGGTTTCTGCATATCGTTTTTGTCCTTACTTGTCAATATCTCCCAGTCCTCCCCCAGGTATTATGGTCGGGTGTCATTCAAGGCAGGGGAACATGACCCTTTCTCCCTGGAGGCTATCGAGAGAGAACGCCCATGGTCTAGCAGCCATATCAGGGTAGCACATCTGGGTTGAGCTGAAGAAGATGGTGTTAGGCAACCTTGCTGCCCACCTACTAGAGGTCATGTATGAGCTGTGCCCGGCTCAGTATATAAGTGAGGTAGAAAGCCCTGTTTCCTAGGAACTATGGTATGGGGGAGATGTAAAATATGTCAAAAATCCTTACTCCAAAGGACCATTGTATGGATTGAATGTGGTAAAGTCCCCAAAAACATAGTGCTTTTTGAAGTCGGTTCGATAATTACAAAAATTATCAGGGTTTTCAGTTAGTTCTTTTTTTGCATTATGACATTTTTTATTACTATGAAATAATACAATATTTCAGTTGTGTAATATATTACTTAGTTTTTATTTGATGACATTATTATTTTTCATTGAGGTCATCATCTCATCTCTGCTCAGGCAGTAGCAGCCAGACAACGTTATCTCGTTATCTGTACAGTCCTCTCTCATGCGGTCTTGTGTGTATCTAACCTAAAGTAGCAGGCGTAAAAGTGTATCCATCTTTGTCTGAGCTGGAAACAAAAGGTGCAATGAATTATGGTAATTTTTGTTAATTTACAAAAGCTGAAGAACATACGCACATCCAGGTAATTTCTGCAGATTGTAGGGAAACTCATGGAAAACAAAGGAAAACAAAGGAAAGTGCTGCACACATTATTTTCTTATACATTATTTACCTGCTGTTTCAGGAAGTGATTTCACTGAGTACTGCTCCTATATATATATATATATATATATACAGTTGAAGTCAGACGTTTACATACACCATAGCCAAATAAATTTAAACTCAGTTTTTTACAATTCCTGACATTTAATCCTAGTAAAAAATCACTGTCTTTAGGTCAGTTAGGATCACCACTTTTATTTTAAGAATGTGAAATGTCAGAATAATAGTAGAGAGTGATTGATTTCAGCTTGTATTTCTTTCATCACATTCCCAGTGGGTCAGAAGTTTACATACACTCAATTAGTATTTGGTAGCATTGCCTTTAAATTGTTTAACTTTGGTCAAATGTTTCGGGTAGCCTTCCACAAGCTTCCCACAATAAGTTGGTGTAACTGAGTCAGGCTTGTAGGCCTCCTTGCTCGCACACGCTTTATCAGTTCTGCCCACACATTTTTTATAGGATTGAGGTCAGGGCATTTTGATGGCCACTCCAATACCTTGACTTTGTTGTCCTTAAGCCATTTTGCCACAACTTTGGAAGTATGCTTGGGGTAATTGTCCATTTGGAAGACCCATTTGTGACCAAGCCTTAACTTCCTGACTGATGTCTTGAGATGTTGCTTCAATATATCCACATAATTTTCCTTCCTCATGATGCCATCTATTTTGTGAAGTGCACCAGTCCCTCCTGCAGCAAAGCAACCACACAGCATGATGCTGCCACCCCCGTGCTTCACGGTTGGGATGGTGTTCTTCGGCTTGCAAGCCTCCCCCTTTTTCCTCCAAACATAACGATGGTCATTATGGCCAAACAGTTCTATTTTGTTTCATCCAACCCACATGCAGTTGCAAAAAGTCTGGATTTTTTATGACGGTCTTGGAGCAGTGGCTTCTTCCTTGCTGAGCGGCCTTTCAGTTTATGTCGATATAGGACTCGTTTTACTGTGGATATAGATACTTTTGTACCTGTTTCCTCCAGCATCCTCACAAGGTCCTTTGCTGTTGTTCTGGGATTGATTTTCACTTTTCGCACCAAAGTACCTTCATCTCTAAGAGACAGAACGTGTCTCCTTTCTGAGCGGTATGACGGCTGCGTGGTCCCATGGTGTTTATACTTGCGTACTATTATTTGTACAGATGAACGTGGTACCTTCATGCGTTTGGAAATTGCTCCCAAGGATGAACCAGACTTGTGGAGGTCTACAATATTTTTTCTGAGGTCTTGACTGATTTCTTTTGATTTTCCAAAGATGTTGAGCAAAGAAGCACTGAGTTTGAAGGTAGGCCTTGAAATACATCCACAAGTACACCTCCAATTGACTCAAATGATGTCAATTTGCCTATCAGAAGCTTCTAAAGCCATGACATCATTTTCAGGAATTTTCCAAGCTGTTTAAAGGCACATTCAACTTAGTTTATGTAAACTTCTGACCCACTGGAATTGTGATATAGTGAAATAATCTGCCTGTAAACAATTGTTGGAAGAATGACTTGTGTCATGCACAAAGTAGATGTCCTAAATGACTTGCCAAAACTATAGTTTGTTAACATGAAATCTGTGGAGTGGTTGAAAAATGAGTTTTAATGACTTCAACCTAAGTGTATGTAAACTTCCGACTTCCAACTGTATATAGAACCTTCCACCCCCACCTGGAATATGGATGCCTGATGAAGTTCTAAGGGTCAAGAAGTTGTTATGAATAAATATGACCTGGGAGCACAAGCAATGTGCAGCGTTTTCCTTTCTGTTTTCCATCATTTTAGTTAATTACCACGTTTCTGCGCTGAACTAGGTTGAATATATATTTGCTTAATGACAACTCCCTTCAGATTTCTCTTATGAAGGATTTGATTTCTCTCTATAGTGAAACGGCACGTTGGTTCTTACCAAAAAAAATTAAAGTAATGCAATTCAAGTAATTGAAATGCATTATGGTCAATTAGTTGTTTAATAACCTGAAAACCCCCTGACATTTCAGTTACTCAGCATTATTAAATAGCCTCAATGTTCAATTGGAGAATCCATACTATACACAAGCTGCTTTCACCCTAAGGCTCTGCCTTACCTGCAGAGGGCGACGTGGAGGAAATGAAGCGGGTCTGGCAGCATGTGAAGGACCATTCTCCCAAGCCCATGACTGTCGTGTCTGCCCTGTTCCACTGCACTGAAGAGGTGGAGAAGATGGACCTGACTTTATCATAGATGTAAGCACAGCCATTGCATAACAACATTAGTTGATGTAATGATACTTACTGTATTTAGAATTTTAAGACTGTCAAGATGGTGTCCTTTTGGAACTGAGTTTGCCATGGATGGCCTAACCTGACAGCAGCACATGGTCTCGTCAAGTTACTGGCAGAGATGAGCAGATGGTCCATTCCTCGCTTCCCTGTGAGTGGACATGACTTGAGGAAGATGGGCATCACCTGTGGCAAGGAGATCGGCACTATCCTACAGAACCTACGAGACGTGTGGAAAAATAGCTGTTACCAGATGAACAAAGATGAGCTACTTGGTCATGTCAACAAGACATGATCGCAGTGTGTGCAGGGCTGGAAGGGGGTGAGTGTGTGCAAGGCCCTTCTGCTGACTGAAATATGTTGATTGCACTGGATCACAGAACTGTAATCGTCTGCAACTAGCAGATGTTACCCCCCACCCACACACACACACACCTTTGTTGATTTTCCAGACTGAGTGTTGGATATGAGAATGAGAGAGAAACCCTACATTTTGAACGTGTTGAAATTAACAAATTTATCCCAGTGCAGCACTTGTGGATATTGTGCTCTCAGCTGAACAGCTGTCTATGAAAAAAAGTGTACGTTTGTAATCAACCAGAGCCACTGCAGTCTCTCAGCATCTGTGGCATTATAGATACCATTTGTATGTTGCCTATATTGCCTGACCTGAAATGCCTTTAAGATTGGGCAATCTGGTGTTGTGAGTTTAGATTCAGTCAATAAGACTAACTGAACTGGATAGTTTGCCAATTCTCAATGGTTCTTGGTGAGATTAGAACAATGAAAGGCTAATGAGTAATGTGGGATTCATTTAAAAGTCCTATAATCATATCTCAGAAAGGTGGTCTTTGTGGGGCGAAAAAAAAAAAACGTTATCCATTTTCTATTTTGTTTAGAGAATGACTCGTTTGTATTCAAATGGCTTGAGGGTGAAAGCAGCTTGTGTAATAGTGTGGTTTCTCCGATTAAATATTTAGGCTATTTAATGAAGGTTTTGAGTGATTCCTCACGAAACCAGGACCAAAAAATTATATTTGATCCATAGAATGGTTATTTGAGGAAGAATTGTTGACATACTGTATATCTGACATTTTAATCTAAAAGCATAAATGAGAAATAATTAAAACAAGTTTGATTACCCAGGGTTATGGAATAACAACGTTCCAGAGTGAGATCTCTGATCATTTTAGAGTTATGATAAATTGTATACAGAGAAATTGGAATAGTAGGCAATGTAACCAATCCAATCACTGGATTACTTTGCAGCGCAGAAGACAGAGTAAACAGCCAAGTAGCCTACTATCTATGGTGTTGAAATGGACAGCACTCTCCAAGGTACTCATTAAATCAAAGCCTTTTAGACGTCACTGCAGTACCAGTATGCCCACATACTGTAGTATAGCTGCGGGGCTTACACAAGTCCACATTCCTTCTAGCTTAATCTTCTAGACATCAATGTACAGCAACGCTTTCTGACGACACCGAAGAAGTGCATATGCACACATACTCACCTGTGGGGCTTACAAGACCCGAATCTCACGTAATTTTCAAGACATTAATGTAGTAGTAGAGCAAATATCGGAATTTAACTTTCAATGTAGGCTGCAGCGGAACACACATATGAGAATATATTGGCATCCTGCCTATGTGATAATATGGAGCACATATTCAAATTACCTTCACAGAACAAGTTTGTAAAAAAAAAAAAAAAAAATAGAATTTTCAAAACCTCCCACAATGACTCTCCCCATGTCAAGTCCATTTAACTCATGAGTCAATTTCTTGCTCAAAGCCATGAGCGGGCCTGTGGCTGTGATGTTTATCTTTCTTCTAAGGCTGTTCTGAAGACTCTGGCTGTAGTGTCTATTTTTTCATTTTGAGTGTTAACTAATAACCTGGGTGTCCCCTTCAGCCTGATCGACAAAGTTTGCTGCCACCAAATGCGCCTTGGTTCGGCCATGTTGAAAAACCTTTTTTTCTGAGGGCTCTTTGTTGTAGTTCTGTCTGAGGCATGTTAAATTAATTAATCCCTCCAGTCATTTCTAGACTCAAGCTCCCTACCTTTTTGCATGTTGTACAGCCCAATTTTGTATGACAATCTAGGGGTTATACATTGCTTGTTATTGAACTGCAAATGGCACCTGCTCCGAGCACTTCGTCGTGGATGCACTGCCCCCCAGCTCCCTGTCTCCCTCTCCTGCTGAGTCTGACTCGCTAGTAGGCTTACTAGCTAGTGGAAGTGCCGGTGGGGATGCTGAACTGGCGGGATTAGTATTGCTGCTAGCTAAGGCATCACCATCAGGAACAGTTTGCCCCTCACTCCTCTCCTCCTGCACTGACAGTTCTCTGGCTCGTTCCGGGTTTGATTCACCATCTTTTTTTGGACTTTCATCAAAATCGATGGCCTTTTCCTATTCATTTTTTATATGACTTTCCCACAATTCTAATTTAGTAGGGAGAAGACTAGCCTAGGCTACGTGACGTGATTACGTAGGGACCTTTTCACTAACTGACTACCAGTGTCAAGATCAGTTACTTACCCCACCAGCCCTTCCCATAACTTCAATGTACAAATAAGAGAACAGGTCTGGAATCAGTGTGGCAGGATAGGATGATTACACAGAACAATCTTTATTTCTTGTTCTTTCTGGGGGTCGGGAGAAATAACAAGGAGGCAACTTGATTTAACGCTAATTGCTTTTATTTGAATGTCTACAGTGCGAACAGTTAAACAATTAATGTCATGCCCGCGAGAGGTACCGGATCCGGGCTAATAGGTTCCTGAACAAACAAAGTCAAACCTGTTCTGTCAGGTTCTGGCTCAAATTAAGCACTGCCTACAGATTAAGGCCAAACAAAATGTCATACATATTGCAACTTCAATTATTTATAAATTATGCTTTTAGCTACTGTTTGGACACACCTACTCATTCCAAAGTTTCTATTTATATTTACTATTTTCTACATTGTAGAATAATAGTAAAGACATCAAAACTATGAAATAACACATATGGAAACAGGAAAAGCAGCCAACAAGTGCTCAGCATATGTGGGAACTCCTTCAAGACTGTTGGAAAAGCATTCCAGGTAAAGCTGGTTGAGAGAATGCCAAGAGTGTGCAAAGCTGTCATCAAGGTTGGCTACTTTGAAGAATCTTAAATATGTTTAACACTTTTTTGGTTACTACATGATTCCATGTGTTATTCCATTGTTTTTTTTTACGATTATTTAACTAGGCAAGTCAGTTAAGAACAAATACTTATTTACAAAGACTGCCTACACCGGCCAAACTCAGACGACAGTGGGCCAATTGTGCACCACACTATGGGACTCCCAATCACGGCCGGTTGTGATACAGTCTGGATTTGAACCAGGTTGTCTGTAGTGACTCCTCTAGCACTGAGATGCAGTGTCTTAGACCACTGCGCCACTCATTCTAAAATAAAGAAAAACCCTGGAATGAGTAGGTGTTCTATAACTTTTGACTGGTACTGTAGATACATACATACACACACACACACACACACAATCCTTCCTCCAAAGGACCATTCTATGGATAAAATGTAATGAAATTCCCCAAATCATTATATTTCTTTGTCCTGGTTTCGTGAGGAATCACTCTTTTATGGATAAAGCAGAAGGTGTATAAAAAGTTACAAGCTGAAGGATGCTACTTTAGTGACAAGAATAAAGCCCAAGTTTGCTCTTGAATGGTATTAGTATTCTACACAAGTAAATTAGTCCTCATAATTATTTTCAATACATGCCACTTTCTACTTTTTGCTGTGAATTCTTAGTGCTTGTAGCCTATATTCATTTCAGATGTGTTGTATTTTTTTTATGGCTCAGTTGGTATAGCATGGCGCTTGCCGTGCCAGGGTGTGGGTTCGATTCCCACGGGGGACCAGTACGAAAAAAGGTATGACAATCTATGCATCCACTTCTGTAAGTCGTTCTGCATAAAGTGCGTTTGCTAAATGACTCAAATGTAAAAGTATAGTAAAGGTGCAGAAGGGTAGCCCCTCCCTCCTGCCGCGCATAAGTAAATATAAATTATTTGCAGCCGCCGCCGCTCCTCTTTTCATTCACATCGTTGTGCGCACCTGGTGGAGCTGTCCGTTCCAAAGTTTTCCCGCGTCTACATCTACACTTTCAACAATTGCTGAAAAATGGGAAACGTATTTAGTCTTATGAATATGTGCATATTTAAATAAACGACGTGTATTTCAGTTGCATACATTTAGGCAGATTTTGGTTCATGTTTGCTGTACTAGCCCATCTTTTACCTGTAGCCGTGAGTGGAAATTGGCGTAGGTGCAACATTATTTTCTTATTTATCTGTAAAACTGTGACATTTTGCTTGAAAGTATGACGTTCTTTACTCCAAATATTAGTAATATAAGTTTGGAAACGGAATTGGCCGAGAATTTGCCCCGGGATGAGCGCTTGGCTCGAGTTGAAATAGCCATTTTAAGCGTACTATTTTTCAGTGCCGCAATCCTAAACTTTGGGCTGCTGTTGGTGCTGTGGAAGCGGAGGAAGCAGCTCTCGAGGATGCGCGTCTTTGTTTTCCACCTTTGCCTGGCAGACCTGGTGGTCACCTTTTTCCAAGTTTGCCCGCAGCTGATGTGGGATATAACGGACAGATTCTTCGGTCCTGACATTTTGTGCCGCCTGGTGAAATACCTGCAGGTCGTTGGCATGTTTGCCTCTACTTACATGATTGTAGTGATGACCATCGATCGCTACCAAGCAATCTGTAAGCCCATGGTTACTTTCCAGAGGCGGAGAGCGCGCTGGAACGTGCCCGTGTGCGTTGCGTGGTCTGTATCCCTCATCGGCAGTCTCCCACAAGTGTTCATCTTCTCCCGAGTTCAAATCGCGCCTGGTGTCTATGACTGCTGGGCTGACTTCATCAAACCGTGGGGACTAAAAGCTTACGTGACCTGGACCACTGTAGTGATATTTGTCTTGCCCATTTTAGCTGTTATCGTGTGCCAGGTGCGTATTTGCCGAGCTGTTCAAATCAACTTTCACATGAAAACTCACCAAGTGTCGACATTTCTCGCCAAACCGCTGCCCTCCAGGGCAAGTAGTGTTGCTGGGGTGTCCAAAGCCAGAATCAAGACCGTGAAGATGACTTTGGTCATTGTTCTTGCCTACATTATCTGTTGGACTCCTTTCTTCACTGCCCAGCTGTGGTCCGTCTGGGATGTCCAAGCACCCACTGAGAGTAAGAGCTGTTCAATCTGTATATCTAAGAATGCACTCCTTTTGTCACACGTTTTAATGCCTGGATTACAACTTTACTTGCAATATGTGTTTACTATAGGCTGTTTATTTGGCATTTTGGCGCTACCACCTATGTATTAAGGAATATAAATACATGAGGATGCTGTTGATAATAGTCTGTGTTTATATCTTTGATATATATATTTCAGATGCAACTTTCACTATCCTGATGCTCCTGGCGGGTCTGAACAGCTGTGCAAACCCCTGCATCTACCTGCTCTTCAGTGGGAAGCTCCCCAAGATCCGTATGGCTTTGGTGTGTGTTAGCCAGTCGGACATGAATGACTCCATACAAGAGGATGTCACTATGGTTAGCTCGCTGTACAGTTTCAAGAGCCTTTCCAACTCCAGATGAAACAAATGGGCCAAAGATCAGTCTGGCTGATAGAGCTTGATGAATATAGTTACAAAGAGCATATATTACATATTCAGGTCACTCTAAGTATAGACGCGGGAAGAAGCTTCTGAAAAATCAGAATACATTTGTATTTTTTAGAAAATAGTCCTGTATTAGACCATTTTTATTTACAAAATAGTATTTTTTCACATAAGTATTGTACTGGGCCTTTACTAGTCCTGTATTAGAGGACCAATATAGCCGTCTGTTGTGCAAGCATTTAAAATATATATATACATACATAATGTTTCGCTAATACAGGCCTTTACTAGTCCTGCATTAGTGGACCGATATAGCCATCTATAGCGCAGGCAAAATAAAAATCGCAGCACCCCCACTCCCAAACATCTTTCTGCAGATCCTGTAGCTACATTTGAGAAAAAAAAATGTTATTATTTTTGTACATGACACAGTGAAAAATGTTACAGCACATCTATGTTTATACATTTCTATGTCACTGAACATTAATATAGACAGGGAGCTGTGTACAAAAATGAAAATACTGACACAGAGTGTTATAAAGAAACCCCATTGCATATGTTTGAACACAGATAGTCATTATGATTCAGAAATGTTCTCATGGCATGAATTTGAACATTCAAGCATTGAGCTGGTTAACGTGATATATATATACAGTGAAATTAACTTATGTAAAAAAGGGCATATGCCCAGTGTTTGAAATCATATTTATTGCAATCTAGTTATTGTAAATACTGTTAGCCTAAGTGTTTTACACATTTGATTTATGAAATTATATCAGCATTAAAATGCCTATTCAGTGTGGAAAATATATTGATTTCAGATATGCAATTTATTAATATATCAATTATAAAATAGGAATTATTTAGTTTTGGAGCTTAAAACTACATGTGCAGAAAGTAGGCTACTTTATGATGTAGGCTACAATACATCTAGGATGCCAGTAAATGTAGACTATATCTGTTTTCCTCATTCGATCCAGGAGAGTGGGTAGGGTAAACCTGTGTCCCACGGCCAAGGGAGGTGATGAGTAGACACAGGAGGCAAGATGAATTCCAATAAAATTGCCTAATGATGTGCTAAAACACAAAATAAAAAATATATTTACAAGGAAGGTCACGTTGGCTCAGAGTTACTTTGTACTATAGTTTGTTGTAACAACAATAAGTAAGAAGTAAGAGTCAGTTAATATTTTATCATACCATGGTCTCTTTCTATGAGACATTTTGAAAAGTATCAGGCACAGCACATAATAAAAAAGGAAATGAGGATCTTATCATGGCTCTCCATCCTGAATCAAAACCCTTTACCAGTCCCACCAAATCCCACTGGAAGACTGGTGAATTAAAGGCCCTTGGCAGTAGTGTGTGAGTGTTGAGCACAGTATCCTGAGACCTGTTATCTTCTCCAGTGTGGCAGCTGTCTCAGGTCTCAGTTTGGACCTTTTATGATAAAGGATTTCCCATCATACATCAGCCAGCTTTCTGACAATGACTGTCAATCAGTCTATTTATTCAGGAAGACATCCTGGTGAGTGGAATCGAAGACTCATTAGGAATCAAACCACACACAGGCCTACTGCACACATGTACATACCTTTTTCTCTCTCTCTGTCTATCTCTCACGCACACATAAATACACTAACACCTGCCACCTGACAATAATTGCTACAAAGTAAGTGTGTAAAGTTGATGACGACACACATTATGGTTGAAAGGTATTTCATTAAAACCTGACATAGCCTATGTCACAGAATAGATTTGATTAGAAATACAAATACAACTAACAGTCACCCTTAATTGCTCAGATGCATTAGTAAATTGGTAAATAATTGTGTTTGCATGTGCACAAATGTTATTGTAGATGGTTTAATTAACTCCAAACAAATCTAACAGTCAATTTAGAAAAGCAAAATTAACAAGCTCTAATAAGTGCATTTTAACACTGTTTTAGCATTACTTTGCATTAAGGATCCACTAATGTATCTCACTGCAATTCCAAAGAGGTGGATGTCCATGCTGTGATAACGATCAATCAAATCGATCCATGTGTACGGCATGAAAACAAAACCTGGTGCAAGAATTCTGTCTCCTTTGAATGATTTTGTTAGATAGAGTATGCGATCAAATGAAAGTGAAAATGACAAAACATGGTTCAACATTTTCATAATATTTGTAAGATTCAATCTCACACCCTTGTATCTAAAATACGTTGTCTTAAATATCTAATCTCGACAGGTCCTATTTTTATGGCAAACTTGCTTTATCAAGTATGTGTGAACCGAGGTCTGTGGTAGATAAATAACAGCGCTTTGAGCAATGAACGTTTTAATGTTCAGTTTGGAGGTACGTGTTGAATCCGAAAGTACAAAGCCACATCAGTTAAGCAGACAAAACTAAACACAATACAGTAGCTGACTGTACCGTGAACTATTGAGGTGATAGTTTGTATGATGCAATGATATCAGCTATAAGTTTAAGATCCCCATGCAAGATAGATCGAAGTGATTTATTTTGTGAAATACAATAAACAAAGCCACGTAACATGATTGAGTCCATGCTTGTGCGACAATGTCTGCTTGTTTCCAAAATGGCAGGGAATATCGATCATGTCTTGTTGAATCAGATTGTTTCATTAATGTTGGCTGTCCTCTGTTGGGGTTCCACATGTTCCCTTCTCTGTCAGTTTTGATGCTATCAGAGCATGTTCCCAATATCCAGATGGCTATCCAACCAGGATCATTAAAGCACTGCTCCTGGTGGATCATCCATCACACCAATATTTGTGAAATTACTTTTTAAACAAGAAACAGCTTACAAACATCATTGTTTATAATAAGAAATACCTCCTGTTTACCATGTTCTAATTATGCAATGCATTGCACAATAGTAAATATGAATATTACCAAGATGTAATGGAAATTTCACAGGATAATTAATGCCAATGTCTCGCTCTCTGATCCTTGAACAGAAATGTCCCCTCTCACATGTAACACAAGCCCCACACACAGATCCCAAATTACCAAATTGCAGATCCCGCCTATGGGTCCATATATCAAACCTCCTTTGACAGAACAACAGCTTTCCCAGCTCAGGTACTGTACTATACTTAAGCAATAAGGCCCAAGGGGGTGTGGTATATGGCCAATATACCACCGTTAAGGGCTTTTCTTTACGCATGACGCAACACGGAGTACTAGGACACAGCCCTTAGCCGTGGTATATTGGTCATATATCACAAACCCTCAAGGTGCCTTATTGCTATTATAAACTGGTTGCCAACGTAAAAATACATGTTTTGTCGTACCCATGGTATACGGTCTGATATACCACGGCTTTCAGCCAATCAACATTCATGGCTCAAACCACCAAGTTTATAATTACTATTGACAGTGTCATTCCCTACCTTTAATCACTGCACACTAAAATGACACTTCACAGATGCTCATCAATATAACCCATGAAACATATTCTTCTTGAACGCTTCTATGTTTGCTCAATGTTTTGGGCTCCCGAGTGGCGCAGGGGTCTAACCTGCCCAAACCGGGCGCAGGCGTGAAGTTGATTTTACCCCCCACACACTAAATGCGATCACCGACACGCAGGTTGAAATATCAAAACAAACTCTGAACCAATTATATTAATTTGGGGACAGGTCGAAAAGCATTAAACAAGTATGACAATTTAGCTAACTAGCTTGCTGATGCTAATTAATTTGTCCTGGTATATAAACATTGGGTTGTTATTTTTCCTGAAACGCACAGGGTCCTCTACTCATTGACTTTTAGGAGCATATACCCACGTGCCATCTCCTCATTGGTGTTTAGAAGTGGGTGATTGAAAGATGAACGGCTGTGATTG